>CM021101.1:64078907-64549642 GCA_007115665.2 Sequoiadendron giganteum | reverse complement strand
AGAATTTAATATTCTAACATTAAGAACTTCGGTTGGTTGGCCTACATCGCAGCTTGGTTTGGGTGCATCATTTGAATGTATTGTTGTACATTTTATGTCTGTAAGAGCTTCATTAGGGACTGTTATCAGGTCTGAAACTAATGTTATCAGGTCTGCAAATTATTTTAATAAGTCTAGTTTCATTGGATGTTATCATCAATATATGTTGTAATGATGCAATATGAAGATAATGCATTTTCATGATTGATTTCCTCCATTGCTATGTTATGAATGACTATCATGTTATGTTGCAAACACTTGAATGCAAAACAACCCACACTTCACATTACACTCAGCAAATCAAATCAAAAAAATTAGGGGTGGTCATTACATCAAACAATGTTCTTGATCCAAAATAGTATTATGTCCATCTAAGTTTGCCTTGATACAATAGTATTCATTGGAAGGAACCTTGAATAAACCATCCCACAAAACTCACACTGGTGCACATAAGTTCATACAGAAGAAGGAAATTAGTTTATTAGATTAGATTCCTACCACCTATCTATGAAGAGATTCTATTGCAGAATAAAGATCATTTATTGAGGAAAAAGGGAATTATTTTAAGTAAGGTAGATAATATCGTCTACAGTGAATCACCATAATGTCCTGTGTTTTGCATCTTGGGTGAGGGGAAAGGAAGACTAGCATTAATAGAAAACATCACCATTAAGATCATAGATGTGTGCCATGCTTCTATTCATCATCTTAATATGTGGAAAGCTCACCTTTGCTTTGACTCAGAGAGATATCCATGTTATTGTGCAAATGTTGTATCCACCAAATGGGTCCGTTGCCAATACAAGTGATGATAAAAGAGAAATCATTTTTTTTGGTTGATGACCTTTCATCCTTCCTCTCTAAGGATGACAGAAAGCTTATCTTTAATTATTAGGATACCTCACTTTTGAAGTAAAGGCAAAAACATATCCTGGTTCAAATTTGCAACTTGAGATAATATCAGAGTATTGCAGCGGAAGTGGACTTGTAAGATAGATCCTCATAAAAGAAAATTTAGAAGTTGCATACACCAAGCCTTTTTCCTATTTGGAGTCATCTTGACACTCTATCCATGATTTTCCACATTAAAATTGCTTGAGGACAAGCAATCTTGGGCGGGGCAGATTGTAATGTCCCCTTTTTCTGAAATAGGATTTAATAATTAATTAATAATAAAATTAAAATATATATAAAAAAGTTTAAAAAAATATACTATAATTAAAATCTAATTATGTTTAATGAATGGTCAAAACACATGAAATGAAGAGTTGTGACTACCTCAAACATGAGATATAAAAGGGAGAAGAGTTCATTTGAAAAAGAGAAAGCAAAAAGAAAAGAGGGGAGCATGGGAATCAAGGAGGGAATAATGGGGAAGAAAATAAGGAAGTGACTCTTTCAAAGGGCAGAAATTATGAAGGGTTGTATTCTTTCAAAGGGTGGTAATTGTGAAAGGTTGTGACTCTTGCAAAGGGCAGACATGATGAAGAGGTGTGACTTCTCCCTCACATTGGAAGATATAAAGGGGAGAAGGTTTCATTTGAGAAGGACATGCAAGAGAGATAAATTTGAAAAAATAATTTATTATTCTCAAAAAGGTAGCAATGAAGGGTGGTGACTCCATTCTTTTGAAATGTGGTGACTCTTTCACCAATAAAGTACAAAGGAGAAATCATTCCAAGCATTCAAGGATCACTTATCAATCATCACTCACTAATGCATCAAATTAGCACTCATTCAATCATCACTCATGAATCCATCAAATCAATCATCAATTATCAAATCAAGCAAACAATCAATCAGCAAATCATCATCATAAATTATCAATTCATTCAATCAATCAAGCATACAAACATCCATCATTCAAACATCAACTATTCAAGCATCAACCATTCTAGACTCGAATCATTCAAATATCAATCACTAAGACATCAATCATCCAAGACATCAATAAGCAATTGAAAGAATTCAAAAATCAAATTGAAGAATAATTTTAGAATATAAATTAAGAACAACCACATATATATACTGGTTCCCTCATCAAGTATGCCAACCCCAAGATGGATGTGCCATGCTTGTGGGCCAAGGGGCCAAATGACTCAAAGGATCATTTTGTGCCCTTGGGCTTGATTGAGGAAGACAGGCTCCCAGCATTCTATCATGCTTCTCCATTGAATTACTAATATGGTTGGCTGTTGGAAATAAGCTATGAAATGGATCCAAATGTATTTGGGATATTGTGTTTTCAATAGGGGTTATCTATGATCATAATAGTTGATGTTAATTAATTACAGTTTTCTCTAAGTTCTATTATAATTGTGTAATTTATTTATAGAATACTCTTTGTAAATAAATTGTATTGTTGGAATTCTTATTTTTGGGAAAAAATCAGGTATATCCCCAAAAGGGGACATTACATAGATTAAACTGATCAACATACAAAAGTGATTCAATTTTCGCAATGCATTAACTGTTTTCTGCTCAACAAAATTGGAAAACATGAGAAGCCAAAGCTAAAATAAATTTATAGGCCTCAGAATTTTTTTCTGCAAATCAATATAAGCTATGGCCAAAACCCTAGCCTTGGAAGTTTTTAGCTACCAGGATAACTTCATATTTGATCAAGAAACATAAGAACCTAAAGATTGAAGGCTATCATTTATTGATTCTTGCGATACTTTTTTTGATGGCCTGCAACAAAGGTTAATAGGGGGAGAAAATGTTGAAAAAGCTTGTGTAATTTTAGTCTGACATCCAGCCAGATTACTATTTGGAGATATTCAAACGATGATATTTAGACGATGATTGATAAGCATAGCATAGTATTTGGAGATATTGCTCTTGGTTTACCACCTGATCGTGGGTTTGAGCATGTCATCGAGTTAGAGGAGGGCTCCAAGCCCGTTATCACCACACCTTATCATCATCCGAGGCATTTCAAAGAAGAGATTGAAAAGACAATTAAGGAGTTGTTAGAAATGGGACACATTCGGCCTAGTTCCAGTCCCCTTTGCCTCATCGGTGGTTTTGGTGAAGAACAAGGATGGAACCATGAGGATGTGCATTGACTACAGAGCTCTGAACAAAAAGACAATCAAGAACAGGTATCTGATACCCAGGATTAATGAGTTACTAGATGACTTACATGGAGCAGTTTACTTCTCCAAGATTGATCTTCGTTTAGGGTATCATCAAATTCGTGTCCATGCGAAGGATGTTCACAAGATTGCATTCAGATGTCACTATGGACACTATGAGTTCTTGGTCATGCCATTTGGTCTTACTAATGCTCCTGCTACATTTCAATCATGTATGAACCACATCTTCAATAATCAGTTGCGTAAGTTTGTATTGGTATTCTTTGATGATATTTTGATATATAGCAAAACATGGGAGGATCATCTTAGACATCTTGATGAGGTGCTAGGCAGCATGGAGGCACAGTCCCTTTTTGCTAAGGCATCCAAATGCAAGTTTGGAATGAAGAAGATTTTGTACTTGGGCCATGTGATTGGTGCAAACGGAGTATAGGTACATCAGGAAAAGATTAAAGCCATCTTGGATTGGCCACCTCCAAGAAATGTTTCAAATTTGAGATGTTTCTTGGGTTTATGCAATTATTACAGGAGGTTTGTGAAGGGTTTTACAACTAGCAGCTCCCCTTACCGATCTCACTAAGAAGAGGGCATTCAGATGGTTAGATGAGGCCCAAGTTGTTTTTTATCAGCTCAAGGATGTGATGAGTACTTGTCCTGGTTTGGCATTACCAAATTTCACGCAGCCATTTGTGTTAGAGTGTGATGCTTCAGGAGAAGGCATAGGAGTTGTGTTGATGCAAAATTGACACCCCATAGCATATAAGAGCAAGAAATTGAGGGATGTAGAGAGACTCTATTCCACCTATGATAAGGAGATGTTGGCCATCATGCATGCGTTGGCCAAGTTGAGGCAATATTTGGTGGGAGGAAAGTTTATGGTGAGGACGGACCATGACAGCTTGAAATACTTCCTAGAGCAAAAGGATCTTAATGAGAGACAACAAAAGTGGGTCAACAAGATTCAGGCTTATGATTTTGATATTGATTGTGTGAAAGGTAAGAAGAATGTTGTTGTTGATGCATTGTCTAGACGACCTACACTTTGCTCTATGTCAGAGATTTCAGCTCATTGGAAATCTCAAATTTTGGTTGAGTATTCTGAGAATACATTCGCTTGCGAGCTCATGGATGGTTAGATTCAGGATGATCATTATAAGGTGATTGATGATGTAATCTACTATAAGGATAGGATATACTTGGCTCCTGAATCTAAAATGAAGAGTAAAATTTTGAGAGCTATCCATGACACTACTCTAGCAGGACATTCGGGATTCTTCAAGACGTACAGGCAGATTAGAGAGAGATTCTCATGGAAAGGTCTCAAGGATGATGTCCTACGCCATGTGCGTGAGTGTTTGACTTCTCACCAAAATAAGTCAGAGCATACTTTCCCAGCGGGTTTATTGTAGCCATTACCATTTCCAGATCAGAAGTGGGAGAGTATTTCTATGGACTTTATTATTGGTCTTCCGAGAGTCCAAGGGAAGGATTGCATATATGTGGTTGTTGATCATTTAACAAAATATGCACACTTCTTTGCCATTGCAGCTGAGTACATACCATCTCAAGTGGCGGAGTTGTTCTTTCGTGAGTTGTTTCAATTGCATGGACTCCCTAAGACCATTGTCAGTGATCAGGATAGCAGGTTTCTCTATGTATTTTGGCAAGAGCTATTCCGATTAGCGGGTACTGAGTTGACCTCGAGCACTAGTTACCATCCACAGATAGATGGCTAGACCGAGATTGTGAATAAGTGGGTGGAAGGATATCTACGCAATTATGTAGCGGGGCAACAGAGAGCATGGATCATGTTGGTGTATTTGGGTGAGCATTGCTCTAATACCACCTATCAAATGTCCATCGGTTTGACACCATTTAGGGCCTTGTATGGTTATGATACTTTGTCATTCATAGACTTGGCCTTTGATGATAGCAAAGCTCCCAGAGCTAAGGATTTTATGCAGGATAGTCAAGATATCCTTAAGGCACTTAAGGCTAATATACAACAGGCTCAGAATCAACAAAAGATGTATGCTGACAGACACAGGGTAGAGAGATCATTTGAGGTGGGTGATTTAGTGTTTTTGTGCCTTCAGCCATACAGACAATCTACATTAAAGAAGAGCAGTGCAAAAAAACTTAAGCTCGGGTTCTATGGTCCTTACAAGATTCTAAGGAGAATTGGAGAGGTAGCATATGAGCTTGAGTTGCCAATCGATTGTAAAATTCACAATGTTTTCCATGTATCATGCCTCAAGAAGGCAATGGGACAGCATGTTTCTTCTCCAGAGCTTCCTCCATTGGATGAGGAAGGTAGATTAGTTTTGGTTCCTGATACTATCACAGATATGAGGGAGCGTTGTTTGAGGAATAGGGTGATCTGGGAGTATTTGGTTAGATGGCAAGACTTGCCATTGGAGGATGCTACTTGGGAAGGAGAGCAGATTTTACAGCATCTGGAGTTGCAATTGCTTGAGGGCAAGCAATCCTACGAAGGGAGGACTATCATGTCCCCATTTCTAGAGTGATCACCAGTCAGAAATTTGATTAGCCTATTAGCCATTCTCGTAGGCTAATCTAGTTGGATAGGGAATGATTTGCTGCAACTGGTCATATTTTTATATTATTGGCCAATGGAGATAAAGGGAATAATATTAAATTAATTATTTATAAAGTTATCTAAATAAATTAAATCCTAAAAGTAACTTTGTTTTGATTAATTTAATTAAAGTGACTTAAATAAAAGAATAAAATATTATAAAGTCACTTTCTTAAATATTTTAAAAATGACTTAAGTGAAAAATAAAATAATATTATAAAGTCACTTTATTAAATATTTTTAAGTCATTTAAGTGAAAAATAAAATAATATTATAAAGTCACTTTAGGAAATATTAAAGTATTCTTCTAGAAGTTGGAGTTATAAGTTGGCTTCTTCTAGAAGATTCAATTGAGTCTTTAAAAGGAGTTGAGTGCAAGTCATTTGGGCATATTGTGGATTTGATAAACTTGAGTTTTCTCTATCTTCAGTTGAGTATTCAGTTGCAGCCAACTCTGAGGACGAAAACCCTTGGAGATTTGTAGGTTGGACAAAAACCCAATCCTACTTGTGAGGTGGATTCATCCAAGATTTACTATTGGGCATATTTGTAGGTTTTACAATCTTTTAGGAGCTTAAACCAGCAAGGGTTTGAAAATTTATTTGCAGGTTGAAGATTGAAGTTGCAGATTTGAGCTTATTGAATCATATTTGAGCTTATTGAATCATATTTTCAATTTCATGAGATTTGGGATGGCTAGGGTTTGTACATGCTATAGCAGAATTTTACGAAGCTGCTAGGGTTTGAGACCTATTTTGGAGGTGTTTTACAGATTTTGGGGTTCCAAAGAATTTTTATGCATTTTTCAACTTGGGCAACCTGATCTGGGGACTTTTTGGCATCATTTGAAGGTGGTTTCAGAATTTTTGGAGCTGTCCCTGATTTTACATGAATTTTCCTCTATTTTGGGCGACTAGGGTTTTGAAGAAATTGCAGATTTAAATTTCAGATTTCAGTATTTTAATTTCAGATTGTTGAAGCTAGGATTTGGAGACTTCAATTGGCATCTTTTGGTCTTATTTCAGCCTAGCGTTTCTAGGGTTTCATATTTGCCCTAGCCGATTTGCATTGGAGAAGGTTTGGACATTGTTTAGGGCATCAAATTGAACTTCATATCCAGATTTGCTTTGGAGGAGTTGCTGATCTGAAAATATTCAGAAAATCAGTCCATTTTCCAGTCATTGTCTTCTTCATATCATTGCTCTTATTGTCCAATATGACTTCTTTGTAACCGGGTATGTTTGCATTGCCAATAAACTCTCTTTTGATGTGAAAATCAGACTTGAATGGCTTGTTGTTGTACTCAGATCAGAACTTTATCAAGTCTGATATACTTTGCTTTCAAGGAGAAATAAGAAGTAATTAGGGTTCCTTTTTATTGAGTTGCTTTATATAAATGTATGTTATCATTTTATGTCATTGCTCATCAAAACATAAGGCATAAATCACAAATAAATATCTAAAGGCATCAGTATACTCAGAAAATCAGTTTGCATGCAAAGTGTTTGACAGAATGTCAAACAACCCAAACTGAAAAATTTAGGGCAGAATAGGCAAGGGTTCTTACAGTGGTATCAAAGCATGCATGATTATTTAAGTCAATTGCAGAAGTTTAGAAAATATTCCATTGGGGATATTACAATGGTATAGGCTTCTACCTAAAAGAATGGGAATCAAACTTCGACCCCAAAAACCATGTAATAGAAAAAAGGCCAGTATGGGTCAATTTATTTAACTTGCCATCAAAGTATTTGGAGTAGGGAGATTCTGGAACTGATAGGAGAAGAATTACAGACTTTTATTGGTCTGGACGAAACCCAAATCCAAGGGGAGCAGAAAGCGCATGCAAGGATATGTGTGGAAGTAAACCTAACCAGCACTAGATGGAACGAATTGGAAATCATTACGGAGGAAGGAAGATGCTTGCAGGAAGTAGAATGGGATTGAACACCAAGCCCAATCAGAAAACCTAGACCTAATAAGACAACTTTGGAGGAGTCATGGCAAACGGTGGTAGGGTTATGGCATGGTCAGGAACAAAGAAGCAGAGGAACAAATGAAGAAAACAGAACCAGGCCAAGAAGCATTAACGACAGAAGTGCTCTTGGATAAGATGGCAAGGAAGGAAAAGTTGTTGAGAGATGAAGACCCCCAAATTCACCAGGCCAAGGATGAGACTCAGGGAGACCCAGATTTTACAAAATTGGGAAAGATAAGGCAAGAATTGGATGGGCTGGAAACTATATTGGAGGTGGGATGCGAATTGTTGGGCATAATGGAGGCAGTGAATGGTGACATGATCAAAGATGATCTTGAAGAAGACGACAATAACAGCGAATTAGAGTTAGATTTAGTGGAAGGGGGGATGTTGGAAGAAGGGGAGATTGTGGAAGAAGGGAGAGAAAACATTGGAGCAGAAATAGATGAGATGGAAAACCAGGTAAACACACCAATAGTATCAAGAAAGATGAGAGTTAAGCAGAAGAACATGGCAAGGAAATCTTCGAGCTGCAGAGAAGGGAAAAAGAGAGGTAGAAAGACAAACACAAAGAAAAGAGATATTGATGGTGACGCGGAGGGCCAAGTCAAGATTACCAGGTTGTTAAGATCAAGGAAGGGCATTCCCCTTCCCAAGGAGCAATGAGGATATTTTCCTGGAATGTTATGCCCCTCACAAAAAGTACCTAGTAAGGCGTTGCATGGAGACATCTTTGGCAGATATCTTCATGATTCAAGAATCGAAAATGAATAAAGCAGAGGCAGAAATGTTCAAAAAAAAGTGCAAAGTCTAGAGCTCAGAGATAGTAGAGTCAAAAGAAGCATCAAGGGGCCTGATCACAATGTAAAGACCTCAATCAGTATACTTAGAGAAGTTGGAGGTGCATAGACACTGGCTGTCCTATAAGGTAGAAATTCTATCCTCAAACTTAGTATTCACTTTGATCAATGTTTATGGACCGCCATGTTGCATTAGGAAAAGAGAATTATGGGAGGAAATAGGGAATTTTTTTGCATTAAACATAACTGAAACATTTATCCTGGGGAGAGACTTCAATGCCATCCTACACAACCATGAAAAGAATGGGGGGGTGAAAAGGAAGTTTCAATCTCAAGTAGACTTTGAAGGCTTTGTTGGGGCAAACAGCCTATTGGAGGCTCAAATGGCCGACAGTAATTTCACATGGGCTAATAGAAGATTGGGCTTTAGTAACATAGCAGAAAAATTGGACAGATTTTTGTTCAAAGGGGATTTGGGTTCCTTCCCTTTCACACTAGAAGGTAGCATAATTCCTCAATTGGGGTCGGACCATTACCTAATCAAATTAGAAATTTTAGGGGACAAAAGAGCAATTCGCTGCCCCTTTAAATTAGAACATGTAGATGAAAGATCAGAATTTCTATGATTTGATAACAAAATGGTGGGAAGAGGTGCAACCGGAAGGAACAAAAATGTTTGGGATAGTCACAAATCTGAAAAATTCTCAAACAGCAACTAAAAGCATGGAACAGATCTCATGTCATTTCCCCGAATTAGTAAGTTGGAAACCAAGCAATACTGGACAATAAGTAAGTAAAATAAATATTCAAAATGCAGATATAAATAATTATATTATAATTATAATTACACTCGATTATATTACAATTGTAATTATCATAATGATAATATTATAATTGTCAAATTAGCAAATTTAATATCCTAAATAAATATTAACTAACATTATTATAAATAGAGGTTGTGCTCTAATCAATGATCATAATATAATATAAAGCAAAATAATTAATGTTATAAATATCATAATAATAAATTATATAAAATAATATACACATCAATATAAATTCAGTATAGGCCATATAAGGCAGCGATCCCTAAAAGTAAAAGAAGACAGCGATCCAAATCTAGGAACATCAAAAACAATGATTATCTTTGCATAACCGAAAGGCTGCAGCAAGTCTAACATAAACACAAATGATCGATTTATAGAAGGCAATGATTAGATTTGATTTATGAGGGAATTAAAGAACAGCGATCAATGAAATGAAACAATTCAGTCTTAAAGGAAGCGCTGACTCTTGGGAGACTGTGGATTAGTTTTTGTTAATTAAAAATAATAGTTAGCGAACAGTCATGCACTTTGAAAAGGTGGCAACTATGAAAGGGTGTGTCTTATGATTATGAATCTCTAGAAGGTACAAAAAAGGAAATAGAGGAAGACATAAAAGGGAAAAACACAGAAAGATATAAACAGAAAATAAAGGAGATAAAAATAAAGAATTCAGATTACAAGGAGACTAGTCACACTTAATCAGGTGATGTGATTTCACTTAGCCATTAATAATCTAGCATTTCCAGATATCAGATTAGATGATCACTCAGTAATAATTGATTGGATATATTATGAGTGGAATTATATTCTGCAATCTCCTTAATATGTATGATGAATTATCTTTAGAGGCTGATCCGATTGCTGTCTTGGCTGTGTCTAAACAATAAATCTTTCTGACCGATAAACTATAGTTACAAACCTCCTGTACAGTCAACCTAGGCAAGGAATCTAAGTATTTATGATTGCTGCAAATTTGAATATGATTATTTATGAGTTCTGTTTATTGCCTTTTAGCTAATACCTGTTCACATGTGCCATTTAGTGGAAAATATTGAAAGGACTAACATTATGCAGATATATATGTTTCTCCATTAATTCAGAATTGAATATACGAACTAGCTGTGCTTACCTGATTATTAGTGCAAATATTTCTTTAATACCATCATGATTATAATTGTTCTAGGAATTGATCATGGTTTCTTTAGTATTATCATAACTTTAATTGGTCTATGAAATGATTTGATAAGAATCAATAGTGAGTACAAATGTATTTGATTGCTTAAAGATTGTCTTCTAAGAGTTTGCAAACCTACTAGGGAGGAAGGGCCTGAGACAAGTGGTGCCTAGAAACCCCACTCAAGATTCCGCTCCCAGAACCCAAGGCAAGGATGGGCCATGGAGGAGTGGGAATTCCACTTAAGATTTCGCCCAGTCCAAAGGCATGGGTGGGCCATGGAGGGGTGGGGGTCCCACTCAAGAATCCGCCTAGGCCATGGAGGGGTGGTATGCCCAAACCACTTATAAGCTCCGTTGGCTTCCCCCAGTAGGTTAAGTGTCTTCCAAGGTGATGACATGGGTAGAGAAAGCAAGTACAAGTCGCTGAGAAGAGAGAGTTGTGGTACACAACCTCTTGGGCTTGGCAAAGGACTTCAGGCGGATCTACCCATGCCACTCCTATGTCTTCAATATTGCTTTTGTGATTATGTTTATATTTTGGATATCTAGATATTAATGCTAACAGACATATGTATATGTGCAAATGTTGGTAATATGGTGAATGCAGATTTCAATCCAAGATTACTTCATTAGAGAAAACATTCCTTTGAAAAGAAGAAACCCTAAACCTAATCAACAAGCGAGCCTTAGGGCGAAGCAGGACAAGGGACATTACATCTCACTTCAAAAACATATTTGAAACAAAAGCAAAATTGGAAGAACATTTAAGGGCGTTGAACGAAGAGGTCTTCACAAAGGATATGGATAAGGAAAAGTTCTTAAAGGAGAAGGAACTATTAAAAGAATACAAGAAAGTGCAATCCAAAGAAGAAGTATATTGGAGGCAAAAGTCAAGAGAAATATGGATCATGGAGAGAGACAAAAACACCAAGTACTTTCATATTGGGACAAGAGCTCGAAGGGATATTAATTGAATAACAAAAATCAAAAGGGTAGATGGGGAGCTCATAGAAAACCCCAAAGAAATTGCGAAGGAGATGGTAACATTCTTCAACAATCTGCTAAATAATCTGGAAGGTTCAGAATTAGATTCACAAAACTAGCTACTACAAGGAATTCCAAGGCTAGTGAATAAAGCTCAAAATAAGATGTTGATGGGAAACTTCACAGAAGAGATCAAATCTATTGTTTTCCAATTACACCCAGATAAAATGCCTAGCCCAGATGGGTTCCCAGCTAGGTTCTTCCAAAAGTGTTGGGGCATAGTAGGAAAGGAAGTGGTGGCAACAATAGAAGACTCGAGGAAAACTAGTAAGGTGCTAAGAGAGGTAAACAACACCTTCATCGCACTAATTTCTAAGAAAGAAAAGCCTACAACTTTGGATGACTTTCGGCCAATAGCATTATGCAACACATTATATAAAATAATGGCCAAGGTTGTTGCGAAAAAATTGAAGTTAATCCTCCCAGACTTAATTTAAGATGAGCAAACGGGTTTTGTGTCGGCAGATCGATCTTGCAGGGGGTAATAATTGCTTAAGAAGCGATACACTCTATTCAAAAGAGCAAAAATCAATGTATGCTAATCAAGTTGGATACCAAGAAAGCATATGACAGGGTGGATTGGAGATTTCTTCGCAAAGTATTGGAGGCATTTGGATTTCATTCACATTGGGTGAATTGGATTTTCAACTTCATAGCAAGCCCTAGATTTTCAATTCTCCTAAATGGCACACCAAAAGGTTATCTCGAGGCGTCGAGAGGAATTAGGCAAGTGGATCCTCTCTCCCCTTTCTTGTTCATAACAACGGTTGAAGCATTGGGTAGAGCAATTTCTGTTGCAGCAGCTAATGGGAGACTAGAAGGGATTCAAATAACAAGTGATGTGTCAACTATAACCCATCAACAGTTTGCAGATGACACAATGCTCTTTGGGGCAGCAAAAATAAGTGAAGCGCAACAATTGAAAGAGATTATGGATCTTTACACTGCGGCATCCAACCAGGAGTTAAGTGAGGCTAAGTCAAAAAAATTCTTCTTCCACACAAAGCCTAGGAAAGAACAAAAAACTAATTAGAGCTCTAAACTTTAAGAAGGGGCAGCTTCCCAACACTTATTTGGGTCTGCCTCTAGCAAAGGGGCTGAGGAATAACAAATTATGGGACCCACTAGCAAACAAAGTTAAGAATTGTCTGCAATCTTGGAAAGGGAAATGGCTATCATGGGCAGGTAGATTAATCATGCTAAAGGTTGTGATATCTACAATACCAATATATCTATTGTCTTGTTTTTCTTTGCCAATGGGAACATACTAAAACAGAACAAAGCATTAGGGGCAAAATTGATTTGGAAGATGTATACGAATAATGAAGACAAATGGGCAAAGATATTACAAAATAAATATCTGAACAGCGGAGATGATAGAAGTATGTTAATCGCAGAAAACTTGCCCAATGGCTTGAGAATTTGGAACTTTATGAAAGAATGCCACCCCTTAATCATGCATCTCATCTCATGGGACATACATGACGGGAAATCAGCACTGTTTTGGGAAATAAGAAATCCAGAGTCATCACGGTATGGAAACCCCCACAACAAAATTGGTACAAATTGAATTTTGACAGAGCATCTAGAGGAAATCAAAGAGTCTCGAGGGCTGGCTGCATCATTTCAAATTGGGAAGGGAAAATTGTGGAAGAACTTTCAAAATCTCTTCCAGTAGGGACAAACAACATGGCAGAATTCCAAGCCTTAATTCTGGGCTTGCACTTTTGCAAGGAGCTAAGAATACAAAACATTGAAATCGAGGGTGATTCAACATTTGTTGTGAATGCGCCCAGGTCCAGGACATTGAAATGGAAATTTCAGGCATATTTGGAGAAGGCACTTGAAATGCTAGGAAAATTCAACAACTTCTTATTACATCACATTTTTAGGGAGGCAAATGATGAAGCGGACAGTTTGCAAATACAGGGGCAGATGGTACTAATAGGAAAAAATCAAACATCATTTTGGCAGCCCCAATTGATGCACACAATGAAGGTCATTAAAATCTTCCATCGAAGGACATCTCAAAGTGTAAATAAATTAAAATTAGCAGTACGATGAACTGGAAGGCAATTAATATTGCAAAGTTGAACGAAGCAAACAAGTGCTCAATCATTATATATGAGAAGGCAATCAAACATTTGGGACAAAGTTGGCAGTGCATCGACCACCTTGGGCACAAAATGGATACTCCAATCCTTCTTACAAGCTCAAGAAGGCAAATGGCTTTCTTGGGCATGATAACAAATATGAGATTGCGGTCGGTTGTTCGGATTGAAGGTGGCTTGAAATTGGAAGCTGTGAAATTGGTTCTAGGGCAGGAATTTATGGAGGCAAGGGAGAGGCATAGGGTCAATTCTGACATAGCAATGTGGTTTGTTGTAGCACTTCTTGACCTAAAAATCTCCAAGGGAATGACGCTAGCTATGTCTCGTCAGCTCATCAGGCTAGAATATTTGGGTGGAGTGGAGGACATGATTGCAATGGCTCAGCTTGGAGAAGGAATACCTCGCCCGTGAGACCTGCATCTACTCTTCGTACCAGGAGCAAAGGTAAAACGCCACCACTTCCTCTTGGACATCTCTAGCATAGCCCTGGCACGTCATAAAATTAAGGCCGACCATTAAGCGAGATATCTCAGAAGATTTATGTACTTGGAGCCGACACCGGGCTTGGGGTGGATGGCAGAATTTACAGAGTTTTTGCAAAAAATAGGGGACAGGTAATCGAATCAATGTTATGTGGTTCTTTTGTTTTTTGGGTGGTTATTTGAGATAAGAAATTGAGATCAAATGGGGTGGAAGCAGCTACCCTGCAACGGTCACAGCCAACTCCACGAATCTAGTTTGATGGTAAGCACAGACTGATAAAGTTGGGGGTAACTATGAAGAGAGTCTGCAATAACTCATTTTTTGTTGTTTTGGAATTAGCTGTAACCAATGAAATACAATGACCCTGCGAGGTCACATCTCTTGGACGGGAGGAAAAATGTAGATAAGCAGAGGAAATAGTAATTACTGTAAAGCTCAACATGGGCAAGCAAAGGTACTCAGGTTGCAGAGGCAATATCACTATTGTAAAACATTTTTCGATATATAATATAAATGCTCTCTTATGAATCAAAAAAAACAATTCAATTAAAGATTTGATGCTTCCATAGTCCATAGTGTTCAAAAAAAGGCTTTTGGATACACTAAGTGGTCTTATAAATACTACTAAGCTTTTCCAAAAGCCTTTTTTTAAACACATCAATTACTTAAACAATTGTGTGAAAGTGTGAGTTCATACAGGATTTGCTGAATTTTAGTTTTACTTGATCTCCTACAAGCTTGCCTTGGCTTAAATTCTGTAACATTTTGTGAGTTTTGTGTGGAGTCCTCATTAATAGAAGCCACATACATCTGGCAAAAACAATTCAATTAAAGATTTGATGCTTCCACAGTCCATAGTGTTTCAGAAAAAGCTTTTGGAAAAATTGAGTGATCTTATAAATATCACACGACTTTTCCAAAAGCCTTTTTCTAAACACATTGATTCCTTAAACAACTATGTGAAAGCATGAGTTCATGCAAAATTCGTTGAATTTTACTCGATCTCTTACAAGCTCACCTAAGCTCTAACTATGTTCTTTACTATTGGGAACAGCCCAAGCAACAAAACCAGACTCAAGATGTTTGGATCCTCAACTAAACTCCATAATTTTAGATTTAAATGGAGTAGTTATCAAATCCAAGATAATTTGAATCCAAAATATCTGCACAAATTTCCATCTTTCATACTCCAATGCACCTGAAGTGACCTAGCAAGTTTTGGCAGGCCAATGTCTCTACAACCGACAATCTCTCTTTCCATTTCCTCTATAACTTTCCTCATCAATACTAATGGTGTCATCCAACAATATCTCATTCCATGCCTGTAAAATTTTCCTCACGAATACTAATGGTGAGGTTGGGATTGTCAATGCCCAATTTACTCCAGGGCTCATAAGGCCAAAATATAAAGGCTGCAATGAATTCGAATAGTTTACATAAAATACAGGGTTAATAATAAAAAAAGTCCTTGTCTCCATAAGTTGGATTTTTTAAGCCAAATTAGCATTCTGGTCAGACTGTAACCTAAACAAATTGCCATTACCTTGATCTTTTTTCATAAACTCCAATAACATAACAATAATAGTGACAACGGAGCCCAGAATCTTGCAGCCACATATGAGGGATCCCTAACACCCTAGCCCCCGACACTTCGCGGTAACAATATTCATTTCATGAAAACACAATAAGGAGGTTAAAATGGCAACGATGAATTCACAAATATAACAAATAATAACCATCACAAATCAGAATTTGTATTCCGTCATTAAAATTGCAATAAGCATATTGAAGAGATTGTGGTCTAGATGCTAATGGGGGCATTCATCAGAGCGTGATCCAGATTCCCAAAGGCAATAAGGCAACTCATTTGTTTAAGTATAACAACTACTATGATTTATAAATAATGTTATATATTCAAATCTAATCCATGGTTACACATCTTAAGAATGTGATTCAGGCTTGCTTCAAATTGTGTCAAAACTCACCTATAACCTCATACAAAATTTATCAAATCTAATCCATGGTTACACAACTTAAGAATGTGATTCAATCTTACTTCAAATTGTGTCAAAACACACCTATAACCTCATACAAAATTTATCAAAAACAAATTGAATCGACGCGGCAACTGAAATTAACCAACCAAACAAAAAAAAAACCTAAAATGAATACCCAAACCCAACCCAAGAAGAGCCTTCAAAAGAATTCCAACCTGCCAGAAATCAAAATAGAAGCCGCTGCAATCAATACCGATCTCTATTTTTCATAAACTCCTCGATAAACCTGCAAACCCGCTTTCAGCCTGCAAATATAGTCATTTAAAACAGATTTAAACACTTTTTACCTGAAATGCTCACTTCCGCATTAAATTGTGTGATTACAATGATGCCCTCATCTGAAAAATCACTGAAAATTTCGTGATAAACAATTCTTACATGCCACTTGAATTATCCTGGAGAAATTTTATGGGGGAAGTTTTCCAAGGTCTACGGACGTGGGCTAATATATGCTCGAACAAAATTAGAAATTATCTTTATCTTTATTTTTTCATTTTAATACCAAAAAATGAAACTTGAGGTTATCCTTATAGGATATAAAGCTAAATTTAGAGTTGTTTTCTATTATAAGTAATTCTAAATTTAAATTAATTATAGGGTAAAGAATTTGCAAGTGAGTAATCCAAAGATAGTAGATTTATATTTCCAGTTAAATTAATGTAATTGTTATAATAAAAAATTATATCTAGAAAAGAATCATTTCTCTATTATAAATGAAAGGTCTATGAGATTAATAAGATAATATCAATTTTAATAAACTATTTTTTAATATCAATTTTAATAGTAATAAGAGAGTGTAGTGGTTGCAATCAATTTGAAAATAAGAATAATGTAAAATCAATTGAATGCAAAGTTATTTATGTGTGTGAGAAAAGTGATGTAAAGTCTTTTTAAAGTGTTTAGACACATTTTTGGAATGTGATGGTGTAATGGAAAAGTTCTTGAAATAGCAAATTGTGAGAATGCAATGGCATTGGACTTAGAACATGAATTTGACATATTTTGAGAGACCAAATAAATAGGGTTGAACAATAATGTGTCAATTTTAGGTTTGTGTATTATGGTCATTTTAAGCATAATGATTAGTAAACATTGGTCAAAGCTTAATGAGATGTTACCAAAAATAATTCTTATTGCATTAGGCCATAGTGGTTGTACTTGGAGATGTTGATGATATTGATATGTGAATGTGAAATAGCATAAAATTAAGGGAAAATTACATGTGAAAGAATGCATAAAGGAGAATTTTGTTGACAAAAAGCAACATCAATTAATGTGCAAATGAAGTATTACAAGTATGCATTTCAAACAAAAGTTAATGTGGAACGTAAATATTTTAAATTTCCAAAACATATAAGTAAAGGCAATGATTCAAGTGTGATTTTTCAATAATGAGTGTTGACCTAAAACAGGAAAACATGTATTTGTGACATGTTTAAAAGAAGCACTAACTATGACTTGCTTTAAAACTATATTCAAAAATAATAAAAATAGTGAGAATAAGTGTTAAGAAATTTTATGTAATAGGGATGTGGTAGGACTTTGGCTTAGTAGTTATTGTATTTTTTCATCTATGTAGAATTAGAATATGTTCAAGTAATGATTTGTACTTAGTATATACGATAACATATGTCATGAGTAGATTGAGGTTATTTTAATACTTTTCATTGATTAAGTTATACAATAGCAAACTATAAGTGACTATGTGAATGTAGAGTGTAAATTAAGGTAGATTAGGTATTTGCATTGATTTTGTAAGATTGATGGTGCCTTGAGCATGTTGTCATATTGTTAGATAAATGTTAATGCAATACTTAGATGAAGTGCAAGAATTAGTAAACAATTTGCATTGGACTCGTAAATAAATTAAATAGGTAATCCATTTGGTAAACATCACTATTTACAAATTTTGAGTACCTAACCACATTTTGTATAGGTTTCAAAATATATTTAACTGTTAAAGTGCATCACATAACTTTTATGTTGGATGATGCCCACTCATAAGTAGACGTTATAATTTTAATGGTCATATTTTGTATTTAGTATCTATTACTAATAAACCAAAATATAATTATTTTACTCCCAAAAAATTGTTTTGGGTGAAAAATTATAACATATTATTGATTAAAAATTATAAATAATAATCAAATAAATAATTCCAATTGTAATAGTATGTTCTTAAATTTAGGTATCAATAACTCTTTAATAAGTAAAAACATTTTTAGGTAAATAAAAATAGTCAAGTGATAGATGAGTCTGATTATTGATAGCATAAAATAACATAAGGAGTTAATCAATGAAAATAGCTTGGGTTGGATCCAATTTATATGATGGAGAGATGAAGGGAAAATCTTTGAGTTATATGGCATGCACTAAGATATTTGTCATATATGTAAAAATTATGACCGAGCACGCATATGAAGCATGAGTATGGAATTTTGAGCATTATATTTTTCGAGTATGTTGATGTGCAAGCAAAGTACTATGATGATGCCGATCAAAGAAAAAAATTGTTAATGTGGAAAAAAATATTTTAAGCATTCAAAACATGCAAATAAAGGCAATGATGTTTGTGCTTTTTTCATAATGAGTATGTTGGAAGTGTTTCATTTTTTTTCATTTTGATATGTAGGGTTTTAGAATCTTTGTTGGTCATTGTGGTTTGTCCTCTTAACTTATTTGGCTAAAACAAAAGTCCTTATGAATGTTTTTCCATGTACTTTATTATCCCAAGTTTCTTTTCTAATGGTGACTTGTTGGTTGGGTTATTTTATTTGAATTTAACTTTTGATGCCTTGTTTTATGGTGCAGGGCACCTGTGGCTTCATGATGTAAAGGGTGGTTAAATGTTAGTTTTGTGTGTTTGAGTCACTTTTTGGTTGAATAAGGTCTATTTAGAGCATGTTTAATGTCTTTGTGATGTTTTTGGGTCAGTTGTGGTTGAATTGTAAAAGTTGCTCCATTTTGTTAAAAGTTGCAAAAACTTGCTATGCAACTTTGCATTTTTGCATTTGAAGAAGTTGAACGGTCAAGTTGAGTCTTTTGGTGGGAAGGTAGTTGGAAAATGATCGGGATGTTTTCTAATGGATTTAAAAATCTCTTGTGTACGTTGGGAAGGAGGTTGGATGATGTAAATTTGAAATTTAAATAACAAAGGCTCTTTTTTCCTGTGTTTTGAAGCTAAATTTGCTGCTACATGAGGTTGTGTGGCTTGGTACGGTCTGTAGATGATCTCTCATGCATTGGGAATGATGGAGCATTGAACTCTCTATCATCTGCATTTGATTTTATTTGTTTTTATTAAGATTGAAGGATTTTAGAGCATTTTTACTAAAATAAACCACGAAACCCCAATTTTGAGGGTTTGAGTGAAGAAAAATGAGTTTTTAACCCATTCCACTGGTGAAAAGGCCTGATATTCCATGGAATGGGTGTATATGGGTAGGTTTTTGTGTTCTTGAAGTGGCAGGAGCAGGGGATGGTGGTAAGTGTAATTTTGTTGATGCCCTAGGTAGGGAAACTTCATGTTTTTGGTGTACAAGTTGCATAGGAGTAGGGTTTTGTAGAAAAGTGGTTTGGAGACTGTTGATGCCAAAAATTGGCAAGATAATAGCCTTTTTGTGGGAAACTCGGTTAAAGGGGGGGCCTATTGCGCTAAACTGAGTGACCTCCAGATTTTAAAGAAGTCGGCTCTTCTATAACTGGGGTTTTGAATGGGAAAAGGAAGCAGGTATAAAAAATAAAAGTATCTAACTAGGGCGATGCGCCAAGACTTAGATGTAAAGCATGATAGACCTATCTTGTAGATGTGGTCTAAGGGCTCGTTCAATAATCTGTTATGTCCAAAATGAAAGGAAACTAAGATAAAATCTAAATGATTCACTTTAATGACATAAAATAACATTCATGCGCATTTACTGAAAAGAGGAGTCGAAGACTTGATCTAAACCAGCAAACTTGCATTCAAATTATAGAAGTTCTGCAAATGAAACATTTAGCACCATGACGACACAGTAAAACTTTATCAAAATCTTCAAGAAAACATAAAGGCCAAACAATGGCACAGTCTGCAAGTCTTTACAATAATATAAAAAGTGGTAAAGGCTTGGTTCTTCTACCAATATTTTCTTCTCAAAAATTTGAACTCTTGCTTCGATGGAAGAAGCAATATTTATAATGAAACCCAACTCAATGAGCCAATAACAGAAAAGATCCTTCGATCATGAGTAATGATGCATTTAGCAATGATTTCCCTTTTGTCGTTGCAACCGAAAAGATTTGAGCCATGAACGAGGACACCCTAGAGCCGGATGCATCCCTTGTGAATGATGGAAGTGGTCCCAATAGACCAAAGTATTGGCACATGCAATTCAATCATGGTAGCAGTTACATAATAGAGCAGCTGGTGATAGGTTGTCGCCTACTCAGTTTCCCTTTGCGAGGAAGTCTTTAGAAGATCACGTGGAAAATGGTCGGGGCCGACGCTCGTTCATCCCCTTAAGTGATGAAAAACCTATGATGTGAAGACACGTGGAGGTCTCTGAACATACTGCGCTGAAGGTGGGGTCCACCAAGGAATGTGCATAGACAAATGCTATGTGGCAGTCGGTCGAGGTCCGAAAGGAGAGCGATGCAAAGGGGCACAAAATATTGTGAATTGCTGACACATGGAAGCACGGCGCAAGCTTTTGAAAAGCGAGAGGAAACCTTGCAAGGAGCACTTGGTTGACAAGTGGTAGCATTCGCAATGAGACTTTGCGAAAGGAGCCCAATATTGCTTATTCTTTAAAGGAGGGTGTGGTCGGTACTTAGGAAAAATAGAATTACCCAAAGGGAGCATGGGAATTTCGTATTCATAGCTCTTGGCAACTTATCAAGGGCATTTGGCCTGCGGAACGAGGAACCTAAAATTTTTGGCTTGTAGACTAGAGACTTATCCATCAGGCGGTGTGATCAGAGCTTAGAGAGGGCGGTCTGAAGAGGCAGCCATTCATCTTCGGATGGAATCGATATGTCACATAGATTCTCTTGTGCTCCATGTAGATTGATAACTTCTTTGTAAGGCAGCACCGAAAATATATCGGCACAGGATTCGAGTTGAAAAAGAAGCTGCACGATTGGATGAGTGACGCTCTTAATATCTCCTGCAACAAGGGGCTGACTGAAACTTTGAAAGGCAGACGGGTCTTGTTGCTCCTCCTCAATCTTTGCTTCCATATGCTCTGTCGTGGTCACTGACTCGTCTTCAAGAAATGGAGATGGTAAGCCCATTTGAGTTAGGTGACCAAACCTGGCTCGCATGCTACTCATGAGTTGATCCAATTTGGTGGCACAATTGTTGGTATGTAGGATAACTTTGTGGCAGTGGATGAACCGATTGGATGTTTTAGCAATGGATTTTCAATCTTTAATCCCTGCACCTACCAAGACTTCGTCTAAGACTTGATATAGCTTGTCTAATAATCTTTTGGCCTCCAAAACTTTTTCAATGATTGATTGAGGGAAATGCTCGATCGCTGCACGAACCTCTCTGCTTAAGGTTGTTGCTTCTGCCATAAATTGGAGTGTTGGCTATAGAGTTAGGCAGAAATCCTTCACTCTTTCCCAATATGAGACATACAACAGTTGGGCCACCTGAAGAAGGTCTATTTGATTAACAGGGGTTGAGGCAGAGTCCTTCAATAAGGCAATTTCCGCATCCTTTTGCTCCATATCATGCGCTAGCTCCGCAATCTTTTGGTTTGCCATGGTGAGTTGTCCCTGTAGAATCTATGATTTTGTGACCCGACTAGCTTTGGCCCGCTCCTTTTTTGTTGCTTCTTGCTCCAATGAAGACTTTAGTTCTGTAATTTCATTTTCTAATTGAGCTCGGTGGATATCGAAATCCACATCGTTCTATTGTATTTGTTGCTCTAGTTGAGCACATTGGTGATGAAAATCTTCATCATTTTGTCACATCTCTTGCTCTAGCTTTGCTAACTGGTCTTGATACTCCTTGTTCTTTTGCTGCAGCTCAGTGATCAAGTTAGGATCGAGGGATTGAAACTTCGCTAGTTCTTCTTAGATTTTTGCTTGTTCCATCTCTGCTTGTTGGGATAAGTGCTTGTATTCAGCTTCTTTAGTTTTTTCCTTGGAGAGAAAGACCTCGACTCTACTCTTTATGCTCTTTATCTCTTCTTCCCTTTTCTTCAGTTGTTGATCAATCTTAAGAAAATTCGTGGTCACCACCCAATGCGTCTCCTCCATGAGCTCCACCTTGTCTTGAGGTTGGGCTATGCTTAAATCGAGCCCGATGGTGTACATGTTGTAGTCATCTGGCTGCATTTCTCCTTTGTGGATTGCTAACAATTGGGTACATGGTCACAAAATGTAGCGACTGTTGTGCTTCATTAAAAATTGTTTGTACCTTCGGCTCTGTCGGCTTCTTAGCATTTTTAGCCTTTTGTCTTTGGGCTCTGTTTGTTTGTGCTTGCCTAGTATTATCAACTTTCGACAAGAATACAGAGGGTGACCTGATGAGTCTGCCAGAAAAAGGTGCACCAGGAGGAAGGGCAAAAGGAAATGAAAGGGTGGTGATACCGGGAGACTTCTTCTTTGGTACACTAACTGTTCGAGGCGAAAAAGGAGGGATACTCCAATACTCTAATTGAGGACCAATAGGAGGACTTGCAGGAAGCGGAGTTGTGACGGTTTCTAACTATAGGGAAGAGTGGATCGGTTCTGTCATTGCTGAGGCAAGAGATGTATCGATGAAAGGGGGGATAGAGTGTGTGACACTTTGGGACGCAGAATGGGCTAAGGCGAATGGCGTGAGGTTCTGTGGAGGAGTAAGGGCAAAAGGGGGTGCATGAGAGAACTGTGTGAAACCCCTCTCTACAATTGGAGCAAAGGTCGAAATGCGTGGGTTGGCGCATGAAACAAGAGGTGTTGTAGACACAACAAGGGCAACTAAGGTTTGTGAAACCAGAGAAGAGGGGGCGAAAGATACCTGCGGGACGGATGATTGTTGTCCTTCATCCTTCGTCGGCTCTTTGCTTGCTTCAAGATCCTATGAACACTCTCCAGATGATGCCTCAACTCGTTGTCATTTTGTTGGTGGTGAGTCTCCTATCGCTATGGTTTCAAATTGTTGCAGAGAGGTTTCCCTGGTCCTCCTTGCGATCCAGGTGCGAGTCAGTGAAGACCTCACACATGATATGTTAAATTGCACATTAGAGGAGACCCTGATAGGTTACTTCACGAACTTTCCCTTTGATTGAGCTGAGACTTCCTACATCTCGGTTTCTGGTTCTGCTCCCTCATCTGACTCTGATTCGGCCGACTCCGAACTGGAGTCCTTTTCACCACTCTCATCGAAAACCGAATGCTCATTGTTCCACAATTTGTCGAACTTATCATCCATATCTTCAATATCATAAGGGACCTCAGTTTGTCAGGTCTCCTAATGATATATCTAGAAATCATGGATCTTCTCCTCCTTCCAGTTGTAGTTCTTTAGCAGATTGTTGAGGAGAGTAGTCCCCATTTTTCTTGTCTTATCATACTGCGTAGTGGGGAGGTAGAAACGGAGCCAAGGGGGTCGACCACCTTCAGTAGGGATGTACGCTAGGTCAACAATAAACTCATTTGCATCCGACACTGGGTTCTAACGCTTCTCCTAGTAAGGCCTGGGGTAGTGTGCCACTTTGACATACTTGTTTGGCAAGTCATCACTGGGGTTGTAATTCCATTTATCACAAATCCACACCAACCCCAGATGAGCCAGCTTTGCTTCCAGTACATCATGAGCCTTTCTCTTAGCCATGACTATAGTTTTGTAGTGCTTCGGGCATTTGAGAAATCCCTTCTTCTTTGCTCTCCCGCCGCAAAAGGTGACATCTATAATTGATACTTGGCAAAATACTTCAAGCGCCAGTACCCGATCTATAAGACATGCTGGAAGCCAGAAGGGCTCACTGGTGAAACCCAGCAATCAGACGAACGTGAAGTCCTCGCCCAGGAACCAGTCATACTTTGGAGTGAAGTTCTGCATGAACTCAATTTTGTCTGAGTTGAACCGCAAGACAGTGTTGTCTCTTCTTAAATCCTGTAGAATCGGATATAAGAAATAATCTAAAAATGTGTAATAGTCAAATGTCTTAGAGAGAAGGGGAGTCGGTGTGGAAACTAGCTTCCTCCTCTAAATTTTATCGAAAATCGAGAGCCCCAAACGCTTCTAGAAGAAGTTGAGATTCTGATGCAAGAACATATGTGTGAGAAAGGATAGGAACCTAAACCTTCATTGAAGTTGGTACTCTGCTATCTGGCTGAGCATCTCTTACACGAGGAATTCAACAAAATTGTACCAAAAAAAAGAATGTTGCTTGCGTAATTGGAAACCTAAACCGAGCTGAAAATCCTGGACTTACTTATCAGTGTCTAGGTCGCAAACAAACACCATCATAGTGAAAGAATCCTTCATACCATCCTTGAAGCCCTTATGCATCACTAGGATCTGCATTGGCTTATTAGGAGCTTCTCTGAGCTTTTTAGCCTTCGTGCTATAGAAATTTAGCGCAAGGTCTCTGGTCCTCCAATAGTTTTCCCCTTTTGTTGGACTGAAATTCTCCATTTTAGGAACTTTGGAGTGAAACTCGAGGATACAGAGCATATTCTAGATAGCCTCCATGCATATAACCATGCTCACCTCCCGGCCCTCAATGGTGTTGGTGTCTAGGTTGAAATGTTTGATGGCCTCATCAACCAATTCAGGGCAATAGTGTACAAGCGAGACCATATATTGTGGAAGCCCACTGTACCAACATTTTTGCGCCAAGGAGTCTAGGTCGCTATTCTTTCTCATCCTCTCACAGGTTGCTTCCCTTAGTGATTTGGGATTTTTTGCAAAAATGGGGTCATGAATATTTTGCCATTCTTCTTTAATTCATTTATTATCTTTGCGAGGGCTTTTCTTTTTTGCAACCCGTGTATTTACCCAGGTCGGCTTCTCTGGAATTCCAAGCAAAGCATAAGAGACATCCTCGAAGACTTTGGCAGTTGGTGTCACGCGCATGATGTTAAATAAACTCTGGGCCTCTTCTTTTTGCATCTCGGTCTGAGAACTTTGAGCAGTTGCCATAACTTGCAATTTTTTACCCAGAAAGCACACTAAAGTGATATAAATGGAACCTAAAACACAACACAAGGTTTCTGGTTTCAAAACCAGACAGCCTTTCACTTCAGGTTTAATTTACACCGGGGTAGTGAGTTCTTTGTGATTACTCTTGCGTTCAGCTTCCTTTGTTGCAAAATTGCATCACACCTGGCTCTTTAATAATTTTGTTTGTCTAAGTCTTTTTGCTACTCAAGAATTTTTATACTCTGTCTAATTTTTGCATGCGATACTTAGCTTTTCTCTTTAATTTCCTACCTTCAACCGGTAGACAATGGTTGCCTTTCTGCATTTAATTCGGCATGTACCACCAGCTCCTTTGTCCACGCAAAATGAACTACTTGCCATTTTTGACAAGACAAGAATTCATAATTGTGTTAGAGATAACATCTCTTCAGCATGATTTTTATAGGAAATTGAGTCGTCGTCTCCCTCTTATTCACCTTCTCGCTTGTCCTCGCCCTTCATATCCCTAAAAGCACAATTAGGCTGATGCTATAATGAGTACTTTAGAAGGATTCGTGCTCAACCTTGGAGCTTGAATGGCCTACATGCTGACACCTAAGCACCTGTCTATATGAGCCATTGCCTAAGCTTGCCACCAATTCACACTAATTGATTATCGCTTTTATGGAATTCTTCGCATTTGAACTTTGATTTCTGCAATATGAGTGATAATGTCCTTTATTTTTGTAAAAATGGGTCTCATGAATTTTCCTTCTTTTTCGTAACTATGAAAATGTTGAAAAAGAACTGACCGACAAAATAAGAAAGGTAAAATAATTACATTAATCAGATATCTACACTTGTATGAAGTATCTGAAGCTTAATTGAATAATTTCAGGTGAATTCCATTAACCAGAATTCCCAATGCTTCTTGTTCCATTTTTTCCAATTCGAATGCATTATTCTGTTTGCATTGAATTATTTTGAAAGGGCCTTCCCATAGTCTGTCGAATTTTCCATGTTGGTTGGGCTTCGCAACTCTTTCATTGAATTTTAGTACCAGGTCTCTGCATTTTAGACCCTGGTCTGAAGCTTTCTTGTCAAACCATCTCTTAACCACTTGTTGGCTGTTAGTCATGGCCATTAGGGCTTTTCCCCTTTTTTCTTGTACCTCCAACAATTCAGCCAACCAAACTTCCATAGCTCTATTTTATTCAATCTATAGAGACTTGAGTAGTTGTAGTGCAGGTATCTCTATAGATATTGGTAATAGCATCTCCTTCCCATATACTAGCTCGTAGGGCAAAATCTTTAGAGCTTGCTTAGAAGTTATGCGGCCTGCCCACAATGTCATTCGAAGATTTTTATTCCATTTCCTCTCATGATCTGAACCGATCTTTTTGATGAGTCGAACCAAATTTTTGTTAGTTGACTCAGCCAAGTCGTTTCCCTGTGGGTAGTAGTTTGAGGATGTTTTCAAAATATGCCATGTTCTAATGTGAACTGACTTACCTTAGAGCCTAGGAAATCTTTGGCATTGTCTGAGATGATAGCCTTTGGCGTGTCAAATCTTGTTATCAGCCCTTCGAGAAAATCTACAATTTTTGCTTCTGTCACATTCTTCAGGGGTAGGGCTTCAGTCCATCTTGTGAAGTAGTCGGTGGTTGTTAGGATCCACTTGTGACCAGCATTGGAGGCAGGGTTGATCATCCTGATGAAATCTAGTCCCCATTGTGCGAATGGTTCATCCGCTACTATCGGATTGAGAGGCATGGCGAAACTCTTTCTTCTTCCTGCATAGAATTGGCACTCTTTGCAGGCTTTTACCATTTCGTAGGAGTCATTGAACAATGTAGGCTAGAAGTACCCATCACAAAAAAATTGATGGCAATGGTCTTCGCAGAGAATGTCTGCCTTTCGGGCTACTGTGGAAGGAGTTGAGTATCTTCTTTGCTTTCTCCATGGTGACGCATCGCAACAAGATGCCGTTGAAATTTCTTTTGAAAAGGATTCCTTCAATAAGTGAGTGTTTTGCAACCAGTAGAATCTCCTTCTTTGAGATAGAAGTCCCGATGGATACTTGTCAGTATGCATATATCTTACCCTATCCATCAGCCAATAGCCTTCAGGTTCAGACTCGTTTGTTAAGACTATTTCCGCTTGTTCTCCCTCAATTTCCATCTCTTCACCGTGTGCCAAACACTCGCACAACCCTCTTCCTTTGACAGTCTTCGTAGACCTGACTTCAATGTCATATTCTAGGATCTTAGTGATCTAGTTGACCCTTTTTTCAATGATTTCTCCTTCCATGATGTACTCTCGTACATTGGAATGTGCAACGTAAACAATTACTTTAGTGCAAGCTATAAGGTGTCGAAACTTCTTGAGTCCCTTTACAATTGCAAAAGCTTGTCTTTTGATGAATTTATAGTTTGTCTCGTATTCCTTCAAAGTTTGGGAATGGAATTATATAGGGTGTTCTCCCTTTCCTTCATCATCTTTCTGAATCAGAACAGTGGCAATGCTTGTCTTACTGCTAAAAACATACATTATGAAGTCCTTTGACAAGTCGAGATTCGCCAACACAGGAGCCGAAGAAATAGCATCTTTTAATTTCTCAAAGGCTTCGCTCACTTATTTTGTCCATTTGAATAATTGGTCCTTTTTCAGCATCAGAGTGATTGGTCTAATTGTTCCTGCAAAATCAAAGATAAACTTACTTACAAAGTTAACCTTCCCCAAAAAATATTATACACCTTTCTTGTTTACCACAAGAGGAAGTTCTTTGATTACTTTTACTCTTTCAGAATCAATAGCGATTCCATCTTGGGATACTACATGCCCCAACAATTTGCCTTGCAATACTCTGAAAACACATTTTTTGGGTTCAGGGACACCCCAAACTCCTTAAATTTTATGAAAACCTTTTCTAGATGATCAAAATGGTCATCTTTAGATTTTGAAAATACGATCAGATCATCTAAGTATATGAGGATGGTTTTGTTGATCAGTTCGCTAAAAGCGATATCCATTGCTCACTGGAAGGTAGCCCCTGTGTTTGATAGGTTGAAAGGCATTTTGGCATATGCAAATGTTCCCCACTTGGTGGTGAACATGGTCTTGTGTTGATCTTCTTCTTTAACTCGAACCTGGTTGTAGCCCGAGAAACCATCCAACAGAGAAAACATCTCTAAACTTGCTATAGTCTGCAAGATTGATTCCATGGAAGGCAATGGGTAATGATCCTTTAGTGATGCCCGGTTTGGTCGTGAAAGTCAACACAAAGATGAATGTCTCCATTTTTCTTTTGGACTGGAACGAGATTAGATACCCACGTACTGTGCTTGATTGGGAAGACAATCTTGGATTGGATCAACTTTTCTAGCTCTTGTGCCATTAAGGCTTCAATCTTCGGATTGACGGGCCTCTTCTTTTTTCAGACAGGATTACCACCTTTCGTTAGTTCAATGGTATGTTGGATGACATGGGGATCATATCCCCTAAGGTCGCCATAAGACCAGGCCACTACTCCTTCATATTTTTCATAGAAGTGTATCAACCTATCTTTATCATTTTGCGGGACTTCTTTCTCGACTTTAAGTTTTCTTCCATTCTCGACCTCAAGGTCGGTGTAGTCCACTTGGTCTGCTAAAAATTTCCTTCTATTATTCCTTGCGTCATTGTAGTCGAACAAATTTTTGAGGGTGACCAACCCCTTCAGAAGCTTGTTTGATTTCAACTGGATGATTTTCCTTCGTATGCTTCTTCAATTTTTGGCTGAAATTGATCGGCGAACTCTCCCGATTGTTCAATGAATGAGGCGATGTGTTCATCGCTTTCTAACACTTGCCAGCTCTGATCATTATCGGGAATGGAGGGTCGAACGATCACTCGCACAGAGTGTAAATTTTTAATCAAGTCGAAGATAAGATCAAATTGAGATCTTATCGTTGCCATGTGATCCGCATCTGAATTTTGCTCTCTTGGCACAACATGGATGTTAAAAGCTTTGAAACCTTTGATGAGGTCCCATACGCTATGCCTGTAAGACCGCATACAAACATTTTTTGCAGCAGAGATGTTTCTGACTTGGTTGATTACAAGTTCAAAATCTCCAAATACTACTAATTGTTTCATACCCATGCGTGCAACGAGACTTAGTCCTTGCACGAGACCCTCATACTCGACTTCATTGTTTGAGCAAGAAAACTACCTGAAGATCTGCTCCTTTGATGGATACATTAGGCATATCCTGGCTCCTGCATCAACCTTGCATCTCACACCATTGAAGTGCAATGTCTAGAGCTCTGAAGCTTGTTTGGGAATGGAATCCTTCAATATCCTCAGGAAATCTTGATCCTCATCATAGATGACATAGGTTCCCAAACCGGTAGCATCATAATTGTTGAAAGGATCGGTGCCTACATTCTCGATCAATAAGACTTCTTCTTGATTGGCTTTGTCTTCAGTTGTCTGCTCATGCTCCAACAATTCGTTGCCACTAAATTCTTCTTTGGTAACAGAGGTATCAATGCCTTTGAAGTTGATCATAGCTTCGTCGGCTACATGCTTCGAATGCAAGGATTCTAATATTATCTTCATCTTAGAACCGTGCTTGGTCCTGAGAATTAGGTGAGACCAATCCAAAGAAAGGTATCTGCCTATCTTCGTTGTAAAGTCCTGCAATAGGTAGAGGCCAAACATGAGAGGAACATTAATGATCACGGTGTCTTGCAACATTGTGATGCTAGGAAAAGAAAACAAGGTTAAAGGGAGGTCTTTAATAAGGCCCACAGTTTCGACCTTGTTCCCATCCAACTGCATAACTTCTCTCTTTAAAGGCTCGTAGCTGAGCCCTAAAGCTTCAGCTATTTGCTTGGGTATGACTGTGGTGCTAGCACCGAAGTTAATCATGGAATTGTGCAGCATTTTCTTCCCTATAATGAGGGTCAAGAAGAAAAGCTTAGGTTTCAGCTTCTCTCCTTTAGCCTCGATCGAAAACTCCTCTGTAGTATTAGCAAGAACTTTGGTTGGAGGCGTTGCGTCCATTGCGATTTCGAGAATTTGTCCTATTGATAGTTGAACCGTATCTTTTTGCAAGGCCTTCTATAGTAATGAATTTTTTTTCTGGAATGGCTAAAATATCCCAAATGTATACGTTAGCAAAAGATTTCTTTAATTGTTCCACCACGTTGAAGGGTGGTGGATTTGGAGGTTTTCGCTCCTTGGGTTTGGTGATGATAATTTCTTTACGTAGCTGCGGCTGTGGAGTGATTGTAGAAGGGCCAGGGGGTTGGTCCAAGATGTTTCTAGGCTGCGGAGTGATTGTTTTTCCTATAAATCTCCTCTTTGATCAAGTGTTGTAGTCAGATTGCACTTGCGGGGTCATCGATGTAGATGCTTCATAAGTGAACACTGCTTCCTCTCCTTCCATGAATGAGAGGAGAGCATGGTCAGGAGCCATTTTGTTTTCTTTCTCTAAGGGCATTCCCTAAATCTGTGCAGTGAGAACCACATTCTCTATTTGGTGAGAGTCGCATGTATATCATGAATTTTTCGCCACTCCTTGGCTGCGTTGCTCTGCAACTTTCTGCTGTAAATTGCCAAGTGGACAATTTCGAGGCATATGAGCATCACTGCAGGGATAACACCAGGGATTGAAATCTTCAACGAGATTGTTTTGTCCTACGGTTAGCTCTCTGATTGTACTAGTTTGAGTGGCTCCCAGCGGAGTCGGTACTGGCACCATTTGGTTATTTGTCTGAGTCAGCGGATTTGCGCGTGCAACTCCTTAGTATTGGTTATGTTAGTAGGAGGGCCTGCCACCCTAATAACCTTGGTAGGATGGTCTTGGAGGGGTATCCTAGTTACACTTGATAGTGGTTACTTTGTTTGTCAAGTTTCGTAACATCTCCCTTATGTCGCTCATTTCATCCTTTGAAGCACTGGATGTAGAAGCAGCATTTTGTGGCGCACTTGGATATGCATACATAGATGGAGGAGGCACGGGTGTGCTGGTAGATGGCATCTCTTGAGTAGAAATAGATATTTCTGGGAATATCGACATAATGGGTTGAGGTGGCAACTTCCCAGCATCAATTAGGTTGTTCTCCGCCTTCACTGTTATGTTGTATGCATCTGGTAATGTAGTTCCACCGAGTGACTGGATCATCATGGAGATGTTGGCGTTGATGGATTTTAGGTAGAACATAAATGCTAAGTCGGTCGGCGGTTGGATAGCATTCTGGATTCTCTGCCAGGTTGTATGGAATCGGGCATTCAAATCAGTCATGGCTTCAGATGGGGCTCGCTTGATAGTTTATAGTTGGTGATATAGCGAAGACCTGTTTCCATCATTAGAAAATCTCTCATAAAATGGATCCCTGAGCTCATCCTAAGTACCGATAGTATTAGCTGGTAGACTGCGATACCAGTCTAGTGCTTTTCCTCGTAAAGAAGCAACAAGCAGTCTTAGCACTATGTTATGATATGTGACTATGTGCACTAGACACACATCTGCAACATCTTGAAGATGTTCAGATTGTTTTCTTGAGCTATCTTCGATGAACTTTGGAATAGCTTTGAGAGCAAAGACCGGGATAGGGGCCCATACGACAGGTGCAACTGGGGCGACAAGGGGACTTTCGACGTCCCAGGTCACATAATTTCAGTTTGTGATCAACATTATGGCTGGCATTCGAAAACTCTACTCAAGCGAGTTCGGGTATGACTGTTATTGGTGGAGGCACTAGCAAGTTAGGATTTTTTGCGGTTCATGACCTAGTAACATGCCAATGACTTGTACACCTTGATGGTTTGGTATATCTAAGAAAGTGTCCCATCGGGCATGCTAGGAAAAAAGAAACTGTTGATGCCAAAAATTGGCAAGGTAACAACCTTTTGTGGGAAACTCAGTTAAAGGGGGGACCTATTGCACTAAACTGAGTGACCTCCGAATTTTAAAGAATTCGGCTCTTCTATAACTGGGGTTTTGAATGGGAAAATGAAGCAGGTATAAAAAATAAAAGTATCTAACTAGGGTGATGCACTGAGACTTAGATGTAAAGCACGATAGACCTATCTTGTAGATGCGATCTAAGGGCCCGTTCAACAATCTGCTATGTCCAGAATGAAAGGAAACTAAGATAAAATCTAAATGATTCACTTTAATGACATAAAATAACATTCATGCATATTTACTGAAAAGAGGAGTCGAAGACATGATCTAAACCAACAAACTTGCATTAAAATTATAGAAGTTCTGCAAATGAAACATTTAGCACCACAACAACACAGTAAGACACAACAACCACATTTATCAAAATCTTCAAGAAAACAAAAAGGCCGAACAATGACACAGTCTGCAAGTCTTTACAATAATATAAAAAGTGGTAAAGGCCTGGTTCTTCTACCAATATTTTCTTCTCAAAAATTTGAACTCTTGCCTCGATGGAAGAAGCATTATTTATAATGAAACCCAGCTCAATGAGCCAATAACATAAAAGATCCTCCAATCATGAGCAATGATGCATTTAGCAATGATTTCCCCTTTGTCGTTGCAACCAAAAAGATTCAAGCCATGATCAAGGACACCCTAGAGCTGGATGCATCCCCTGCGAATGATGGAAATGGTCCCAACAAACCAGAGTGCTGACACGTGCAATTCAATCATGGAAAAATTTATAGAATAGGGCAGCTGGTGATAGGTTGTCACCTGCTCAATTTCCCTTTGTGAGGAAGTCTTTAGAAGATCACGTGGAAAACGGTCAGGGCTGATGCTCGTTCATCCCCTTAAGCGATGAAAAACCTGTGATGTGAAGACACGTGGAGGTCTCCGAACATACTACATTGAAGGTGGGGTCCACCAAGGAATGTGCGTGGGAAGATGCTACGTGGTAGTCGGTCGAGGCCCGAAAGGAGAGCGATGCAAAGGGGCACAAAAGATTGTGAATTGCTAACACATGGAAGCACGACACAAGCTTTTGAAAAGTGAGAGGAGGAAACCTTGCGAGGAGAACTTGGTTGACAAGTGGTGGAATTCGCAATGAGACTTTGTGAAAGGAGCCTGATGTTTCTTATTCTTTAGAGGAGGGTGTGGCCGATACTTAGGCAAAATAGAATTACCCGAAGGGAGTATGGGAATTTTGTATTCACAGAGACCATTCTAGGTGATGGAAAAAGCTTTTGAAGACCCCATGAGACATGTTGGTGGCTTTGAAATGAAGAATTGAGGTTTGGAAGTTGTAAAACTAATAGGTGCCTACTTCAAGCAAGCCTAATTAGGCCTCTACAAGGCGGGACAGTCAATTTTAGGGCATTACATTCCAAAACATTCACACCTGCATTTGAGATATGTTATTGAAGGGCTTAATGGGTATCTAGAATGGTGATTAGTTTTTGGTTTTGAGGTCTTTCAAGGATATTGTGTTAGAAAAACCAGTTATGGAGTGCTACAAGGGAAGTTGAAGAGTTGTGAGAGAAACCTACTGAGTTTGGGTTCTAAATTTGAAAAGTTGGTTTTGTTGAGTTGGTTTTGAGCTTGTTAGTATTCACCCACCTTGCTCTGCATCATTTTACCAGTCCCTTCCTATCATTAACTTGTTTTACTGATGTATTCTTTGTCCTTTATGGTTTCTTGATTGTAAATTCCTTTAATTGTATTTTCTTGTGGGTTGTCCAAGTAACCAATTTTGATTGCATCACAAAAGTATACTCATCATGACTTTTTATTTTTTAATATTTTTCCAAGGATATGAGCTAATGATGTGATTCTAAGATGAGCTAATAACATAATAGGATGAGCAGGAATTATAGGAATAGTAGGGCATCTACAAGGGCGACAAGGAGGAGCAGGAGAGGGGAGTTTGGACAGTGGGGTTGGTGCGGATGGAGACAATGGTTATTTTGTTCCAAATAATAAGAGGTCCTCTAGCTAATGATGAGGATATCGGACTTCTAAACTTGTGCTTAGATGTGTGCAAAAGCATGTATTTTGCCACTTCTTCCAAGTTTCCTAGTGATTCTTTTTGTCATTAGTCTTTGTGAGCTTTGAAAAGCGATTCTCTGGTTTCTTTTGTCTCCTCTGGTAAGGGCCTTAAGCGAGGTTTTCTTCTCTTGAGATACCCTAAGATTGGGGATGTACTAGGTGAGGAGGGTTCAAGTTCTCTTGTAGATTTTCCTCTTTTTTCTTGTGTTTTGGTGAAAACCATTCTTGGGGGGTTGGGTTCAATTGCCTTTGGTTTATCTAAGATTGGGCATTCATATGTGCCCTTGTCTTCTGCTATATTTGGTCCTTTATCCCCTACCTTCGAGGATTGTGTCTCCTCCCATTGTTTCCTTCTCATGTCCTTGTAGAAGGAGGATGTATTAAAATTCCTAAGGACATTATTGACAGTTCAACCTCCAAGTGGGTGAGTGCTCTTGTGGGGAAGTTCTTGGGTGTCAGGCCTAATGTGGATAGTTTAAGATCTTGGGTAAGGAGGAAGTGTAAAACCAAAGGTGCACTAAAGATTGATGTTCTACCTTCTTCATCATCTCTTTCTCTCTTCTTGATGACTACCTTCAAAACTTAAATGATGTCTCTTGGTTTCTTGGCAATCTATGCCTCTTCGTTAAGAAGTGGGAACCTAGGTTGGATCTCAAAAATGTGGGCATAAAAAAAGTCTCTATGTGGGTTAGAATTCCTGACCTACCATTTGAGTTTTGGGATGAAGAAGTGTGGACTGTTATAGCCTACTCCTTGGGTGATATCATTATGTTTGATCAGGTAAGAAAATCTAAAAAGTGTTTCCTCTTTGCTAAATGTTACGTCAATATTGTTGGCAAGAAGCTCCCTTCTTCAATTAATTTTTTTCAAATCTTGGATTTGACACATTGATTACAAGGGGTCCCTTGTGGTGTGTCGTAATTGTCACAATAAATGTCATGACATTGTTGTGTGTGTCTTTTCCAAAGGTGAAAAAAACATTCCTAAGGTCCAACAAGTTCCTTCTACCCTCAATGACCCCTCTTCGGGGTTGTGTGATGTAGGTTGTCATGTTAATAAGTCTTTTGAGATTTACTCTTCTTTGAATGACAATTATAATGGTTTAGTTAAGGAAATGGTTCATGTTCCTCCTTTTGGCTCCTTACACCCTTGCAAGGAAAATGGTTTATCTTCCTCTATTATCTTAGGGGACTTTTCCAATCCCATGTAGTTGGGGTTTGATTTGGAAAATCATTATAAAGCTAATTATAAACAAAGATCTCTAGAGCATTTTGCATTTAAACCATCGTATGTGGTGATCTAGCCCCTTGAAGGCTCCTCACCTTAGCTTTTTCATCCCCTTGCATTAGGTCCCATGGCTTATATTTTTGGCATGTCTCTTGGTGTTTCTTTTGGATGTTGTAAGGTGATCTTATTGTTTCTTTGTATAGGCTTGGCCCTATCAATTTATAGCTCCAGTCAAAGCATTTACCATAATAAAAATGATGTGATGGCAAGTGTCATCAAATTTGAGTCACTTTTTCCAATTATTGAGATGGTGTCAATTTCTTGTTGAGATGATATTTTATAGTTGATCATTAAGTGAATATTTGTATGCTCAAAGAGAAAGAAATGAAGGTTTTTTTTCATTTGTGCTAGATGACAATCTTATTGTGCCACGCACCTCCTTCACATCACGGATTTAGGTATGAGACCCACTTTCTTGTGTGAAATGTACAATGGCCTATTTAATATGAAGTTTATTCTTGGACAAGTGCTATATGTTGGTGTAGTGTAGGAAAAAGTATCCTTTTTTCACACTTAATTTGGGAATAGATATTAAATAAAAAGGACTAAATTATGCCTTAATTTAGTGTTGTAATATGTATTTTACATATTCACATTGAGGTTAGGGCCCTATTAAATAAAATGGACTTAATGGTGCCTTAATGTGGTGTTGTAAAGTCTATCTTTACACTTTCACACTTATCTAGGGGGTGAAATCACAATATCGTGCCTCACTTTTTGCCCAAGATGGACATTTACATCAATATTTTTAACTGAATCTTCATCTTCTAAAACCTATAGCAGCTAAACCATTAAGAATTTGAAGATGATGTGAACTACTGATTTGTGGCAATTTGTGTGTAGATTCTAAATTTTATTTTTTTCAAATTTTTCGAAATAAATCACAAATCTTTCAACATCTCTTTTAATAACTAGTTTTAAACAGAAAACAACATTTTTAGAAAGTAACGTTTTTGTCGTAGAACATAACTTTGTTCTATAAAGGATTAAATTATAATTTTTGAAATATGGATTCTCAACATCAATATCTAGGGAAAGGATATTTTTTCATAATTTTTTGTTGCATATTTTTTTTAAATTAATTTTTGAAGTCACTGTAACTATAATCTGGACATACATGTGTCGTACAACCTAACTTGTGTATGTATCAAAATCCAATTTTTCTTTTTTGGGTGAAAAAAGGACATCAATACCTAGGGAAAGGGTATTTTTTGATTTTTTTTTATAATGGTTTACTATTTTTCCACCTTTGCACAACAAAGAGCTTGATGTTCGGAGAAAAACTTATGTTTAACAAAAAATGAAAATTAAATACATGATAAAATGAAAATATATCAAATATATACTTGTTGGAAAGCTCAATTTGAGGGCTACAATATTGCAAAATATAAATTTTAAATGATGTTATTTAATCTCTCAAAAGGTAAAGAAAATGTGGTTTTTTGCTAGCATTTTGATAGGTACGAAGGAGACTCCATTGTGGGTATGATATAATACTATAGGGGTTATATCCAAGGGGGTTTGATCTAATGGGGTCTTATATATCCCTCTTAAATTAAAACCCTTTAGATAGAGCCTCTCAAGACTTAAATCATTAGTTTTTCTAAAAATAGTGATTTTAGGAAAAAATCAACACGTCCCAAAAGTGAGACACTATTGTGGCAACACCCAGGGCTTAATTAATTGAGGTTAATTTGCCTTAATTGGCCACTTTAATTCAAATACAAGACTAATTAATTACATTTTCCGAAGAGGAAAACCTGACATTTATTAATGCCATAACATAACATTTATCATTGGAGAATGTGTGTCCTAGGTAAGTGACCTAAGACCCATTCTCCCAAGGGTGAATGGGTCCTCACTTAGGCCTAGGCCCTAAATTTTTATAATGTTTTGGGTGGTATTTTAATGATTTCAAATGTGTATTAATATGTCAACTTGTGTTATTTGAATTTTGGGAATTAATGTTAACATTTGTATAAATAAGAGGTCATTTCACTATGTTTCATCCTAAGACTTTCAAGCATCCTAGCAATTTTATGAGCAAGTATGTTATAAGCAAGTTCATGAGTTCAAGAGAATTTCAAGGAATTCAAGAGCAAATTTGTAGAATAATTATTGCAGTAATCAAGATCCATTATCATGTCAAAGTATTCTTGCATCATGCATGCTATTTGAGCTAATATGTTGATGTAGTGTTCAAGATCCACATCCATTGAAGCCATTTCATGCAAGTTGCAGATCTACATTCCAAGGTTCAAACAAGGGTTTGGTGAGTTGTGACATAGGCTTTGTTCATTCATCATTCCTTTCATGCTATTTTATTTCATTACAAGGTTTAATTACCAAAACGAGGTTTGACCAAGGCAAACCCCCATTCACCAAAAATAAAATATTTTTCACTCTTGATTTGTGTTTGCAGATTTTAGGTGGAAGATCTCTTGAAGAGAAAATTTTCAAAGTTGTCAAAGTTGCATTTGTTGTCATCATTCTTGCAATTTCGCAGAAAATCACCTATAGGATTTATTTCCGATTGTTTGACGGTGAAAACTAGAGATCTGGAAGTGCAAACATAGCAAAAGAGAACCCGTGAACCATTTTTGCAGAGCCCTAGCCAAGACCCATTTTCCATAGGGCGAATGAGTCCTCAGTAAGCTTTGAAAAAGCACTTTTGGTGATTGGTACACATCATTTTCCCTTTCTCAGATCTGCATTTTAGTGACTGGTACCCTAAACCCCCTTTTTGTTTTCAATCAATCATCAACCTACTTTCTGTCATTTCAATTGGAACATACATGACATGCACTAGTTTCATCATGTGAAGCCAATATATCATGTTTTTCTTTAAGACCTTTTATTCAATTAGTGAGATGACAAAATTTTGACACATGTAGCTAATGAATGTGCATGTTAGGTGTTATGGTGGTAAGGTGAAGCAGAGGATTTTAATGGTCCTAGAGTTGTCATATGCGAAGCAAATATTAAATTTTCTAGGGATTTGGATAGCTAGCAATATTTGATTGCATCATGCATCTTCCTTACAATGACATTTTAAATTTGAGCTCCTTTTTTGTAATTTGATGGGCAATGGTGTTTATAAGCATAGCTAAGTGTTCTACAATGGGAGATAAATGACTAATCCTTATTGTATTTCTAAGGTATATTACATCATTATTTTTCTTGAGGGTTCCACCCTCACTTGCACGATGCACAATAGAGCTCTCAAGGTGACAAGGTAACAATTTTTTTAACTTAGCTATCAAAATGTAGTTATATCATTGGGCCAAGAAATAATTACTTTTCTAGGTGTGCAACATGTTTTTAAGTAGTTCTATGTATTGCACAACATGACTTTGAATTTGACACCAGTCAATTGTCTCTTCACAAGACAAGATAGTAATGCACGATAACCATTAATTAGTCCATTTAAAGGAAGCAATGCTTAGAATTTGAAACATAATTGAAAGAGTTAAAAATTGCACCATGCATTTCCTAAGATTTATATGCATTTAATTCAAAAGGTGGCACAACAAATAAGTTATTGAAATCATATTAGCATGATTATTCGAAGATAGTCCTAGAAAAGAGTTGTGTTGCAGCTATAGTCCCTGCCAAATGCAATAAACATGCCAAATAAAAGAGTTTGGAAACATCAATGCATTTATATGGCTCATTGATCCCTAAAAATGATCATCATAATGCTACAAGATAGTTAAAGAGTTTCATGTTCCCTTTGTGAAAAAAAAAGAAAAAACATTAGGAAGACATGTTTAATACTTTCCCTCTTCTTTTTTATTGGAAAAACTACTCAAAAAAAGTATTTCAATGAACACAAAAATATGTATTCAATGCTTATCATCAATGCATTTAGCATATTTGAATTTGAGGAATGCATACCTATGTTCAATTCTAATGAAATGTATTTCAATGCACAAAATTAAGGCATCAATGTACATGTTTTGATCATGAACAACTATAAATGATAAAAATGTGGAGTACAATAGGAAAATAGATTTAAAGCACCCAAAACAACCATGCCAATAGTTCCCCAGACCAATCAGAGAGGAACTAGAATGAGAATTGAATATCCCAAAATGTATACATAGTTGAAACTTGTAAGAAACATCAGTCCCATTTTCTGCCACGAATCTAAAAACCATCCCAACAACAACAATAAAACTTGAAATTTGATCTTTGTAAACACAAAATATAAACATAGCTATGATAGAAACTATCTATACAAGGCAAGGCAACTTAGTGAAATGTGAATAGAAATGAAATGAAAAAAATATTATAAACCATTATCAATTTTGTGCGCAGACTTGTGGGTAGAAAAGTTGTTTTCTTCTTGCTTCATGGCCATAATGTCTGTAGTTGATTTTTTCATGAAATATTTCCGCTCTTTCATTATCTTCTACAATTTAAAATAGCCTTACTTGACACCTCAATGGATTTTTCTCCACCACTGGATAGTTGTCACTTAAATAGAATCAATGCTTTTATTGCTTACATAATTGTACTTATAACATTGGATTGCACAAAACCCGAAGAGAGAAATGATTTTTTTAGAGGATGTGTCATCGAATATACAATGACCATCACCACTGAGATCATGCAAAATATATGTTGAACAATCATTAACCAACTTGCTTAAAATTTGGTGAATTTTCTCTCACCCTTCCCTTTTTATCAGATGTTTGTTTCTAGCTACCATTTTATAGTGTAGGTTTGATTGTTTACAGTTGTAGTAGATATGCTCATGATTGAAGTATTATAAGTTTTCTACCAATTTTATCTGAGAACTTATCAATCTTCCTTCAATATAATTTGATTTTTTGAAGGGCAATGACATGTATAGCTAAAAAACACTAGCATCCAAAACACCATGCTTAGAATTCCCAACAAATCTCTCTCGATATGGTTGCAAAATATGCATAAAATGGATTTATTAAAAAGATTTCATAAACTTTTAAACAAATGCAATTGGGATTGCTTGTAGAGATTAGGCATTTATGCACATATAGAGGAAGAGCTCACATAACACATACATCATTTCAAAATAAGGTGTAGGACTAACAACTAAGGTCTCTAGAGAGGGATATGTCAAATGGGTCTTCCTTAATCACTACAGGATCAATCTCAACTTTGATGAAGCATCAAAAGGTGAGCTTGGATAAGTTGGTGGTAGTAGAATAGAAAAAGATGGAGTTGTTGACTTGTTGTGAGGATTATGGTTAGAGTAGCAAAAAATTAGCTTAAGGATGGACCTTGATGCCCAACCTTAAGATTGTTCGGGACTATCAATGGACAAAATAAGATACTAGAGGATATTAACAAGAATAAAAATAAAAGAAAAAAATAATTAAGACTTCTCTAATTGAAGACTCATAATTACCATCTTGGGCATTGTCAAAATTCTAAAGAACTTCCCAAATTCTAAGCTTGGTCAGGTTAGGATAAATATTAACAAATCAATTGATTAATAGGACAATGAAGGTGTTGACTTGACAGTAAGGAAAAAAAAATTAATTAAATTTATAAACTAAACAAAAGAGGATAATATTCTTCTTAGAATTTTTATTCATGGGAAAGGGGTGATGGATTCCCTTTACCTCATTGCTTATAAACACTTTTGATCTATTACATCTAGTTGATCTTAATGGGTTTTTATTCCACTAGCATCAGATGCACACGAAATCATTTTTATAGAAGGGCTAGCCAAAATTTCCACCTCAACCCATTCTCCTATGAGTATTATTGTGAATATTTTAACTTATTAAGCATCCCATCCCACTCTACTCTCTCATTTTTACCTAGGTCCTTGTCACAACTTTGAAGTAGGAAGGGGGGTTCTGAAAATTAATAGAATTTTTAATTCTTAGTTCTGGAGGTTTATTCTTACTATGTTTCTTAAGGTTAGTATTAAGCTTAAAATAATCATATGGACCACTAATATATTGAGACTTTACCCTCCTAGAAGTATCCTACGTTTACCTTCTCAATTTATTAAATTACTCTCCTTTTCCTTCAAACCCCTACACAAATCCTGCAAATTGCTTTTATTTTTGTATATTCTCTCTTTCAGTGGCACACCCTATGGAGAAGGATAAACCCTCTTAACATGAGAAAGGAGAATTCTCTGGTTCTAGGAAGGATGGCAAGAATGCATAAACAAGTATAGTAAAAAAATCAAAGAGGTGGTTTAGATGTAGACCAAAAGACCTTCTTCCATGGTTTATTGCCTCTTTCAAATAATTTTCAATTAAATTTAGGGAGTGAGTTATGATACATTAAAGAATTATCAATTCTTGGTTATGGGAATTTGTTCTTACTCTTTACCGAAGTGTGATATTGATATTTAAAAAAAAAACATAGATAGCGTCATGATAAATGCACATCTCTTAGTACAAGAAGTTTTACCCAATGACAAGGAAATTATTGGAAAGAGGATTTTATTGTGAAGGAATTTTTGAACAAAGTGAGCATCATAAACACCATTTTCCACAAGAATCTGGTCAAATTACTCCTTATGTCTCTCATAATTTGGGCACCCACTTCTAGAAATAATTTATTAAAATATTTTAAAACATCATTTATGTCTCCCTTGACCCTTTTTAAAAAAGCAACCTTGTAAAATAAATAGCATAATTCAAATATTTAGTTTAACTCTAATACCTGTATGTTATTTGAAAAATACATTGGACCATATTATATATCAAAATATTGATATTAACCACTCCCACCAACACTTCTAAAAATAGAAGTATTGACAACTGGCTTTGTCGATGACACAAAACGACTTGCTAAAAATAGTAAGTATAGGAGATCTCACTCAAAAACACTCCAGAAAAGGGCATTATGCTGATGACAACCGTCAGAACCCAACAACACCATTGATACTACCAAACTGCTAGATAAACTTCAACAAAACTCCCCAACCACAACCCATTAGCCTATGGGAAGTACTAAAATGGGCTAACTTAACCACCCTACTGAACTGTTCAGGAAGGGGACATTACAAGATAAGATTAAAAGATGAAATAAATAGGTCATATTGGTTGAGAGCCGTGGGAGATGAGAGGACAAGTACCCTCATTTGGTTGGAGGAAATGGATGGAGAGGGATTAAGGGGAGAATAAATGGTGGAGATTCTCCTTGGACGAAGAGGATGGAAAAGATGGAAATGGTACTTTGGAGTACCCAAGAAGGATGGGAAAGTACCTTGATCGATTTTGTTAGTAAATAATGCATCAATGCCTAGTTCATTTGATTCATTTCCTACATAACCCCATGAGAGAGAAGCATGAATACAAGCTTAAAAAATAACCATAATGCATAAAAAATAGATAATCCACAAGATAGCACAAGATATACCTTGGGAAAACCCTCAAGATGGAACAACCCAACCTCTAAAAGCATTCATACCTCATCTATTATTCAACAATAAAATAATGCATGCATTTACAGAGTTACAATGAATACTTCTTAAGCATCAAGCCTCTCCAATGCATCCTCCATGTGTCCAACCATGAATCCACACATCCCATGCCATGATTCACATATGCACTCCTCAGAAAGACTCAATAATGACAGCCCACTCACCTAGCCAGCCTTAACCACTAAACATGTGTTTGCTTTTATATATAACATCACACAAATACAATCAAGTGGTAAGATAAAACCATGTGACACAAAACCATTGACCCCTCATTTAATATTGGGTACTAAGTTTTCACTTTATTAACTGATTTCCCCAAATATTAAATTATTATCTTATGTCTCCCACACAAAATAATAACCCAATGTTACAATACAACATTACAAGTTACCTGCCTCTTAGGTGCACCATAATTAAATAATTATTTTATTACAACATTATAATATAACATTTATGCAATGGTGTACAACACCAAATCCTAATATTCTCCCACTTGTATACATTGCATAAGGGTCAATCAATGAAATACATCATTATTGGCATACATGAAACCACACAACTCTCCACCATGCTATCATGCTATCATGCTCCATCAAGATACTTGCAATAAAACCAAAGTGACCACCATCTCACGCAAGAACTCCTCCCATCCTTCAAAGTTCTACCTTTGGAAGAAAATTAACATGCCAAGGTGAAGATGCAACAATCCAAGAACACAAGCATCAAATCTAAGTGATAATAAAGGCTCCAAGTTGTTGTCAAAATTAAAACCCACATGATCAAAAATAACATCCACAAATCATGCTAATACATTAAACCATCCATACCTCCTAGATATCAACAACATCGATAAACTCATGCCAACATATGCAACCCATAAACCACAATCACAAGCTCCCTGCATCAAACTTATCAATGGAGAACATACATATCCAAGAACTCCCACAGCATGGGTAATGTCAAATATGAAAATGATCAAGGCATATCAATTCTACCAATCAACACTATATCAAGGTTCAATAAATTATCAAAACATAAAGTACCAAGAACAATCATAATGATCCACATATGTAACTCAAGAAGTTGCATACTCTCTCATAACATGTCAACACAATCCTCCCAAATCATATGAACATGAACCTCTAGGAAAGAACCATAGAATGAAGAGAGAGAAAATGTAAATCATAAAATATCCTTATACCAACACCACAAAATTGTAACAATGTTTAAAGTATGATCTCCTCATAACCTCAAATTAAAAGCCTCAATAACACCCATCCACTCAATCTCAAAGATCAAATTCAACATATGAATCATGTAATAATGCCAACATGGATGTGAGCCTCTCTAATCAAGGAAATAAAACTCAACGTATCCATTCCCGAATCATGAAATCAACTCAATGAACATCTCCTAAACTTCCCATCACTGAATGATAATATAAATAACTCATATGCATAAGGAGATAACAATGCTAAACATCCCTCGAAATGAATCCTCTAGAACCAACTATGTATAGCTCAAGATCTATATCTATGAAAGATAAAGCAATATAAAATCATGCTAAATAACCATCGAATGAGTCACCCAAAATTAATTATCATGGCTCAAGACTCATTCCTATGAGGAAACAAAGCATGAAACATAACACATCTGAAACAAGAATTTAAAATACCTTTTAGATGATAAACCACCAAGTAGACCAAGAGTGGGGAATAATAATGCTCCTTTGGGATACCCAATTCATCCCGACTCACACCAATATTAATCTCCTTTATAGGTCTTTCATGAATTCACATCCATATCTAGGTGAAGGCTCCTTAGTCTTCCTATTGAAACCTTGAAAGAGTAACCATCTCAAGCAAGCGTCTCTAATCACAAGAGAAATCCAAACTCACCAAGGTCTCCAAGTATCCACAAGCACCTAGCAATGATCAATCCAAGCTAAGCTCCAAATTCAACACCGCACTATAATGAAGCTCCCAATAAAATGACCAACAAGATCAATGTCAAAGCTCCAACCACATAATCAAGAACTTAAACATGATATCACGATCTAACCATATCCTCCTAGGAGATCACATGCAACAATGTATACATCCTAGACTCAAGAGAACTCGTATCATGCCAAAACTCTAATCTAAAACCAAGAGTACATCATGACATAATATCGAACACACTCTAAACCAAGAATCAACATCTCTAATCACACGAATATAACCATATCCTAATAGTGAACCTATAAATTTGAAAGAACTCTTTTATAACAACAAGACCTAAGAGCTCCTCCAAGACATCCACAAAAACTAAAGAAGATCATCCATCACCAATGATGAATCACATCACTACCAATAACCCCCACTAAACTATGAACTGAGCTACACCTGGAATTTTGACAACCATCTCCTAAATGAAGATCACCCATGGTTCACACACCCTCAACTATAATCCCAATAGCTCCAAAAAAGAAGTAGAACCAAGATCTCAAAGCTAAGAAGATACAACTGCCATCAAAACATCAAGAATCAATCCTACACCACCAAATCATCATTATCAAAAGCTCCCACTAAAATGTGTAACCAAGCTATCATGACATTGTGATAAAATTGCATGCTACAAGTCCCAAACACTAACAATCTTGGTACTCTAATAATTCATCCTTTCATCCCAAAGCAATATACCAATGTACAAATAACCACAAATAAGGTCAACTAACAAAGTTTGCATTAACACTGAATCAATATCATGCATATAAATAGTCCACATCCAAGTCATGCCACTATAATAAAATGGGTAGCTAATCCACAACCTACATAACTTTAAGATCCCAAACAGTGAAGCATGCAAACCCATCATCACATTAGTAACTTGCAAACTAAGATATCAAAGAAGATGATCTTATAGACAACAAGACTCCAACACCAAATCAACCACATATTTGGTTCTCTAAACATGTCTAGAAATGAGTATCCATAGTCAAGGAGCTAAACAAGCATCAAGGAGGTAAGAACAACCTCCTAACACCAAACCATGTCACTACCAAACAACCGCTTACATGATTATGTCGTACTAATGCTCAAATGTACCTACATATCTATGACACCATAATCATCGCCAATGTTTTACCTACACTCAAATATCACCCACACAAGACTTCAAGTCTCTACACGCATCAACCTATGTCCTCAAAATTAAAGCAATTTGTGTACCTATCACCATCAAAGTCCAACTCTAAAAGACACTTGTAAACCTGTACCAAGAAGCACCAAACTAGTAATCAGTGGTACCACCATAAATATCATATAAAAACATGTACTCCCTCAAGGTTTTCCTCTTGAAATGTTAGAATGCTCATGCAAATAGACCCTGAATCTTAGGTACCTACAAGTGATCAAATAAGTAAAATCCTCTCTCTACACAAACTAAAAATCTACCTAATGCATTATGTAGTATAATACACATGATCCCTAACACCTATTTGAAATTGAAAATCCAATTTTGTATACAAAAGTTATGACCAAAATCGTGAAATAGAAAACATCTAGCTTACAAGCCCCCAAAAATGATATAAATAGCAAAATCATGGAACCAAACCTATATTGTTGTGTAGTGCTCGAAGAGATCTTCTTCTCGACTATAAGAAGTCAAAAAATATGACATCCTAGGTGAAAGTTATGCTTTTTTGAAAACAATTCCTCAATTAGGCTTATGGGTGGCTGGTTGGCAGCCCTCAGGTGATTGACCAACGGCCTCACCAATGACAATGACATACTAGCAATGCCTGAGCAATGCCTAGCTTCATATTCCTTGGGTAGTTGGGCTCCATTTCAATATTTTTCTTCCATTGACCATATGCCATTATTAGTTCCAGTTCCTCCCACAAATCTTCATCGAGATCTACTTCCACACAAATTTTGACAAATTCCCTATTTTCCTTCATCAAAATTTCATCCAACTAAATAAAGGATTCCAAAGCATCTTCGATCTCTTTTAGTGATTCCTCATTTTGGAATTTTGTTGGTATATTATAGAGTCTAAACCACATTGTGGTTTTTCCCATACTATGTTTGCAAGGATAGAAATTGGGTATCCAATCCATTATATAAAAGCCACATCCTTCTAACATTAATGACCTTTTGTTTAATATTTCAACCTTTAAGGCTTTGGTACTAAATTCTATAAATAGAAAGCCATTAGGTAAAGATTTGATGCTTACCTCTTCCCCCCACCAATCTTCCCACCATTTATGCATTTTCCCTCAAGGGATTCACCTGCCTGCCTACTTGGAAAAGAAGTCCTTACTTTTCAACCTTTCAATTTGTTCTATATTGAATTTGATTGAACGACAATTACCTTGTTGTTAGGGTTTGTTCTTCTATGAGACTTTATGTTATTCTACCACTAGTGGTTGCCACAATTGCCATACAACCAATTCATGCCCGACTTAAATTTTTTGTTTGATCTCTAATGGTTTTGATGTGAGATTGGCCACCAACTTCACCCTTAGGAGTCCCCAGTATCTAGAAATTTTTGGTTGAGAGGGATGTGATTTGCTCTTATGACAAAAGGAGGAATGGTGTTTGTAGTTATCTTTCCTTTCTCTTTCTCTATTGTCACCTTTGCAAATTCTTCGTTGACTTGAGTGCAGGCATTGAAATTTTGGTTGCAATCCATTACCCTTGTTAATTAAATAGAATTTTACTACTTAAATAATAAAATCACTATTCATTCACTATTCGCCCTCACCCATTTCCTAGCTTAAATAATTAAATTATCTTCCTCCTATAGTCCACCTCAGGTAAATAAATCTAATTATTTATTTATTTACCTAACTCCCCCATCCATTTCTCAAAAATTAAATAGTTTTATTTAATTAATTTTCCTATTCTCCCCATCTTCTATTAAGTGGACTAATCCACTAAATCTCTTAATCAACCTCTTGCACAACCTAATCCTCATCAACTCCCCTCAAATCATGCACATCCCCATGTGTGTACAAAGGCATGAAACTTTGTACATGTGACATGGATTTGGTACCATGTCACATGTGTTAGGATTTGGTGTTGTACACCATTACATAAATGTTATATTATAATGTTGTAATTAAAAAATTATTTAATTGTAGTGCACCTAGGAGGTGTGTTTAGCCGCATTAATAATTATTTGGGGCCATTTGTAAAGTTGTATTGTAATATTGGATTATTATTTTAAGTGTAGGACATAGGATAATGATTTAATATTTGGGTAAAACATTTAATAAAGTGAAAACTTAGTACCCAATATTAAATAAGGGGTCAATGGTTTTGGGGCACCTGGTTTTATCTTACCCTTGGTTGTATTTGTGTGAGCTTGTATCTATAAAAGCAAACACATGTTTAGTGGTTAAGGTTGGTTGGGCGAGTAGGTTATCATTATCGAGTCTTTATGAGGAGTACATATGTGAAGCATGTCATGGGATGTGTGGTTTCATGCTTGGAGACATGGAGGATGCATTGGAGAGGCTTGATGCTTTAGAAGTATTCATGGTAACTTTGTAAGTGCATGTATTTTTTTATTGTTGAAAAATAAATGGAGTATGGATACTTTTGGAGGTTGTTTTTTCCCTCTTGAGGGTTTTCCTAGGGTATTTCTTGTGTTATCTTGTCTCTTGTATATTTTGATCTATGCATTATTGTTATTCTCTAAGCTTATATGCATGCTTTTCTCTCATGGGGTTATGTAGTAAATGTACTTAATGAACTAGGCATTGATGCATTATTTCCTAACAAATGGTATAAGATTTTTAATGGTTGTGGGAGGTCGAAGCTCCCAGGTTTTGTTATAACCCTTGTTTGAGTATATTTGGCACAAAGTTGAATCCATGGCTATGTAGGATAGATCTGAGGCATTACAGGATACAAAACACATGTGCATATGTTATTTGACAAATTTAAGCTTTTGGGGTTTAAATATTTGTTGGGTTTATTGTAGATTTGAGGCATGAGAAATTTGGATCAAAATGGTTTTTTAGATTGTGCTTTCATATGAGGGTTTTGTAGAGGAAATTTCACATATGACCTCTTGAGATGAAACAAACCTCACCATTGGATCTAAGATGGCCAAGAAACACAAAATATATAAATTTTTTCCCTATTTTGGTCACTGAGAGAAAATACAATTTTTTTGACCAATGATCCCTTAGTTGTACAATCGTCAATCTATGTAATTAAAAAATTAAAAATAAAATCAACGATGTTAAAATTGTTAGTTGACCTTGTATGTGGTTATTTGTACTAGTATTTTGCTTTACGATGAGAGGATGGATGATTAGAGTACCAAGATTGTCAATGTTTGGGACTTGTAGCATGTGGTTTTATCATGATGTAATGATAGCTTGGTTACACATTTCAGTGGGAGTTTTTGATAGTGATGATTTGGTAGTGTAGGATTGATTCCTAATTTTTTAGGGTGGTTACATCTTCTTGGCTTGGATATATTGGTTGTACTTCTTCTTTGAAGCTATTGGGATTGTAGTTGAGGGTGTGTGGACCATGAGTGATCTTCATTTAGGAGATGTTTGTCACAATGTCTTATGTATCTCAATTCACAATTCAATGGGAGTTGTTAGTAGTAACGTGATTCATTATTGGTGATGGATGAACTTATTTAGTGTTTGTGGATGTCTTGGAGGAGCTCTTAGATCTTGTTGCTACATAAGATTTCTTTCACATTTATAGCTTCACTATTAGGAGATAGTTATCTCCATGTGATTGGAGATGTTGATTCTTGATTTAGAGTGTGTTTGGTATTATTTCATGATGTACCCTTGATTTTAGATTAGAGTTTTGGTATGATAAAGGTTCTCTTGAGACCAAGATGTACATGCATTGTTACATGCGATCTCCTAAGAGGAGATGGTTAGATCATGATGTCATGTTTGAGTTCCTAATTCTACAATTGGAGCTTTGACATTGATCTTATTGGTTCTCCTGGTATTGAGAACATTGGTAATTTTATTGGGAGCTTCATGATAGTGTGGTGTTGCATTTGGAGCTTAGCATGGATTGATCATTGATAGGTGGTCATGGATACTTGGAGACTTGGGTGAGGCTAGAGTTCTCTTATGATTAGAGACATTTGCTTGAGACTGTTACTCTTTTGAGGTTTCAACAAGAAGACCAAGGAGCCTTCACCTATATATGGACATGAGTTCAAGATGGATCTATAAAGGAGATTGTTCTTGGAGTGACTCAAAGTGACTTGGTTATCTGAAAGGAGCATTCTCATTCCCCACTCTTGGTCTACTTGGAAATTTATCATTTGAAAGGTATTTTCCCATTCTTGTTTCAAATATGTTATGTTCTATGCTTTGTTTTATTGTGGGAATGAGTCTTGAGCCATGGTGATTGATTTTGGGAGACTCATTTGAGGATTATTTAGCATGAGTTTATATTTCTTTATATTTCATAGATATGGATCTTGAGCTATGTACAGTTGGTTCTAGAGGATTCATTTTGAGGGATGTTTTGCATTGTCATCTCCTTGTGCATAAGAGTTATTTATGTTATCATTCATTAATGAGGAGTTTAGGATATGTTCATTGGGTTGATTTCTTGATTTGGGAAGAGATACATTGAGTTTTATTTCCTTGATTATGGAGGCTTACAACCATGCTAGCATAATTACATGATTCATGTGTTGTATTTGATCTTTGAGATTGAGTGGATGGGTGTTTTGAGGATTTTTATTTGGGGTTGTAAGGAGATCATACTTGACACAACATTGCACTTTTTGAGGTGTTGGTCTAAGGACATGTTATGATTTATAGGTTTTCTCTCTTCATTCTATGGTTCCTTTCTAGAGGTTCATGTTCATATGATTTGGGAGGATTGTGTTGACATGTTATTAGAGAGTATGTAGCTTCTTGGGTTGCATGTGTGGATCATTTTGGTACTTGTATGGATTGTGTTGATTGTTCTTGGTACTTGATTGTTCTTAGATTGATGTTTTGATCATTTATCAAACTTTGATATAGTGTTGATTGGTAGACTTGATATGCCTTGATCATTTTTATATTTTTCATTACCCATGCAGAGGGAGTTCTTGGATATGTATGTTCTTCATTGACAAGTTTGATACATGAAGCTTGTTATTGTGGCTTATGGGTTGCATATGTGGGAACGAGTTTACTGATGTTGTTGATACCTAGGAGGTATGGATGGTTGGATGTATTAGCATGAGTTTTGGAAGCTATTTCTGATCATGTGGGCTTTTACTTTTGACAACAACTTGGATCCTTTGTCATCACTTGGATTTGATGCTTGTGTTATTTGATTGGTGCATCTTCACCTTGACATTGATAGGGTAGGGTTAGATGGAACACTCACTGTTCCATGCTCTGGGTCCTTGTTCTCAAGAACTCCTAGGTGACTCTCCCACCTTAACCTTTAGGTCCTATCTCATGTATAGGTACCCCTGGTTCTACTAGCCAACCCCACTATCATCTAACTCTCAAACTACCAAGCCAATCTTGGTGCCTTGCCACTAACTCTCCCTTAGCCCTTAATCTTCCCTAAAGGCTAACTGTCCTCACCACTATATTAGGTCCTTGCAGGGGTGTATATATGTTTTCAATGGCTTCATAGCATCTTCCTGGGGTTCTTGTACAATCACCAAACTCCAACTCTCAATCACTTCCACCAAACCCTCACCTAGGGTTTTAGTTCCCTAATTCTAGGCTTCCAAAATAGGTCTAACCTCCGAGGAAATGAGGTAACTCTCCCAAGTTCTCCAAAGAACCCCAAATATTTTCTATGGATTCTTAGTCCTGATGCCTACCACTTCAAAGGTCTTAACCCTTGACTGTGCGTACATAGGTCAGACCTTCAATTTTTGCAAAATAGGCCTCTTCCTTAGGTTTTCCTGACCGCACAGTGGATTGTTATTTTGTTCTTCACTCAAATGGACTGGTGAAGCCTCCTCCTTGTTACCAAGCCTCTGCAAGGATTCCATCCACCTTTCTACCACGTGGTTTATCAGGGAAAGGTCCCCCCTGCAAGCCAAGTGCTTTGCACTCCTTGACTTTCCTAGTCGGGCACTGTCAAGCTCGCCTAGGAGAAGTCTTCCACAGAGCTTTGCTGACTCCTACCTACTCCTAATGCTACCATATTTACAAACATGGAGCCTATCCATAGTTTCCAAGAGCCCATAGACCAGGTACAGGGGAATATTGGACTAGAACTCCATTTTTGTCGGTCTGCCAGTCAGAACAGCAATGGAAAGAACCTAACTAACTACAATCAAAAGCTTGAAACGATGAAAACAAACTAACTACAAAACCAAACAATTCTTGGAAGACAACTACATTACATTCCACACGTATATCAATGCTTGGTTTATGCCATTAACACACTACCAAGAACAAAACACAGAAAATTAGTCAATCTTCTCACTATCCTCGCTTGTCATTCATGAAATTTCAAATTACAAAACTTCCAATACCTTCCAACCTTTCACACAGGTCGAGGCACACCTTAAATAGGTTTCCCAAGGTAGTTAACTTTCTACTTGGTCGGACATGTAGGTTACAAAGTGGCAAAAGTGCAAAATGTTCCATTTTGCCACTTTTGCCTATTCAAACAAAGCTAGGAAAAGTGAGTTTTTACACTCATTACACCTTCCCTACTGATCACTCCTGATGGTTGTGGATCACTACTGATCAGTATTGATCACTACTTATTCCTAACCATCTAACTCAATTGCAATAATCAACATGACCTCATAACTTCAAAAACAAAATTGCCTAAGCCTAGTGTTTCCTAGGTGCTCTTGCACTAGGCATGCTCCTTTTCTTCCATAGATGATACATTGGAAGATGAGAGGAGTTCTTACTTGAGATGGTAGTCACTTTGGTTTTATTTTAGGTATCTTGATGGATCAAGATATTATGGTGGAGATTTGTGTGGTTTCATGTATGGCTATGATGATGTATTTTATTTGTTGACCCTTATGCAATGTATACAACATATGGAAGAATATTAGGATTTGGTGTTGTCCACCATTGTATAAATTTTATATTATAAATTTTTAATTAATTAATTATTTAATTGTGGTGCACCTAGAAGGTGTGTTTAGCCACATTAGATAATTATCATAGGAGCTGAAATTTAGCTCTAGCCTAGGATCACCTGTAAAAACAATTAAAACCTTGGGACTCTAATATTTAATAAAAGCTAAAAGCTAAAATCTTATCTAAGAATTAAATATGCCTAGGACCTAAGTGGACTTAATATTTAAATAGGACCCCACTAAGTAACTAGATAGGAAACATACCTATTTACACCAATAATTATTTGGGGCCACTTTTAAAGTTGTATTGTAATATTGGGTTATTATTTATGTGTGGGAGACATTAGATAATGATTTAATATTAGGGGAAATTATTTGAATAAAGTGAAAACTTAGTATCCAATATTAAATGGGGAGTCAATGGTTTTGTGTTCACATAGTTTTATGGAACATGGTTTTATCTTACCACTTGGTTGTATTTGTGTGAGCTTATATTTATAAAAATAAACACATGTTTAGTGGTTAAGGTTGGTTGGTGAATGGGTTGTCATTATTGAGTCCTTTTGAGGAGTTCATATGTGAAGCATGACATGCAATGTGTGGATTCATGCTTGGACACATGGAGGATGCATTGGAGAGGCTTGATGCTTCATAAGTATTCATCGTAACTCTGTAAGTGCATGTATCGTTTTATTGCTAAATAATAGATAGAGTATGGATGCTTTTGGAGATTGAGTTTTTCCCTCTTGAGGGTTTTCTCATAGTATATCTTGTGTTATCTTGTGGCTTGTCTATTTTGGTTTATCCATTATGGTTATTTTGTAAGTTTGTATACATGCTTTTCTCTCATGGGTTATGTAGGAAATAAATTAAATGAATTGGGCATTGATGCATTATTTTCTATCAAATGGTATCTGAGTTTTAATGATTGTGGGAGGTGTGAGCTCCCATATTTTGTTATAACCCTTGTTTTAGTAGATTTGGTGCAAAGTTGAATCTATAGATATGCAGGATAGATTTGAGGCATTATAGGATATGGAACACATGTGCAAGTGTTGGTTTGCATTTTTGGGCTTTGGGGTTTGAAGATTTGTTAATCTCATATAAAATTTTCCCTATTTTGGCTAGTAAGAGAAAATGCATTTCTTTTGCCCAATGACTCTCAGTCATGCAATCATCAATCTGCATAATTAAAAAAATAAAAATAAAAATAAAATTGTTAAAAACGCATGCGAATTAAAAAGTTTAATTAAAAAATAAATTAAAGTGAAACTTTTAAAAATAAAAAATCGAAATCAAATTTGGAGGGTGGGGTGGGGGTGGCGGGGGGGAGGTTTGCAGATCCCCCCATTTTGTCCACGTTGCGACCAAGGTATTGCTCAGGCACCACTAGTATGCCACTGTCATTGGTGGGGTCGTCGGTTGACCGCCCAAGGGCCACCAACCAGCCACCCATAAGCCTAATTGAGGAATTGTTTTCAAACAAGAATAAATTTCACCTAGGATGCTATATTTTTTGAGTTCTTATAGTCAAGGGAAAGATCTCTTCAATCACTACACAACTGTATAGGTTTGGTTCCATTATTTTCTATTTATATTGATTTTGGGGGCTTGTAAGCTAGATATTTTCATTTCATGATTTTGGTCATAAATTTTATACAAAATTAGATTTTTTCAATTTTAAATAGGTGTTAGAGATCATGTGTAGTATACTACATAATGGATTAGGTAGATTTTTAGTTTGTGTAGAGAGGATTTTACTTGTTTGATCACTTGTAGATGTATGAGATTTGAGGTCTATTTGCGTGAGCATTCTAACATTTCAAGAGGTAAAACCTTGAGGGAGTACATATTTATATGTGGTATTTATGGTGGCACAACTGATTATCGATTTGGTGCTTCTTGGTATAGGTTTACAAGTATCTTTTAGAGTTGGAATTTGATGGTGATAGGTACACACATTATCTTTGATTTTGAGGACATAGGTTGACACATGTAGAGACTTGAAGTCTCGTGTGGGTGATAGTTGAGTGTAAGTGCAACATTGGCGATGATTATGGTGTCGTAGATATGCAGGTACATTTGAGCATTAGCACGACATGATAATGCATGTGGTTGTTTAGTAATGATATGGTTTGGTGCTAGGAGGTTGTTCTTTTCTCCTTGATGATTTTTTGGTTCCTTGACTATGGTTACTCTAGAGAATCAGATATGTGGTTGATTTAGCGTTAAAGTCTTGTTGTCTAGAAGATTATCTTCTTTGATATCTCAATTTGCAAGTTATTAATGTGATGATGGGTTTGCATGTTTCAGTGTTTGGGATCTTCAAGTTATGCAAGTTGTAGATTAGACACTCATTTTCTTGTAGTGGCATGACTCAGATGTGGACTATTTATATGCACGAGATTGATTTAGTGTTAATGCAAAACTTTGTTAGCTGACCTTGTTTGTGGTCATTTGTACATTGGTATATTTCTTTGGGATGAGAGGATGGATTATTATAGTACCAAAATTATTAGTGTTTGGGACTTGTAGCATGTGGTTTTATCACAATATCATGATATTTTGGTTACACATTTCAGTGGGAGCTTTTGACAATGATGATTTGGTGGTGTAGGATTGATTCTTGATGTTCTGATGGCAGTTGTATCTTCTTGTCTTTGAGATATTGGTTCTACTTCTTCTTTGGAGCTATTGGGATTATAGTTGTGGGTGTGTGGACCATGGGTGATCTTAATTTAGGAGATGGTTGCCAAAATATCATGTGTAGCTTAGTTCATATTTTAGTGGGAGTTATTGGAAGTGACGTGATTCATCATTGGTGATGGATGATCTTCTTTAGTGTTTGTGGATTTCTTGGAGGAGCTCTTAGATCTTATTGTTGTAAAAGATTTCTTTCACATTTATGGGTTCAATATTAGGATATGGTTATCTTCATGTGATTGGAGATGTCGATTCTTGGTTTAGAGTGTGTATGGTATTATGTCATGATGTATTCTTCATTCTAGATTAGAGTTTTGGCATGATACAGGTTCTCTTGAGTCTAGGATGTATGCATTGTTGCATGTGATATCCTAGGAGGAGATGGTTAGATCACGATGTCATGTTTAAGTTCTCGATTCTATGGTTGGATCTTTGACATTGATCTTGTTGGTTTTTTCGGTATTGAGTACATTGGTCATTTTCAAGGGAGCTTCATGTTAGTGTGGTGTCGCATTTGGAGCTCAACATGGATTGATCATTAGTAGGTGCTTGTGGATACTTGGAGACTTGGGTGAGGTTGGATTTCTCTTATGATTAGAGACATTTTCTTGAGATGGTTACTCTTTGGAGGTTTCAATAGGAAGACTGATGAGCCTTCACCTAGATATGGATGTGAGTTCATGAAATAACTATAAAGGAGATTAATCTTGGTGTGAGTTAGGATGAATTGGTTATCCCAGAGGAGCATTCTTATTCCCATCCTTTGTCTACTTGATGGTTTATCATCTGAAAGGTATTTTAAATTATTTTTTTAGATGTGTTATGTTTCATGCTTTGTTTTCTTATAGGAATGAGTCTTGAGCCATGATAATTAATTTTGGGTGACTCATTTGAGGGTTATTTAGCATGAGTTTATATTGATTTATCTTTCATATATATGGATCTTGAGCTATGCACAGTTGGTTATGGAGGATTCATTTTGAGGGATGTTTAGCATTGTTATTTCCTTGTGCATGTTAGTTATTTATATTATTATTCACTGATGATAAGTTTAGGATATATTCATTGGGCTGATTTCCTGATTTGGGAATGGATACATTGAGTTTGTTTTCCTTTATTAGAGAGGCTTGCATCCATGTTGACATTATTACATGAGTTGTATGTTGCATTTGATCTTTGATATTGAGTATATGGGTGTTATTGAGGCTTTTCGTTTGAGGTTATAAGGAGATCATACTTGACACATCTTTACACTTTTGCAGTGTTGGTATAAGGACATGTTATGATTTACATTTTCTCTCTTCATTCTATAGTTCCTTCCTAGAGGTTCATGTTCATATGATTTGGGAGGATTGTGTTGACCTATTATGAGAGAGTATGCAACTTCTTGTGTTGCATGTGTGGATCATTATGATTGTTCTTGGTGATTCATGTTTTGATACTTTATCGAACCTTGATATAGTGTTGACTGGAAGACTTGATATTCCTTGATCATATTCATATTTGACATTACCCATGCAGTGGGAGTTCCTAGATATGTATGTTCTCCATTGACAAGTTTGATACAACGAGCTTGTGATTGTGGTTTATGGGTTGCATATGTTGGCATGAGTTTACTGATGTTATTGATACCTAGGAGGTATAGAGGGTTTGATGTATTAGCATGAGTTGTGGATGCTATTTTTGATCATGTGGGTTTTACTTTTGACAACAACTTGGAGCCTTTATTATCACTTGGATTTGATGCTTGTGTTCTTGGATTGGTGCATCTTCACTTTTGCATGTTTCTTTTCTTCCATAGGTGACACTTGAAGGATGAGAGGAGTTCTCACTTGATATGGTGGTCACTTTAGTTTTATTGCAAGTATCTTGATGGAGCATGATAGCATGGTGGAGATTCGTGCGGTTTCATGTATACCAATGATGATGTATTTTATTGATTGACCCTTGTGAAATGTATACGAGTGGGAGAATATTAGGATTTGGTGTTGTACACCATTGCATAAATTTTATATTATAATGTTGTAATAAAATATTTTTTTAATTATGGTGCACCTAGGAGGCGTACCGCTTGTAAAGTTATATTGTAACATTGGGTTATTATTTTATGTGTGGGAGACATAGGATAATGATTTAATATTTGGGGAAAGCATTTAATAAAGTGATAACTAAGTACCCAATATTAAATGAGGGGTCAATGGTTTTGTGGCACATGGTTTTATCTTACTACTTGGTTGTATTTGTGTGATCTTATATCTATAAAAGGAAACACATGTTTAGTGGTTGAGGTTGGTTGGGTGAGTGGGTTGTCATTATTGAGCCTTTTCGAGGAGTGTATATGTGAATCATGGCATGGGATGTGTGGATTCATTGGAGAGGATTGATGCTTTAGAAGTATTCATTGTAACTTTGTAAGTGCATGCATTATTTTATTGTTGAATAATAGATGAAGTATAGATGCTTTTGGAGGTCAGGTTTTTCCCTCTTGGGGTTTTCCTAAGGTATATCTTGTGTTATCTTGTCGATTGTCTATTTTTATCTATGCAATATGGTTAGTTTGTAAGCTTGTATACATGCTTTTCTCTCATGGGGTTATGTAGGAAATGAATTAAATAAACTGGGCATTGATGCACTATCTACTAACAACATGGATCAAGGTACTTTCCCATCCCTCTTGGGTACTCCAAAGTATCATTTCCATCTTGACCATCCTCTTCGTCCAAGGATAATCTCCACCATTTATTCTCCCCTTAATCCCTCTCTATCTATCTCGTCCAACCAAATGAGGGTACTTGTCCTTCTCTCATCTCTCTATGGATCTCAACTAATATGATCCATTTATTTCATCTTTTAATCCTATCATGTAATGTGCCCTTCCTAACCAATTCAATAGGGTGGTTAAGTTAGCCTATTTTAGTAGTTCTCGTAGGTTAACGAGTTGTGGTTAGGGAACTTTATTAATAGTTTATCCAACGTTTTGGCAGTGTCAGTGGTTCTGTTGGGTTTTGACAGTTCTCAATAGTATACTACCCTTTTTTGGAGTGTTTTTGGGTGAGATATCCAATACTTAATTATTTTTAGCAAGCCGCTTTGGGTCACCGACATAGCCAATTGTCAATACTTCTATTTTTAGAAGTGTCTGTGGGAGTGGTTAATATCAATATTTCGATATTTAATATGGTCCAATGTATTTGTTTTAAATAATGTAAAGGTATTAAAGTTAAATTAAATATTTAACTTATGTTATTTATTTTATAAGGTTGCTTTTTTAAAAAGGGCCAAGAGAGACATAAGTGATGTTTTAAAATGTTTTAATAAGGTATTTATCGAAGTGGGTGACCAACCTATCAAAGACATAAGGAGTAAATAAATTAAATAGAATATTTAATCCTCTTTTAGTCTATTGGAATTGGGAAGGATATAAAAGTGTTTTCTTTAGAAACTCATTTTTTCATGCCAATTTTGGATATTGTGGAGAATCCATTGTTGGTTGATCTTGTTCATCCTATGGATTTATGAGGACATCAAACCTTGTAAGGAACATCTTCTACATTCGTGAAAGATCCAATCTGGAAGATTTAATGGTGATTACCAGTCAAGGATCACAGTTGAGCTTCATTGTGATTTCATAGTTTCAATTTTATAGAGCATTTTCAGTGCAATTTTGAAGGGGTTTAATGAGCATTAAATAACAACAAAGTGAAAGCTTTAAAACTCAGAGAGTTTCCTTTCCTAAGTAGGTCATATCATTCCCAGGTAGGTCATACAACTATAAGGAGGGGTGTGTGGATACTAAGGCCAGTTGTTGGGTTTTGGGATGCAAAATGGAAGAATTGGTGGCACCTTAGGCTGAGAAACACTTAGCAAATTTGTAAGGAGTGAAAACAACAAGTTTGGAAGAGTTATATGTATCATTTTGCACCTCGAATTTGCTGGTTTCAACTACAACACTTTGTCAAAGTCTTCAATTTTTTTTGGGTATGTTGGATTTAGATATGTTATTTCATTTTATGATCTAGGTCACCTTTGTAATTGAGAAAAAAACCTTTTTTTGATTTAAATATAAATTTATAGTTTTTACTCATTGTAATTCCAAAAATTATAAATTTTTAAGTTGTTTTCATTACTGCAATCTATTTTATTTCTACTCATTATTATTAAAAATATCATCTTCATATTACCTTCATCTTCTCTCAAAAACACAACAATGCACAAAAGAAAGGGCAGATTGAGGGTGTATGTTAGAGTGGTATCAGAGCAGTGTATCCTGCCATCTTGAAGGGTTTTTGGGAAAATAGTGTTATGACAACTGACTGAATGAGTAATGCATCCATATTCCCATCATTATAATTTGAGAAGAAATAGATCCAAAATGAGCCTTGAAATCCAACTAGAGTTAGATCCCTTTGCAAGCATTGAAATGGGTGATAGAGAGCAATAACAAGAACCCAACACTAAGGAAATGTTGAATGACCTAGCTAGAGGACATTGTGAGTTGTAGTAGAGTTTAACACAGATGGTGGCCTTAATGATCCAACAAATGATTGGGAACAAGAACAATAATTAGGGTACTAATGTGGGAGATAATGGTGGTAACAATGGGGTCACACTGATGGTAGCAGAGGGTACGACAAGAATAATGATAATGGGGAAGGTTTAGTGAATGATAGAGGCACAAATCAAATAGCTAGAAATAGAACAACCAATTCTAGGCCATTAATGCCTAATTTCCCATCAAGGATTGATCATCGAGTTGAGGTAGAGCCCACCCAACAGGAGCTTTAAGATCAGATTTTATAGGATTGGAGAGATTCAAGGTTGCAGTTTTAGGTTGAGATATCCTTTCATGATTACATGGACCTTAAAATGAAACATGGACCACATAGCAGCGGTAGAGAGCATCATCAAGAGTTGTAGAGAAAGGTGGGTAAGCTATCCATTCCATACTTCGATGGCTTCAGGAAGACTACAACCAGGGCTTGGGTGTAGGAGCTTGAAACATACTTATAGCTTAACCCAATGTTGAAGGATGAGGCTATCAAGTATGCAACTATACATTTGGATGGTAGTGTTCATGAGTGGTGGTACCATGGAATGATCACCTTGGATCATGACCAAATTGATTCATATGTTGAGTTCACAAAGAGGTTGATTGAGAGGTTTGACAAGAAATATCTAGAGTTGCAATTCAAAGATTTGGATCAACTTAAACTATGGGGTTCAGTGGAGGCATATGTGGATGATTTCTAGAGACTTTCGATGTTTTTCATAGACATTTCAAAGAGGAGACTCATTTTTCTATTTATGGATGGTCTTTTAGATCCTTTGAGGGGTTGGATTAAGGCCCTTAATCCATCTTCACTATAGGAGGCCATCAAGAAGGCTAGGAACATGGAGACTTCTACTCTTAGAAACAAATTGTATTCTAAGAGTCTTCCTCGTAAGAAGGATAAGGATAAAAAACCATTTTATATAGAATCACATTAGCCACGTAATTAGTCCAATGGATTGGACAATGAGAATCTTAATGACCATCAAAGTAAGAAAGTGTGCTTCCACTATAGGGAGCCTTGGGACCCATCTCACAAATGTAGCGTGAAGGCAAAGGCAAAGAAAATAGAGTAATTTATTGTTGATGAATCTACATCAAAAAAATTAGATCAGCAATTTGATTTGGAGAGTATTGAGGAGGAGAGTTCATCAAATGAGGAATCAAATAGTGATTGTACCATTACCCAACTCTCTAGCATCCAAAAGGCAGTGGCATTCAATGTTAGAGGGTTTTTACAAGGGCAACAGATTATAGCACTTATTGATATAGGTGCCACTCATAACTTCATTGATGATGGTTTTGTGAATAGAAGAAGGTTGCAAATAAAAGAACATGAGGGGTTTAAGGTCATGGTAATGGATGGGTACAAACTTTCTTGCACTCATAAGGTTTCCAATATGAGCATCCAATTGGGAGAATATGAGTTGAAAGACAAATTATATGCGATGAATATTGGAGACACCAATATGGATTTGGGGATGCAATGGATGAAATCCCTTGTGGAGTTCTCTTTAAATCTGTAAAAGATGGAAATGAAATTTGAGGAAAATGGGAAAAAAGATAGTGCTCGGAGGTATATCAGACGTGTGTCCTAGAGTTGGATCCTTCAAGAGGATGGAGTGGCTGACTAGAAATGAGCAAGTAAAGTGGGAAACATAGTGCCTTATCATGCCTATATTTGTAGATCAACATAAGAATAATTACCATATGAATATCTATAAATTGATATATGAGCATAGCAAGGTATTTTGGAGTATCCCTCATGGAGTACCAACAGAGAGGGGAGTAGAGCATGTCATAGAGATGGAAGAGGGTGTCAAAGTGGTAATTACTATGCCATAGAAATATCCTAAGATACATAAGGATAAGATAGAAAAAGCAATTAAGGAATTACTAGAGATGGGGCACATTAGACCCATCAAAAGTTTATTCACATCAGCAGTTGTGTTAGTAAAGAAAAAATATGGGACAATACCGATGTGTATTGATTATAGAGCATTGAACAAAAAGACAATAAAAAATAGGTATCCTATTCCACAAATTGATGAGTTGATTGATGAGCTACACATGGCTTTTAATTTTCTAAAATAGATTTGAGATCAAGGTACCATCATATCTGAATGAGGAAAGATGATATAGAGAAGATAACTTTCAAATTCCACTTTGGACACTTTGAGTTCTTGGTGATGCCTTTCGGGTTGAAAAATGCACTAGCCACCTTCCAGAGTTGCATGAATCAGGTGTTTAGGAAATAGTTGAGGAAATTTGTTTTGATATTCTTTGATGACATCCTAATTTTTCAGTAAAACATTGGAGGAGTATATGAGGCATCTTGAGGAGGTGTTGAGCATATTGGAGAGTGAGTCCTTGTATGCTAAGGAGTCCAAGTGCAATTTTTCCATGACAAAGCTTCTCTATCTTGGGAACATTATAAGTGCATAGGGGGTGAGAGTTGATCCTGAAAAGATAAAGGCTATAGTTGATTGGCCTACTCATATGAATCTCACTCAACTTAAGGGATTCTTTGGTATGTGTGATTTTTATAGGAGATTCATTAAGGGTCTTTCACAGACTATAGCTCCACTTACAAAATTAACAAAGAAGGGAGCTTTTGAGTGGTCTGATTCGGTACAAATTTGTTTTGAGCACTTCAAGTAGTTGATGTCTTCATGTCCTATGTTGGCTATCCCATATTTCTCCAAGCCTTTTGAGTTGGAGTGTGACGCCTAAGGAGAGGGGATTGGTGCGGTCTTGATGCAGGAGAATCACCCCATAGAATTTGAGAGTAGGAAGCTAAGAGGTGTGGAGATGAGTTACCATCATGCATGCCTTGTTCAAATTTAGACCATACCTAGTGGGGGTAGATTTATCATCAAAACGGATGACAACAACATCAAGTATTTCATGAACCAAAAGGACCTTAATGATAGGCAACAAAAAATGGGTTATTATACTACATGCATATGATTTTGACATTGTATATGTCAAGGGGAAGAAGAATGTGGTTGTTGATGCACTTTCTAGGAGGCCTCACTTATGTTCTCTGGTGGAGATTGTTGTTGATCGAAGAGAATTAATTTTAGCAAAGTATGCCAAGGATTCTTGGGCAATAAGAATCATAGAAGGCACTATCCATGATGATAGGTATACAGTGCTAAATGAGTTGATCATTTATAAGTAGAGGATATATTTGGTGCCTATGTCATAGCTTAAGGGGAAAATATTGAGGACTTTCCATGATACTTCCATGGCTGGTCATCCTGGGTTCTTCAAGACCTGTAGGCAGATCCAGGAAAGATTCACTTGGAAATGACTTTAAAATGAAGTCCTTAAATATGTCAGAGAGTGTCCCACTTTCCAGTAGAATAAGAATGAGCACACCTATCTAGCTAGTCTACTTCAGCCCTTACCCATTCCTAATTAGAAATGGGAATGTATCCACATGGACTTCATATTTGGGTTACCTAAGGTGTAGGGAAAGGATTATATATATGTTGTGGTTGAAAGGTTAACCAAATTCACACATTTTTTTCTATTTCAACAACATATATTGTAGCTCAGGTGGCTGATCTATTCTTCGGGGAGATATTCAAATTGCATGGGATGCCTAGTAGTATAGTGACTGACAGGGACAACATGTTCCTAAGATTCTTTTGGAAAGAGATTTTCAGGTTGAGTGGGGCAGATGTCACTCCTAGCACGAGTTACCATCCACATACCGACAAGCATACAAAGATAGTTAATAAATGGGTGGAGGGGTATCTCATGAGTTATGTATTTGTACAACAAAGAGCTTAGATTAATTGATTGCACTTTTGTGTGTATTACTATAATTTGATTTATCGTATGTCCATTAGGATGTCACCCTTAATGGCTTTGTATGGGTATGAGGCATCCAACTTCTTGTATTTGCTCTTTGGGGACAACAGAGTGCCTAAGGCAAGGGATTTATTACAAGAGAGTCAGGATGTTATGAAATCTTTGAAGGAGAATTTGCAACAAGCATAAAATTGATATAAATTATATGTTGATCAACATCATGTGGAGCATAGTTTTGAGGTCGGGAACATGGTGTATTTAAGGCTTCAACCATACAGATAATCTACTCTCAAGAAGAGTGGTGCAGAGAAGCTTAAGCCTAGATTTTATGGTCCATTTAGAGTGTCTAGGAGGATTGGTGAGGTTTCCTATGAGCTTGAGTTACCAAGTAGTAACAAGGTCCATAATGTATTTCATGTATCAAGGCTTAAGAAGGCACTAGGACACAATGCAGTTCCCTCATCAAAGTTGCTACCATTGGATGAGGAGGGTAAGTTGATATTGATTCCTAAGGCCATTATAAACTCAAGAGAGTGAAATCTTTAGAAGAGATTTATTAAGGAATATTTGGTCAAATGGAAAAAAATTGTTAGTTGAGGATACAACTTGGGAGAATGGGCATATTTTACAACATCCAAAGTTGAGATTGCTTGAGGACAAGCAATTTTAGGAAGGGCGGTATGTAATGTCCCCTTCCTAACTAGTTCAGTAGGGTGGTTAGGTTAGCCTATTTTAGTAGTTCCCATAGGCTAACAAATTGTGGTTAGGGAGCTTTGGTGATAGTTTATCCAATAGTTTGGCAATATCAATGGTGTTGTTGAGTTCTTATGGTTTTCATGAGCATAATTCCCTTTTTTGGAGTGTTTTTGGGCGAGATTTATAATACTTACTATTTTTAGCAAGTTGGTTTGGGTCATCGACAAAGCTAGTTGTCAGTACTTCTATTTTTAGAAGTGTTTGTGGGAGTGATTAATATCAATATTTCAATATTTAATATGGCCCAATTTATTATTTTAAATAACATAGAGGTATTAAAGTTAAATTAAATATTTACCTTACATTATTTATTTTATAAGGTTGCTTTTTAAAAAAGGACCAAGAGAGACATAAGTGATATTTTAAAATGTTTTGATAAAGTATTTTTAGAAGTGGGCACCCAACTTATGGAAGATATAAGTAGTAAATAAATAAAATAAAATATTTAATCCCTCTTTTGGGGTGTTGGGATTGGTAAGGATATAAGTGTTTTCTTTTGGAACTCATTTTTCATGCTGATTTTGGATATTGTGGAGAATACGTCGTTGGTTGAACATGTTCGTCTTGTGGCTTTGTGAGGACATTGACCCTTGCAAGGAACATATTCTACATTGGTGAAAGATCCAATCTAGAAGATTTAATAGTGATTGCTAGTCGGGGATCACAACTGAGCTTCATTGTGGTTTGATAGTTTTAGTTTTATATCTGAGCATTTTTAGTGCAATTTTGAAGGGGTTTTATGAGAATTAAATAAAAACAAAGTGGAGGCTTTAATACTCGGAGAGTTTCCTTTCCTAAGTAGGTTGTACCATTCCTAGGCAAATCGTACAATTGCAAGGAGGGGCGTGTGGATACTAAAGTTGGTCTTTGGGTTTTGGGGATGCAAAATGGAGGGATGGTGGTGTCTTGGGCTAAGTAACACTCAAAAAAATTGCAAGGAGAGAAAAAAACAAATTTGGAAGAGTTATTTGCATCATTTTACACCTCTAGTTTGTTGGTTGCAACTACAACACTTAGTCAAAGTCTTCATTTTTTTTGGGTATGTTGGATTTAGATATGTTATGTCATTTTATGATCTGGGCCACCTTTGTAATTGAGAAAAAAACTCATTTTATAAACAAAATATAAATATGGAATTTTCTACTCATTGTAATTCCGAAAATTGTAAATTTTTGAATTGTTTTCATTGTTGCAATTTATTTTATTTCTGCTCATTGTTGTTAAGAAATATCATTTTCATATTACCTTCATCTTTTCTCAAAAACACAACAACAAAACACAAAAAAAGGGCAGATTGAAGGTGTATGTTACATATCCACCCATTGGTTCTTCCCAATTTCTATAAATTGAAGCTCATCCTATCCATTTTCATCATTCATCTCACATGAAAATTTGTTTTTGGCATGAGCACTCACATCCAACCATAAATGAGGACAATCAAAATTCCATGGTGCAACAAGGGTTGGTTTTGGTAAAATACTTAATGTTTTTATCAATGTTTGCTAACCCTTGTGCTTAATACGAGTGTTTGCATTTTGTTATATTTGTTCAATTTAGCTTATTGAAGCACAATTTCACGACATACAATTGTGAATGCATGTAATTACATTTTCCCTACACTTTCTTGGAATATTAGAAAGAGTGACAACAAAATTATGAATAAAATCACAACTCTTCCTCATCCTCTTGCCTTTGATGCTCACCAATTTTTAAACAAGAGAAGTAGGGTCAACATTGCTTGAATAGTTCTTAACAAATATAGTCACAATGTTGTACTGATAAGAAAAAATAGTATCAAGGAAAATTTTTGAGCCATCTTTGTGCCTTTCCACATAAAGACCTAGCAAAAACCTCATCCACACTTCTTCATCTTCAAAATGAAGTTCTTTTGTGAAATCTAGAAATCTATCAACTTGCAATTCCCCTTTAATGACATCAAGGTTGTCAAAACTAGGCATTTGATTCAATATGTTTTCATCATTGTTTTCATTTCATAGTACACCCAAGAGAGGTCTAATTGCTTGTAGGTGGTGCTAATGGGAATGATAAGAGATTGAGAATTTTGGTTTATTGTAATAGTTGGTTGGGTGATGGATTGCAACTTAGACTTGAGCAGATTGATTTTATTTTCAAGTTTGTTTTTCTATGTACTGCGCTCATTTTTTCTTTGCATGGATGATTGCAAGATTATGGAATTGATCAAGGAAATAAATTTTCTACTGGAGCATGAATGAGAGGTACCACCATAATAATCTAAGCCATACCTATCAACATAGTGAGCAGGGATTCAATCACAAGGAGGAACAAGAGAAGAAAACACTATATCAACATATCTAGGTGTAAATTCCATGACTATAGATTTATATCACACTAAAACACAACCACACTTCTTACAAGATTTTTATTTTATTTTATCAAAGAAGCATAGTCTTACCACAAAGAGAAGATAAACAAATATGTACCTTATTTTATTATTGCACCTCAATAAATGACAACACTATTGATAGATTGATATCAACAATAGATACTTTGATGCATGATAATAGATTTGCTCCCTCATTGAATAAGGAAATCCTTGAGCATAAAAAACAAAAAAGCATGAAAATTTTCTTGATCATCTTCCACCGATAGAGTCTTCAATACATTTCAACCCTTTAATGCAACAATTTGTCATTTGTTGGTGCTAGTTGATTGAAGACCAACATTGCACACAAACAAAGAGCACAACAAAAAATGCTTTCTAGTTGTATGGGTACGAGATATAGAAACACTTATTGGGAAATGGTGTCATTTATTGGTGCAAGTTGATGGGCATGAAACATTGTACACAACTACAGACACTTATGTTCCAACAACTAAGTTGTAAGGATCTTCAAATTATGAACCATAGTTTCAAATTCCCTAGCAATGATGTCACCTTTTGGCTCTCAAACATGTATCTCCGCGAATCCTAAAGACTTGTGCTCATATAGTGGCATGAATTGATCAATTATTGTGAGTGAGTAGGCTCACATTCATCTTCAAGATTAGCTAAACCTAGGAGGTTATTTTCTATAGGTATCATTAACATGACATATAGCAAAGAACAATGAGTAAGAAAAGACTAATGTGTGACCCCAAGATGTGTCACTATTCCAAATACTAATCAATAGCTCATAAAACCTCTTACTAAGATAATAACTACATTCTTATATATGAATCTTAAGATAACAACATTATAATGTCCTAAAAATAGAACCCACTTAAAGTTTCATACACAAGTACATGGTGTAGACATGTATTATATGATTCTTTAATAGTCTTAGTAGTTTGTACTTGCTTAGAATAATCTCTAAGTTATATCATTCATTTACTAAGAAATGATAAATATGTTTGTTATCTCACTAATTCGATTAGTTCCCACTCCATTGAGCAACATAGTTCTAATCTATATGGAGAAAAGGGATACACCTATAGAGCATAAATGGAACCAAATGTGTATATACTTATAAATCATAAATAATACTTATATAACTAGACATTCTTTATAATCCATCGTAGTATTGCAAAGACCCACGTGAAACTAAGTATATACAATTATAAACCCTTTGAACATATTAGAAGTTGTCACACATTCATCTAACCATTGTTACATTGATACCAACAAATGTGACAAGAGAGAATACACAAATAGGGTTGAGTATCCCCTAAATAATTATAAATTACCATTGAGGTATCCATTTACATGTATTATGTTCATTTAATACCCTTCCCATGGTTTAAAAGTATATGTCACCCCCTTGCAAATCATACTTGCATCACTTGATGCCTTAAAGTATGCTCAAGACACTTATAGCAAAAAAATGGCTTTGTGACCAACTATTACAATATATTTCATCTTTGTATTTGTATCATTTCATCGCATAGCAATTTGTTTATATAGGTGTGTTTTTGAGGTCATAAGATTTATTTCTAGTCAAAATATGCCACATGATAGCACAACAATCTATATGAAAATATTCATTAGATCTCGTGCTAGATATTTTGGGGGTAGCAAAACATTGTTTCTTGCACTTATAAGAGTAACCTAGTACATCATATTCGACAACAAAAAGTAGGGTTTGTATTTATGGTGTTAAAGTACCCATACCCACTATTATCATATTCACATGGCTTTGCAATTAGATATGTGCCTTCAAGGAGAAAATGACATTTAGTTCGAATTCAAGTGATTATACAACTCTATCACAATTAATTCTACAAATTAATGGCATCATGGAAATTGTAGAGTAGGCGGAGCTTAGCATTCAAATGGTGAGGTATGGGGAATCACACGTTTGAATGATGAGTAATTGCTAGGTGGGATCAAGGAATCAAGAGATGCAATATTGGGATGCTAGATGAATAGGGAAGCGAAGGTAGGTAGGTATTAAACATCATAGAGGTCTGAGAGAGGAAGGCATAATAGGGGTGGGAGTAAGGAAAATGGTATATTGAGTATTGTGAGAGGAAGTACAAGGAGGGAAGGGAAATTTTAGAAGCTTGCAAGGAACATGGATTAAGAAAGTGAGGAATTAGAGGTTGGGATGCTAGGATGCAGGGATGTGAAGTAAGAGAAAATCTAAAACCTTGCTTAAGATTTTATGTTGAGAGGAATTAGGGTTTTAAAAAAATCACTACCAACCTACATTAGAAGCATGGACACTTTTAAAGTCTATCACACTAACAAGGTTTGAGGATCAATGCTACCTTATGAAAGTTGGAGAGGGGACCAAAGAAGTTTGAAAGTTTATGAGTGGCATTAAAGAGGAAATAGGGACAAGTATTTAGGAATACTCGATGCAAGAAAGGATCATTATTTGGGCATAACCAATACCATGTTGCTGAGGGAAAGAGAAACTTGGAAGCCTATTAAGGTGGCAAGGATCAAGATACTAAGATATTTAGTGCCATATAGGAGTGGGGAATGAAAAGGTTTGGGGCTCCACAAATTATCTTCCAAACGCAAGTGAGGAGTGAGACTTTGGATTACTTGATATCAATTCACAAAGGAAGGAAGAAGACTTGAAATTCGAACAAAATTTGGGGTTTGGGAAATCTTCCATGGTATGATATCTTGCAAGTGTGATGGTAGTGAAAATTTTAGGAGCCTACTAAATAGAAAATATTAGGACTTAGGAATAATTATAGTTGGAAGGATCAAGGACCAAGATGATCATTTCCTTTGGAATTGAAAGGCAATGAGGGAAGTAGAATTTTGAAAGCCTACATGACAACAAGAGATTGAGAAAGCAAGGGTGCAAGGAATTAAGGGAAAGGGATGTTGACAAGAAAAACTTGAAAACCTAAATTTTTGGGGAATTAGACACTTAGGGACTTAGAGGAAAATGATGAAAGGGGTATTGGTACGATAAACATAGGACTTTGATGGATAAGTCAAGGTGCGGTTTTGAGGGGTGGGGGGTTAAAGGAAAGACATAAAATGTAGGTGTACATGATAAAACCTAGGAGTTGAAAGCATGTGGAACTAGGGAATTATGGAAATAAAGGCAACTTGATACCAAAGTGGGAATTTTTGAAAACCCACTTGAGGCAATAAAATGACCTAAACACTCTCACACTGTCATATCTCAATTTCATTGCTTGCATTTAATTAATTGAAATATGTGGAAAATGGAATTTATCATTTAGTATTTATGAATTTGATAAATGCAATGATATATTTGAAAATGAATATCTTACAATTTTATGATTTAAGAGAATTATTCCATAAAGATTATTGGTTAAAGGTTACTGATAAGTGGGCAAGTGTAAGAGTGTGTGTGTGCAGAAGTAGGTTGAAAGATGAGAACTTGATTGAGGCAGGAACGCTTAACTAGATGATAACGGTAAGCAAGAAAGGAATCTAGAATCTCACACACCACAGTAGACCATGGCATTTGCATTTGTTTGTAATTGATAAATATCATTTCATATTGTGTGGAATCATAATTTGGTGAAATAAGCAATCTTGTGAAAGAAATGAATTTAGTGCATCCTTGTCTTACCCTATCTATCTCAAAGTTTGATATTAAATGATATTGGAATGCATTCCATCATATACAATTATCATATGGAGAACTATTGTATTATTTGTTCTTTTTGACGAACTTGAAAATAGACTTTTGAATAAGGAAATGGAAAAATAAAATAATAGGAATGCTTGTAAATCCCTATATAGAAATGAAGATATGTATATATAAATATATGTGTGTGTATATATATATATATATATGTGGGTAAAACCCATATATATATTACCATGGGTTTTAACAATGAATTCGTGCTTAAATTCGTAACTCCCATAATAAATGGGATAGGGGCTGACCCCTCTCATGTTAGAAAGTAACAAACAATGCTCAAAAATAGAGGGGAAGTGGGCAACGAAGTAAAAGGAATATGGAAAAAGAAAATTAAGACCACTATATCCAAAGATAGCAAAGGAGATATTCATGGTCAGAGGGGGCGAATTAAAGAGAAAATCTAGAAAAAATAAGAGAAGACCAAGGAAAAAGATCGACAGAGAGGGAAAAATGAAAGTTGGGAAGCTGTTGCTAATATCTATCGAAGGAAAAATCACCAAAAATTGCACGAGAGGTAATTCAAACCTATTTAAGATGTTTCTCTTTTGAGTCGAATGGTTAAATCATTCTTATGTGCTATTTTAAAATATTATGTAATTATTGTGCCCTTATCATGCATTTTTGTGGCTCTGTAATCTTGTATCTATCACTGTCAGTCGACCCCATGTTGATTTGTGTTAGCCCTGTTTGGGGCCGAGCCACTAATGAGCTTGTCATTGTTATACCCACCATGCACCGGTATCAGGTTAGACACCTGTGAAGTGTTCTCACCCGCATGCTATACTTTCCTTGTAGTTGTGGTCGTTTGGCCCGACCAATGTTATTGTGTTTCATTTATTAGGAAAAAATTGTCTTGTTTATGCATTGTTTAGAGTGAAACTGTTATGGTGTTTGACTTATATTGTTTCAATTGCACTCAGTGAACATATAGCTTATGCTAGTCGAGCGATTTATATCGCTTTTATACTCTATCTATCGGTGAACAACATGCATCGTTCATCTGGTCTTATGTATGTCGCACCCACCATTTCGATGTGGTAAAATGTGGCGACTTGAACCCTGCTAAATGCATGGGTCGAACAATGTTCTCATCATTTCTTTTATTTTGCAGACTTCCACCATACTCTATAAGAGAAAGAAGTTTAAGAACGATGCTATTGTTCGATGGAAACCCTCAGTCGAATATTGCTAATGTTTGATGCATGACAGTAATTTCGATGTTATTTTGTGTTACTAGTGCTTGGCCATCTCAAGTCGTGGTTATATGAATCATTTGAATCATCATACGAGTGCCTATATGCATGTATATATATATATATATATATATATACATACATACATGATTAGTATCGATTATTCCAGTGTTTTAAATTTGAGTCAAAGAATGACTTGCTTTCATTGTATTGTGTTCGAACTGTGGCACAATAGATATTGGGTAAAATGAAGGAACTTTAAGATAACCGATATCATGTTACCATTTTCATGATAACATGCTTATCGACACCCTTATGTGGAATATCATTGTTGATGAAACAAAGCATCCATTTTTATAGTGTTCTGATTTTCTTTTAAAATAAATATTAAGGCGGTGAATCTAAACTAAACAACAAATGGACATATTGGTCAAAAATAGAACGAATATAGAACCTAAATTGTATCAGACTAAAGGGTACATTTATTCTGTTAATATGTTATTTCTTTGAAATTAATTACTCTAGATGTTGTAAATCATCCATGTTTCAATTTGAGTTGTTCTTTATCCTTATGAAAGACAAGTGGTTGTGGAATAAATGTTTCATTTGTATCTTAATTGAGACTAGTTGTTATTGAAAGTTAAATGGAGCATCTGAATGAAGTTGATGTTTCCTTTTCTGAATATGGAAACCTGTATGTAAGGAAGATTTTCTTTTATTATTTAAAATGTATACACATATTCCAACTATGTTCATTTCTAGGCATATATGTGTACTTGCATAAATGTTTCATTTATGCACGTGCACATATATGCGGTATACCTTTCTGATTCATCTTGAATTACTCATTAATTAAGATTTTTAAACTTTGTTTGTAAAGGAAAGAACTATAGAAATAGAATAGTTTTGAATTACAATACGAGTATTAATAGAAAGATAGATGTATGATGAATAGATGAATGGTTATACTAGATTTAGATGAAATATTTGTTGATAATATTGAAATGGAATGATACAAGAATTCAATGGTAGACTATAGCACACTAGAATATGATGCTAATAAATGGTCTAAAAGGGAGGTATACCCCTTTGATATGATGGGATTTTCTTCCGGGAATGGGTACCAAAGAGTGTAGATTTGCTTTTCCAAATCTAACTAGAGTTGTATTTTATGCAGCATGAGCTTGCCCAAGCTTTGTAGTCATTTTTATCACGGAACAAACTATTTATTATTTACCCTCTCTTTGTTGTATTTTTTTATTTACCTAACATGGAACTTGCATATTCTAACAGTAGATAGAAATGCATGTAGTTAGGCACACACAGATTCCACCTTGCAAACTATATCTCTTGCTAAGTGTTCTATATAGGGTCGGGTATTCTTTGATTGAATGAAGAATTCCGAGGAAGCATTGCTTCGTGGTTGGGTGGAAAAGCACCTCAACCATGTTCTCGTCCACTAGTGGAGGCGAGCTATCAAAAATGAATTATACCATAATTCTATTTATGTACTTGTATCATTGATGTAATTGATGGAATGGATGTAATTGATGTATTTGATGTATTGACTTTGAGGCGTTTGAGTGCCAAGTCAAACTTGTAAATTGACTATTGACATTTGGAAATGGATATATATTCAGATTTATTTTATTTATTTATGGACATGAAATTGCTAAATGGAAATAGCTATGGGATTTATGTCTCAAATTTTATATTCATAATGTTAATTCTTAATTTATTGAGGAAAATTTAGTTGGGCATGTTACATTTGGTATCTGAGCTCAAGGTTTAGCTCTAGGCCTATGAGCCCACAATGATTGAACTAGGGAATAGTATACCCTTAATTGGATTTGAGTTACCTAGAGAATAACCAATTTGAATTGGTTGCAGGAAATGGGAACGTCCAAGTCGAGAAGAAAGAAGGAAAAACTATTAGGGCTTCAAAGAAGCCAGTCGCTATTGAAGAAAATCCCAAACCTGAGAACCAACCTGAGATTCTTGATGATGAAACTCTAGCACACGCCCTCACACGTCTCAAGTTGGAGAGAGGCAAAAAGATTGAGGAGTCCAAACAAACTCCTAAGGCTAAGAAACCCTCCGCATTTAGAGATTGGAAAATAGGATGTGGACCTAGCACACCTTTGTTGACTAAAGAGGAGGAGTGCTTGCGCGCACATCATGCCTCACCCAAGAGGGATGATGTAAATTTGAATGAGGATCCAAAGGAATTTCCTCTTTCTGATAATGAGGGAACTGCTCAGGGTGGAAAAGCTTTTGTAAATAAGGATTGGTGTAAATCCAAAATTTAATATAAATAAAGAAAGTCTTTTTGTTGCTCAAGAGCATGAAACTTGAAGGCTCGTCTTGATGTGAACGAGCATGTATATCTCTTTTAGATTACATGTTGTGTGCATTGTATTGTATAGATGCAATAGTTTAAATGTAAAACCTTATGTTAAGATATGATAAACACGACTGTGGTGTAGGTTGAGTGTGAGTCATTATGGTGACCACCAGACAAGAAGCGGGTAGTAGCGGACATGACAATGTGCCAAGCAAGAGGCTAGACCAAATACGGGAACTCTTGAACTGACAAGAAATCTGAATGGACCATTTGGAACAAGAGGTCTGAGGGGTATGGGAAGATCAAAATCTTAGGAACGAGGTACCTAGCCGAGGAGAAATGGCCCAAGGGGATCTTAATCAAGGCCGAATTAAGGAAGAACTGGGGAAAGGTCTTAAGAAGGTATCACCACCAAAATTCAATGGCAAGGCCATTGAAGATGGAGCTAAGGCCTGGATCATAGAGATGGAAAAATACTTTGGGCTCCACAACCTGTTAGACCAAACCAAGGTTGATTAGGTTGCATATCAATTATCTGGAGAGGTAGCTACTTGGTGGTACAACGATAAGGCAAAAGGGAGACTTCCGCAAGAGGAGATCACTTGGGATTTTTTCCTCCAATCTTTCAGGAAGAGATGGCTACCACAACTTTTCTTTGACAAGATGATTGAATTTCAAAATTTGACCCAGGGTGGCCTGACAATAGTTTAGTATTGGGAGAAGTTTACCAACTTGCTCAAGTATTTGCCGCAGTATCAATCTGATGAGTGTTTCTGGATTCAAAAGTTTATATTGGGATCGATACCCCATGTTAGAGCTAAGGTGGACCTCCACAATCCCCTTACGATGGAAAAAGCTTTTGAGAAGGTCATTAAGCAAGAACAAAAGCTGCAATAGTTGCCCAATCTTCGCAATGATTCAAAATCCAAGCCTCGGTTCAGATACAAAAAGTTTTAGAAGGGTGATGGACAGAAGGGAAATAAGTCCCATTAGATAAGAAATTTGAAAAGTGAAGGTGACCCTCTAGAAAAGGAAGAAGGCAACCAAGGCAGAAGGAATAAAACGGCTAACAAGAGCAGCAATAACTTTAACAGTAACCGAAGGTACTCAAAAGAGGATAGGTTTGGAGGTCGAAAAGGACTACGTGATGGATGTTACACTTGTGGTGGATACCATTATGCATCTAATTTCCCTCATAAGTTGAAGTCATAGAAGGAAGGAAACCAACAACAAACCTCGCAACACAAGATCCATGCGACGGTGGATAACAGGCAAGCAAAGTACCGGGCTTCTCCGATACAATTGACGGGTAAGCTCTATGGCTGAATCGTTTATATTCTGACAGATATTGGAGCTACTAAGTATTTCATAGATCCTAGAATGATTTATAAGCTACCCATTTGACTTGGATATTTGGAAAATCATGGTTTATTCAGTATGGGAATCGAGTAGAGTGGGAAGTAGATTCATGTTTCTTTTGCAGTGAGTTAGAACTTCCCAACTTCCTGACCCAAGTTGACCTTTACGTGGCAATATTAGGGTCCTATGATGTTATCTTTGGAATCAACTGGTTAACTAAACATAAAGCCATTGTAAATTGTGAGGATAAGATGGTGAGCTATATGGATGACTATGGGTACCTGATTGAGATACATGGGATACAAAGACACTTGGAGCTTAGGAATATTTTAACTATGCATCTCAAGAGGGCTCAGAGGATGGGTTGTGTCATTTATGATGTGCATAGTGAACTCGAAAATGAGAAACCATACCTAGATGATTATCTAATCCTTAAGGAATTATGGGATGTGTTTCCCGAAGATCTCATCGAGATGCCTCCAAATCAAGAATTCAATTTTTCCATCGATCTAGTTCCAAGAGCCGAGCCTCAGTCTAAGGCCAGTACAAGATGACCACCACAAATCTTTTATGAATTGATTGCGTAAAGGGCTTATTAGAACAAATGTGTCACCATGGGGAGCATCAGTTATCTTTGTGAAAAGGATGGAACCTTGCATCTGTGTATTGACTATCCGATGTTGAACAAGGTGACCATCAAGAATCAATATTCTCTCTTGAGGATTGACGAATTATTCGATCAAATGAAAGGAGCGTTAGTATTCTCAAAAATAGATCTTAGATCTGGATATCATCAGTTGAGAATAAAGGAATAAGATATTCCAAAGACTTCTTTTCTAACTTGGTATGGGAATTATGAGTTCACCATTGTACCATTTGGATTGACCAATGCACCCGTAGCTTTCATGAATCTTATAAACAGTGTGTTTTGGGACTGTTTGGATGACTTTGTCCTAATATTTATAGATGTCATTCTGGTGTATTCCAAGTCTATTGAGGAACACGATCGACACTTGAGGATAGTCTTACAACATCTAAGGGAAAAGAAGCTTTTTGGAAATCTATCCAAGTGCTCATTTTATCAGGAGTCTTTGTGGATCCTGAGAAGATAAAATAAATCATGGAGTGGTCAACACCTCAGAGTGTGACGAAGGTGTGAAGATTTATGGGCCTTGTCGGGTAGTATAGAAAATTCGTGCAAGGGTTTTCTCAAGTTGCAACCCCGATAACATCTCTCCAAAAGAAAGGAAAGAGGTTTGAGTGGATCGAGAAGTGTAAATAAGTGTTCCAAGTCCTAAAGGAGAAGCTCACAACAACCCCAGTGCTGACTATACCCGATCCTAATGGTCAATTGTCAATGATCACAAATGCTTCAAGAGACGGTGTAGGAGTAGTGTTAATGCAAGATGGGCAAGTGGTGGCATATGAGTCAAGGAAGCTAAAACTACACAAAGTAAATTACACACCACACGATCTGGAATTAGCAGCTATAGTGCATGCCTTACAGATGTGGAGGCATTATCTTTTGGGAAAGCCATTTGAGCTAAAGATGGATCATTTGTGATTGAGATACATCTTCACTCAACCAAACCTCAGTGCATGACAAAGGAGATGGTTATAATTCATTAGTGAGTATGACTTCAAAATTGAGTATATAAAAGGAAAGGAAAATAGGGTGGTAGATGCTCTTAGTAGAAGAAGACATCTGTTAGCCATGACCTCTATAAGGTCCAATTTAAGGCAACAGGTGATGCAACACTTGCAAGGAGATGAGCATTATGAGAGGGTGAAAAAGGCTCTAGAAGAGAATCTGATAAACCATTGATTCGATGGGTACAAGTATGAATTAGATGTTATCTTAAGATACCAGAGATAGATGTATATTCCAGATTCTAGAGAGCTTAGGAAGTTGGTCCTAGAGAAGTCCACAATGCACCATATTCAGAACACCCCAGAGTTACAAAGATGATCACAAAATTGAAAACCTTGTATTATTGGTTGAAACTTAGGAAGGACATAGTGGAATACGTATCCAGATGCTTGGAGTGTCAGCGAGTCAAGGCTGAGCACATGCATCCAATAGGGCTTGTTTACCCTCATGATGTACCTGAGTACAAATGGCAAGTGATCAACATGGACTTTGTACAAGGGTTACCTCTAAGCAAGAACATACATGATGTAATTTTGGTCGTAGTTGATAAGTTGACTAAGGTGGCACATTTTATTCCAGGGTACCTTAAGGATGGATTGTTGACCTTGGCCAAGAAATTTGTCCAAGAGATCTTCTATTTACATGGAGTGCTAGATACCATTATATCCGATAGAGATACACATATGACATCAAGGTTTTGTACAACCTTGAATGTGGCATTAGGGCTAAGCTAAATTTTTGTTTAGCCTACCATCCTTAGACCGACAGGCAAATCGAGAGAGTGAATCAGGTAGTAGAAGATCTCCTTCGAGTGTACTATATGGATCAACAGTATAAATGGGAAGAGTATCTATCACTGGTAGAATTTGCTTATAACAAATCCCATCATGCATCCTTAGGTATGGCACCTTTTGAGGCCCTATATGGGTGAAAGTGTCATACTCCCATTAGTTGGGATAGATTGGAAAATAAGATCATAGTGGGTCCTAAAATGCTAAAAGAGATGGAAGAGCAGATGAGACTTATCAAGAGTAGATTGAAGGAGGCAGTAGATAGGCAAGAGAGCTATGCTGACAGGAATAGAACCTTTAGACAATTTGTAGTTGGGGACAAGGTCTTTTTAAGAGTCAAGCCCCATAAGAGATCTATTACCTTTGGGAAATCATCCAAGTTGGCTCTGAGATATGTGGGCCCGTTTGATGTGTTGGAAGTAATCAACCCGGTTGCATATAGACTTGCTCTAGCGCCTACTCTAGCTCGACTCCATAATGTGTTTCATGTTTCTTTGCTTAAACCGCACCACCCAGATGCATCTCATATACTTGATTGCAATTCTTTTTAGGTGGAGGATCCAAGAGTGGTGCTAGTGGAGCCCATTAGAATTTTGGATAGACGCAATGTCAAGTTGCAAAACAAAGACATTGTTCAATATAAGGTCTAATGGGATCAATATTACGAGGACAATGCTACATGGGAGGATGCAGATGAAATATAACAATCCTTTCCTCATTTGATTTCTTAGAAAGACTATGATGGTTTACTATATATTGTTGCTTAAATTTTTTGGATTAGTATGTTATGATGTTTTGGCTTGAAAACAATATGATTTTATGAACATATGTGAATCAATTTTGTTTGATCAGACATCGGGATGATGCCTCTTTCTAGTGGGGAAGGATGTCATATCTCAATTTCATTGCTTGCATTTAATAATGTAGAGTTAATTGAAATATGTGGAAAATGGAATTTATCATTTAGTATTTATGGATTTGATAAATGCAATGATATATTTGAAAATGAATATCTTGCAATTTTATGATTGAAGAGAATTATTCCATAAAGATTATCGGTTAAAGGTTACTGATAAGTGGGCAAGTGTAAGAATGTGTGTGTGTAGGAGTAGGTTGAAGGACGATAACTTGATTGAGGCAGGGGCGCTTAGCCAAATGAAAACGATAAACAAGAATAAAATCTAGAATCTCACACACCACAATAGACCATGACATATGCATTTGTTTGTAATTGATAAATATCATTTTATATTGTGTGGAATCATAATTTGGTGAAATAAGCAATCTTGTTAAATAAACGAATTTAGTGCATCCTTGTCTTACCCTATCTATCTCAAATTTTGATATTAAATGATATTGGAAATGCATTCTATCATATACAATTATCATATAGAAAATGATTGTATTATTTGTTCTTTTTGACAAACTTGAAAACATGCTTTTGAATAAGGAAATGGAAAAATAAAATAATAGGAATGCTTGTAAATCCCTACATAGAAATAAGGATATATATATATATATACGTATATATATATATGGGTGAAAACCATATATATATAAATTTATTACCATGGGTTTTAACAATGAATTCGTGCTTAAATTCGTAACTCCCATAATGAATGGGATAGGGGTTGACCCCTCTCATGTTAGAAAGTAACAAACAATGCTAAAAAATAGAGGGGAAGTGGGTGGCCAAGTAAAAGGAATTTGGAAAAAGAAAATTAAGACCACTATCTCTAAAGATAGAAAAGGAGATATTCGTGGTCAGAGGGGGCGAATTGAAGAGATGATCTAGCAAAAACAGGAGAAGATCAAGGAAAATGATCAACATAGAAAGGGGAAAATGAAAGTTGGGAAGTTGTTGCTAATTTATATCAAAGGAAAAATCACCAGAAATCGCACAAGGAGAGATAATTCAAACCTATTTCAGATGTTTCTCTTTTGAGTCGAATGGTTGAATCATTTTTATGTGCTATTTTAAAATATCGAGTAATTCTTGTGCCCTTATCATGCATTTTCGTTTCTCTATAATCTTGTATCTGTCACTATTAGTTGACCGCATGTCAATCTATGTTAGCTCTGTTTGGGGCTGAGTCACCGATGAGCTCGTCATTATAATACCCAATATGCACCGGTATTAGGTTAGAAACCAGTGACGGATTCTCACGCACATGCTATACTTTCCTTGTAGTTGTGGCCATTCGACCTGAACGATGTTATTGCATTTCATTTATCAAGAAATTTTTATCTTGTTTATGCATTGTTTGGAGCGACACCGTTATGGTGTTCGACTTATATTGTTTCAATTACGCTTTGTGAACATCTAGCTTATGCTAGTTGAGCGATTTATATCACTTTGATACTCTATCTATCGGTGAACGACATGCATCGTTCATCTGGTGTTATGTATGTCACACCCACCATTTCGATGCGGTAAAACGTGGCAACTTAAACCCTGCTAAATGCATGGGCCAAACGACGTTCTCATTGTTTTTTTTTTTTTTGTATACTTTCACCATACTCTATAAGAGAAAGAAGTTTAAGAATGATGCTATCGTTCGATGGAAACCCTCAGTCAAATGTTGCTAACGTTCGATGCATGATAGTAATGTCGATGTTATTCTGTGTTACCAGTGCTTGGCCATCTCAGGCCGTAGTTATATGAATCATTTGAATCATCATACGAGTGCCTATATGCATGCATTTTTATATATACAAATATATACATATATATATATATATACATATATATATATATATACATATATATATATATATATATATATATATATACATATATGTATATATATACATATATATACATATATATACATATATACATATACATATATACATACATATACATATATATATATACATATATACATATATACATATATATATATATATATATACATATATGTATATATATATATATATATATACATGATCACTATCGATTATTCCAGTGTTTTAAATCAGAGTCAAAGAATGACTATACTCTATTTTTTTTAATATATGTATTAAAAGGGTGCTTTCATTGTATTGTGGGTCGATCCGTGGCACAATAGATATCGGGTAAATGAAGGAACTTTAAGATAATCGATATCATGTTATCATTTTCATGATAACATGATTATCGACACCCTTATGTGGAATATCATTGTTGATGGAACAAAGCATCCATTTTTACAGTGTTTCAATTTTCTTTTAAAATAAATATTAAGGTGGTGAATCTAAACTAAACAACAAATGGACATATTGGCTAGAAATAGAACAAATATAGAACCTAAATTGTATCAAACTAAAGGGTACATTTATTTTGTTAATATGCTATTTCTTTGGAATTGATTACTCTAGATGTTGTAAATCAACCATGTTTCAATTTGAGTTGTTCTTTAGTCCTTATTAAAGACAAGTGACTATGGAATAAATATTTCATTTGTATCTTAACTGAGACTAGTTGTTATTGAAAGATTAAATGGAGCATATGAATGAAGTTGATGCTTCCTTTTCTGAATATGAAAACCTATATGTAAGGAAGATTTTCTTTTATTATTTAGAATTTATATGCATATTCCAACTATGTTCATTTCTAGGCATATACGTGTACATGCATAAATGTTTCATTTATGCACGTGCACATACATCCGGTATACCTTCTGATTCATCTTGAATTACTCATTGATTAAGATTGTTAAACTTTGTTTGCAAAGGAAAGAACCATAGAAATGGAACAATGTTGAATAGCAATACGAATCTTAATAAAAAGATAGATGTATGGTGAATAGATGATGGGTTATACCAGATTTAGATGGAATATTTGTTGATAATATTGAAATGGAATGATACAAGAATTCAATGATAGACTGTAGCACACTAGAATATGATGCTAATAGATTGTCTAAAAGGGAGGGATACCCCTTTGATATGATGAGATTTTCTTCCGAGAATGGGTGCCAAAGAGTGTAGATTTGCTTTTCCAAATCTAACCAGAGTTGCATTTTATGCAGCATGAGCTTGACCAAGCTTTGAAACTTCATTTTTATTATAGAACAAACCGTTTATTATTTATCCTCTCTTTGTTGTATTTTTTATTTACCTAACATGAAACTTGCATATTCTAACAGTATATAGAAATGCATGTAGTTAGGCACACACAAATTCCACCTTGCAAGCTGTATCTCTTGCTAAATGTTTCGTGCAGGGTTAGGTATTCTTCGACTGACTGAAGAATTCTGGGGAAGCGCTGCTTCGTGGTTGGGTGGAAAGACACCTCAACCATGTTCTCGTCCACTAGTGGAGGCGAGTTGTCAAAAAGGAATCATATCAGAATTCTATTTATGTATTTGTATCATTGATGTAATTGATGAAATTGATGTATTTGATGTATTGACTTTGAGGCGTTTGAGTGCCAAGTCAAACTTGTAAATTGACTATTGACATTTGGAAATGAATATATATTCAGATTTATTTTATTTATTTATGGACATGAAATTGCTAAAAGGAAATAGCTATGGGATTTATGTCATAAATTTTATATTCATAATGTCACTTCTTAATTTATTGAGAAAAATTTAGTTGGGCATGTTACACACACTTAGAAAATTTTGACATTTTTGACATTTAGGCACATGACAAAGGAATGGGGGGAGCCAAAACACAACACTTAAGCACAATTTGACTAAGAGGGTCCATTGAAGGAATTCTCTAATAAAAAATAATTAGGAGCAAAGTAAGGCCAAGGCAACACATGGGGCACTATACATAGATTTGTTTTTGCATTTTTGGGCAGGTACCAACAAGTCCAACCATCTTCATTCCTCCCTATACCATTAACTAGTTTGGAGATTTATTTAGGTTTTCATGTAACTTAGGCATTGTCTTTAATTTTATGATCAAAGGTTTGACACTGAAAATAGGTGCTATGCAAGTTGATAAATAAAACATGTTGTGTATGTGCATGCCATCAATTTGTTTATAATCTTTTTCTTTAAGTCTTGGGAGAGATCTATCTCCACATAGATTTGACATTAAAGTTGAGTCGAGTAAAATCTATTGGGCTAAACTCAAACGACCCTCTTAATGGAGGAGGCAATATAGTTGAGGAATGGTCAAAATGATAAAGACAATGTAGGAAACTTGATCCATATAGGAATTTTGAGAGTTTTTTGGTTAGACATAACAAAATCCTTTATCTAGGGGAAAATGATTAACAAAAAGCTACAAACATAACAAAGACATGATAGAGGACTATGTCCCTATGATTAAATTTTGCAAAGTAGAAGAGAAAAATGGCTTTGGTTAAGTTCTATAAAACATCTAGCTTAATCCCATGATAAACCCATGTAGTGTTATACTAGTAACAAAACATCCTTTTAGATAATATGTGACCTATAAAATAACCAATGGAAATAAGCTATTCAACCCATTTGCAAGCATTACCAAATTTATAAACTAAAAAATAGCATAAAAAATTAACATAATCTATGCCTCATAAAATATCTTGAAAACAAAACTTATAAAATTATTTCTTTAGGAGTGACATTGTTCACTCGAACTCCCACCACTTCAACATATATATTCGAAAGGAAATACTTGAACACCATTAAAAGAACTAACCATCCTAAAAACAAAAAAAAAAACCTTAAGAACTAATGTAATGCATACAACAAACCAAGATTAATAAATTTATTTAGAAATTTCCCTACAAAATATGGAAACGTGAACCCTATCTAAATTTGTAAGTAAATAAATTATACGCGGTACGTTGCTTTTCTCTGCTGAGTAGGGAAAGCCAAGGTTAGGGAAAGCCAAGGTTTGGGTTTTGGGTTTTAGACTGTTTTCTTCAATATTCAGTCGGAAGCAATGAATCAAATATGCTGTTGTTAGCTATCCGCCTCTGTAAACTACAACACCCTCTTCCTCTTCATCTGAGAAAAGCCCTTATGTACAGCAGCAGAATAACAATAACTACTGCGCTAGCAGTAGAAAGGGAAGAAGACTGGAGCCCTGACGAAAATTTAGTACAGACTGTCTACGAGTCTCTCCTCAAGCAAAAATGTTCCAGTCTGAATTTGCCTCCATTGAAAACACAACATGTAGACCAGATTCTCATGAAAATACACACAAACACACAGTTGGCTCTAGAATTCTTTGAAATGGCAGGCAGGCAAAGCGCATTTCGACATTCCCTCTTCTCAGTTTTGATGATTATTCACATTCTTGCTCGTGATAGACGGTATCCCGATCTCTGCATAATGATGGAAAAACTTCTGCTAGACCAGGGTGCAAACTCTTGCCCTCAAACCTTTCAAATTTGCTAAATAAGTTGTTTTAATTATATCGTTGTTTTTATTTTATGAACTTACGCTCTTTGGAATCAATGGGTATGATGGAATGAATGCTTCTGAAAACTATGTGATGAAACAGACCGTGGAGGCTCAAAAACACTAAGGGTATAATGTTTCGGCCCTAATTGTTTACTAGTGGGACTGGTTTCCTATGTTGAGAAAAAAATAATCCATGCTCCGGACTGTAAAGCGATGAGTATCTCAGTGGCACGACAGCCCAGCAGCAAGTAATAGGCGTTATGTGAGTCCTCAACGGTCGATGGAAATTTAACATGCTGGATGTTTGAACCTCTGAAAACAAAAGCAGGCTATTCACAACAATGGATTTTTATAACTACATTGAAATATCTGACAATTTAAATTTATTGTGGAATTCCAGTTTCAAATAATGCATTAGAAAGCCACAGCTGGAAGATATAAGTAGAACACATTATTCCAGTTTCTATTTCTTTTAAAAGTTCAGCTGTATCTTTTCATGAGATCCCGAAGATCGAAGAATTTCCATGTGCCCAGCTACCTAGAGATGTTAATTCGTTTATGTTAGGAAAAAAACTTATTTAATTTCATGGGTGGTTCAAGACTTTGGAATTTTATGCAATAATAGCGTGTTTTCATAGTGATCATGGAAAAGCAAACCATTAACACGTGCTCATATCCTAGAAAGTATCAGCACACAGTAATGAAACGAAAGATACAGATCTTATAGAACACTGCTATCCCATTCAGTCAATGCCAACATATAACCAAATGCAAAAGAATCTCTTTACGGTTCATATTCATAACACAACACAGATGTGGTAGAGTTGACAGAAGCATTACATGTGATTATCAGTCATCCATAATGGCACCAAGTCCATTCTCTTTTTATACACTGCAAACAAATATCTCTACTAACTAATATAATCTCCATCACATCCATTTCATTGCTTCCAAAATCACAACTCTAATATGCCAGAATTCAGATAGACAGACAATCTGAAGTGATATAACAATTTTGCAGTCAAAAGGCATTCACGATGAGAAGATTGCTGGATCTGACGGATCTGAGTTCAATATTCTGGAAAGATATAATATTATTTGTAAGTACACCCTCTGCTTCTGCTACGGGGAATATCATGTCTGCTAAATTACATAGTGTGCTTAGCCACTGAAATAGAAAATCAATATAGACAAGAAATCAGTTCCATTTATCCCACAGCTTTAAACAACTTTTATATTATGCAATCACATGCTTATAAGACCGTGGGCATTTGTTCTAAATAAGGAAACAATATTTACAAGTACAGTGCTTTATAATATAGAACCATGAGAACAAAATTTTACCCAAATCATAAATTAACTCAACTGCTATCACTAAGATTCTGGAAAGAGAATATGCTATAAGTGCCATCTATGCTATTTCTAGTTAAGGAATGCATCATTGTTTTGTTGGGTGAATGCCTAAACGCCCTGAATTTTTTAAGGTTTATAAAATTGAGTGGTACACTAGCACTTATCCCTCTCCCTATAAGTTATTATGTCAGGAGAGTGCCCCCTACTTCTTATCAGTGGTTGTAACAGTATTGTTTGTTATTGAGCGTGTTTTTTTCTCTTTGCTTATTCATCCAAGGATGCTAATTCAATTTTTTTGTAGGATGCTACTCTCTCCATTCAATCTGTGAATTGCTGAGCAGTAAATTCAGAGACTGGAAAGTGAGATCTATGGTGTTTGTTTTGATGGTCAGTACTTATTCTCAAGCTGGATTGATCAGGGATGCTCTTTTTGTCCTTCGTTTTATGAAATATCTTGGGTTGAAAGCTCCGGTCCGCTCATATAATGTGCTTCTTAGCAAGGTGGAATGCACAGATATAATCATTGACATCACCGAGGAGATGCGTCAATGCAAAGTTTCTTCAGACATTTATACATATAATATAGTTATTAATCATTTTTGTAAGCAACAAAAGTTGAAAGAAGCTCTTGAGGTATTTCTTGAATTGGAAAAAAGTGGCCTTAACCCTAATATTATTACTTACAATACAATTATTAGTACCCTTTGCAGGAATAGTCACTTAGAAGCTGCGAAGAGTTTATTTCAAGGGATTTATCAAGTAGGATTTCTTCCTGACAGGTTTAGCTATAATGCTATAATCGACGGGCATTCTAGGACAGATAATCTGTCTGAAGCTTTTAGACTTTTCAATGAAATGATGGAAAAATCTATTGAACCTGATATAGTCACTTACAACACACTTATTAATGGGTGTTGTCTACAAGGTAGAATACAGGAAGCGAATAATGTGTTCAAACAAATGGTGGCTAAGAATATCCATCCTAATCTTATCACTTATGCTACACTTATTAGAAGCTACTGCAGCATTGGCCACATACAGGAGGCTCTTCGGTTGCGTTTGGAAAGTATTGAAAGGGGTGTTAAACTAAATCCAATCACTTACATCACAATCATGAATAGCCTGTGCAAAGAAGGGAGGCTAAATGAAGCAGAGGAATTGCTCTTTGAGATGCAAGAAACAGGCTTGGTTCCTGATGTATTTAATTACACTCTTTTGATTAATGGACATTGCCATGAGGGAAACATGTTGAAGGCCAAGCAATTATATGATGAAATGCTACGAAGAGGCATTGTGCCTAATCGTGTTGCTTATACAGCAATGATTAATGGGTTCTGCAAGAATGGGAGCCTTATGGGAGCAAGACAGATTTTGAACCTTTTTATCAAACAAGGTTACACTCTGGACTGTACCATCTACAATGGACTCATTAATGGATACATCAAGAAAGGCAACTTAGATGAGGCTTTTTGGTTGTGTGCTAGTATGGAGCAAAGCGGCATTGCACTCAATATTGTCACATATAATTCTCTTCTCAATGGCCTTTGCAAGCTTAACAGGTTGCAAGAAGCAAAAGAACTATTGAATGAAATTTCATGCAAGCATTTGGTGCTTAATGAAGTCACTTATAGCACTCTGATAGATGCACATTGCAATGCAGGTGATATCAATGATGCGCTCAATTTACGTGATGAAATGATTGGAAAAGATGTTCTGCCCAATGTTGTTACTTATAGCACACTCATGAAAGGATTTTGCAAAATTGGCAAGGTGCAAAAGGCTTTGGATCTCTTGGATGAAATGCTTAAAAGGGGTGTAGATCCTGATCATGTGACATACAACATACTTATTCATGGATTTTGTCAGCAGGGCAATATGGAGATGGCCTTTGAACTGCACGATGAGATGTCACAGAGCCATTTGAAACCTACTCTTGTTACATATAACTCACTCATATATGGTCTTTGCAGAAAAGGTAGATTTAAACATGCCAAGGAACTGATGATTTACATTTCACAGCAAGGTATTGAATTGAATGAAATAACATATGACACAGTAATTAGTGCTCATTGCAATTGGGGAAATCTAGATGAGGTTCGCTACTTCCTTGATGAGATGGCTAAAAAGGGAATTCTCCCTACTGTCTATACTTACACTGCTCTTATGAGTAAATTCTGCAAAGTGGGGCAGGTAGAGGAAGCAAAGGAGATCTGGAATGAAATGTTAGAAAATGGTATATCACCTGATAGGAGAGCTTATGACACACTTCTCACAGGGTTGCACCAAAAAGGTGAGAATGATACAGCTTTCAATTTCATGCTAAGATGGTTGAAAATGGTTAATGCTCATAGCCAATTCATTTGATTGAAAAATGACATGTCACAGGAAGCAGATGGGACTCCTGAACAAGTTACTTGAGGATTGGTCTTTGAGTTGTTTGAAAACCCAAAAGATGCTACTTTGGGATATGCTTTTGAGCATGCAAACACCAGCATCTCTTATTTGTGAGTATACCTTGTGCTATAGGTGTTAGGCGTTTGATTGTGCTCCTCTACTTTTCTAATGTTCATATTTTAAAATTAATACACATATTTCTATGTTTCAAGTGTCAGCCTGCTATAAAGAAGTGAAGATATAATACTGCTAAATAGTTTATTAAGGAATATAGCTAGGATTAACATTGGACACTTTAATTAAAGAGTAACGTCTTGATTAATGGCCTTGCATAATTGCCAAGTTCTATGTTTACATACCCGAATATATTGTTGCAAACGAATTTGATTTGATATTGTTATAAATGAATTTGATTTGTTATTGTTATAAATAAGAATTAGGAAATAAACATAAATAAAACAAGGTTGAAATGTGGAGTACCATTGCATTTTGTTTTACGGTCTTTGAGGACCTCATGAAAGACATCCTGAAAAGCTGTAAATTTTCTTGTCTTCCAGGATATTTTACTGCTTATTATGGCATTGGCCTTCCTATGTGGTACTCCCTTTGCCTATCCGGACTGAGAGATCTTGGACAAAGTTGTATCTTAGGTTCAGCTCTAATTGGTATGGCCCCAGTTCATTGTGATTTTTTAATTGTTTTTACTTTGTAATTTGTTCTTAGCAAAATAAAATCTTGTAGTTTGGAGATCATTTAGCTGATTGAGGTTTGCAGGATAAATATTTACACTGCAATAAGATCTTAAACTGTGTAGATTAGTTTGAAAATATAAATTGGCATGCTTAAATGACAGATCGACACGGATAAAATAGAACATGAACAGTCAGACATAAACTCTGTTTTGGGATTAGATTATCTGTAGTATATCAATATATGTGAATTTTCTGGATTGAACTCCTAGAAGCTTTTATAGAATTATGGAATATCTTCTAGTAGTCTTATCCAGAAAGTCCAGATATATAATTGTTAGCTGTTCATAGTAGTTGAGGGAAATATCGAGATAATATACATATTAACTGTTTATAATAGTTGATCAAAATGTCAAGATAATATACTCCAGGGTGTTGATGTTCATACAGCGTCAGGCAAATCCTTCCAGCCACGATATGTTGGATAAATTTGATGGAGCCTAAACGGCTATCAAATTTATTGAGATACAATTTCACAAAGAAGACATTGTCCCTTGACAAGGCCGACATCATGCATCATTGTGGATGCGATTTCTTTTAGAGGCAATTAATAATTGTTATTATTGCAGCCGACCTTGCTAAGTCGTCATTTATGAAGAGGCGCTTCATATTTATTTGTAATGAAATAAAATACTATTTATTATTGGAGGCCGACCTGTTGTGAGAGAAGACGCATCCCTTCATGGATGAATGTATAAATACAAGGTGATATTCATTCATTTGAGATCAAAGTTCATCATCATAATTCGCATTTCCAGAAGAAGTTCATACAGGAGCAGAAGATCATCTTCCTGTAAGCAGCAGATCATCTTCCTGTAGCAGCAGATCGAATGCAAGGAGAAACACATTCGTCTTGTGTCTTCGCATCTAGGAGAGGTGCCATTATTCATTGTATCAAAAACAACATTGAGTTGTGCCTGAGTTGTAAGCAGATTGCTGCTTTGATTTCATCAATATATAAGAGATATATTAGCTGGGTTTTTCCCCTCGAGTTGGAGGGTTTTCCCAGGGTATCTTGTGGTGTTTATTGTCTTATGTGTTGCATTTTCTGATTGCTTTCATTTCTGAACATAAAACTAACACGTGGAGCCAAAAACCAAGCACTTGAGGAATGTATCAAGACTCATAAAAGGAGAAACTTTTGTATTAAAGTTTTGATAATGTCGACTTTTTGACACTCATGGTGTGTGGGGTCCATTTCTCTAATCTGCAGCTATTTAGTGAATGGACTGTCAGCATAGGAGTAGCAAGTCCGTAGTTACTATCAGTTTTCAGTTAGGAATATTAGTAATTGGAATAAGGAGGGCATGTGGTCTTTAGTTCGGATTGTAGTTACTTCTAGTTAGGATCAGTTAAATAAGGGAAGGAACATGAAAGTTGACCACTTTAATTTAAGGGACTGATTTGTCAGTTAACTACCCAGTTTGAGGAGAGAGATTTGTTAACTTGCCCAGTTTGAGGAGCCAACATTGGAGGGGTTATATGACAGTTGACTGCACAGTTTGAGGAGCTAACATTGGAGGGGTGATTTTGACAGGTGACTGCCCAGTTATGCTGATGTTTGATGGATGTCTTGCCTTTGATTGAGGTACACTTGGAAAGGAGAGCTTGAGTTATATAATTTGCCAGGCAGAGGAAAAGGGACACACTTAAGAAATTTGAAAATAAAAATTATTTCTTTTCCTGAGCTGGATGTTGTGTTTCAGCAACTGTGGCTTGCAGACAAAACCCTTCAGGCACAGAGATCAGGCTTCTTGAGGATGGAAACCCTTGAGGAGCAGTCTTGCATTCAGACTGATATTGAGATTGCCAGTAGCATCCAGTTCTGCATGTGGGTGTGTTTAGTTTGATGAACTTCAATCTGCTTGTGTACTGTTTTAAAGAATATTAATAAAATACAAAAATATATGTTGATTAGAATAGTTCTGGGTTTGTTGTCTGGTTGCAATTGTTTTTCTGGGCTATTTCCTGTATGTTATTAGCAGAGGTCGTCACAACCATTAGCATTGTGACCAGATCCTATTCTCCCAGCTTGAAAAATTGGGATAAAAACCATCTGACATTATAAACAAAATTCTGTAGAAATTAAAACATGCTATTTTCTATCTGTATTTTCAATAGGTGGCACACTAGAGCCACTAGCTCCCTCATCTGACTGCAGCAGACCAGCCATTTGTATGAGATACTTGATAGCATTGTTTGCCCTCTTAGCCCTGCAATCGTTGAGTATTTTTTAGCTCGGATAGGAACTTCCGCATAGGTTCAATGTGAACTTATGGGGAAAAGTTCAAGTGGTTTGAGTTACTCTATTTTGTAATTCACTTCAGTGATTAAAGTGAATTTTTTTAATTTAGCTAAATAATTCTAATAAAGTGTAGATAATCACTAATGATTTATACTTATCTTCCAAGTCATCTCCTGCGTGAGATAAGATATCTATTTTGGAATATTAGATTTTTAGCTGAATTAGTATGAATTATGAGCACGATAGAAGACTGTAAGCATTTCATTCAGATTGTCTTTTGAAGGACTGAAAAACTAAGTTTTCCAAAGGATTGGAAAATTGAATGTAAGATATAGTTGATTTCTGTACAACAGTGAGTTATATCAGTTGTGAAGGTTTCCTTGTGCTTTTTTTCAAAGAAATGAAAAATAGGTTATAGGTGTAATTATCCGTGTATGCTTTCATTTTCATTTCTGCAGTTTGAATTTCAATGATTTGTGTGATTAATTCAATGTTTTCAAAGCATTAGGTAATTAGTTATCGTAATAGGAATTTTTTTAACATGGTATCAAAGCGTAGGAGGATTTTTGTGAGGAAAATCCCATGCCTTAAGCTGAAAAATTGCGGGTTTCTTTGTTGAAAATTTGTAATTATTTTTTATGATGAATCATGGCTTGGTTTAGGTGAAGAAAGTTGCAGCTAGAATTAAAAATAAATCGTAGAATTTTCATGGTGAAATATTGTGGGCAATTTTTCACTAGAAATCAAGAGTTTTTCCGAGTAAAAATTGTGATTGTTCTTGCAGGTAAAAAAATGTGCTAGTTTTTTTTTGGATAAATCGTGGGATTTTTATCAAAAATACATGTATTTGTTTTCCAGAAAATCATGGCCATAGGTTGTTAAAAATTGTGCAAGGATTTGTAAAAATAAATTACGGCTTTTTTAAGAAAAAAAATGATGCGTAGGTAGAAGGAAAAATTACCTCGAAATTATTATTTTAAGGCATGTGACTAAGTTTGTAGTCACAACTAGGGTACAAGGTGGTGGCTAGCGCTAGGGCACAAAGTGGCAGCTAGGAATTGGCTGAAGTTTTTGTAGGTGGGTTAAACCGATGGTTAGGGTTTGCTAGAACAACAAACTAAGGTTTGTAAAAACCATCAAAGTTTTTTTTTAGGTCATTTTTTAAAGGACAAAAAAAAGGGCAGCTTGAATCCGCGACTAGTGTTTTGAAGGAAACAACTAGGGCACATAGCTAACTAGCAAGGGATTTGCTACAGTTTGAAGTAGTAGCTAGGAGTGTGAGCTATGGTTTGAAGAAAAGCTAGTTTTGAGATAGAAATGGAGTCAAATATCAAGGGTAAGGGAGAGGATGAGGTAGGATCCTCATAGCCAAGGAAAACGGACTTGAGTAAATCAAGTGTTTTAGTTGTCATGTGTTTGGTCATTATGCATCACAATGTCCAAACAAGAAGAACTAGAAAAAGTAATAGCAGGAGGTGACAATATTTGCAAAAAATTAGATGGTCAAGTTTGTTGCCATGTTTGAGAGGGAGTTCTCAATGGTTTCTTATTTTTTGAGGAATGCTTGGTATGTGCATAGTGGGGTTCGAAGCATATGACACCAGTTGAGGAATATTTTATTGATTTTAGGAAACATAATTTTGCAGTTCAGATTGAATTTGGTGATGCTGCCAAGTATTCAATAGAAGTTGGTACTATTCCCAGAGAGGAGAGGTTGTGTAGATGGTCAAGAAAGCCAGAGAGTGAGAGTTGGCAATCAATCAACGTCTTCAACACCTCCGCCAACAACATTCGTCCACCTCTACACCTATGTCAGGGACGTCTTCTCACCCTCCCTCCTCTCGCTAGTCACTTTCTTATGTTGTAAGTCCCCAATTTTGTTGTAATGTCGTCTGGAAGACGACTTTATTTTTGGGGGGGCTGATGTAGTCGACCGTAAGTAATCAATCCTGTTTTAGTCGGCCAAATAAATAAATAAATAAATAAATAAATAAATAAATGTTATTGTATGCAGCAAATGGTAATTAATATGTGTGTAATCGGGAATTAGTCCCTGACCATGGATTAGATGTACTAGGTAGTTACCGATGGTTTGTGTCCTCAACCAACGTTGACAACTATATGTCAAAATTTACTTGTAGTTGGGGACAACACAAACTTTCTGGATATTGTATTCATTGCTATTCAATGATTGAGAATACTACTTTGTTCTGTGCATATGCATTCATGAGTACTTCATATGTGTATTATTGTAGTTTCTTGTTCTTGTTTACTTTGTGTTATTAAGTCAAGTTACATCCGAGAGTAAATAAAAATGAAAATAAAGTTACGAAAACATTAAAAGGAGAGAAAATAAAGGATAATATGATCCTTTGGTTAAAATGGAGATTAATGAAGAATATTTATGAAAACTCTATAAAAGAGAGGAATAATTACATTTATTAAATAATAATTAAAGGTAACCTATGTGAAAGGGTGTGATGGTTTGAAAACCAACCCTTAAGGCTTATATAAAGCGTTTATGTGAGACTTGGAAAGGGCATGGAGAACACTCAAGGAAGAAGAAGGTGGTTTGGTGGGCTATGGGCATTGGAGAAGGGGCACATGGGAGTGTCCAACTTGGGGTACAAAGTACACCTGAGATTGTCCTAGCCAAGGCTTTGTGCGAGTAGGCATGGTGTGAGTGGGCACACATCGTATTTTTACACAATTCCTTTAGAGCGTGCCATAGTGAAAGCCAATACCATTGAAATCTTCCTAGGGTGAGAGTGACTTTTCTAAGTGTTTGATTTAGATAAGTATTGAAAATTGTTGATAATAAAAGATATTGGGAATATTGTGATTATGGTGTTAATTTGATTGAAACATGTGGATATGTTATTCAATTTATTATGTTAATTATTTTTTTTATAGTTCTTATAAATCATCGCATGTATAGTGTACATTGTTGTTTATATATTTTGATAACATTTTATATTTCAAATTATCTTAACTCTAGTATTAACCATATTTAAATCCATTGCAAATACTTAATTAACTTTGGGAGAAAAGTAACATTACAAGGTTTATCTACTAAGTTGAGATGGACATTGACTTGATGCATTAATTTTTGGGGTTATAGGTTTGGCAAAAACTAGGAGAGGTTTTCCTTGGGCAAGGTAAGTACATAGTTGAGATCCTAAAGTGATTTTGGTTGGAGGATTGTAGACCTTTGGCAACACATATGATCACTAATATGAAGTGTGGAATCTCTTTAGATTCGGAGGTGATTGAACCTATGTTGTATAGGCAGTTGATAGCTTCCTTGTATTTGGTCAACACCAAACTAGATATATATTTTGAACCATGAGTCAGTTCGTGGTGGAGCCCATACTCCTGCATTGGTTAGCAACAAAACATGTTTTTAGATAGTTGGAGGGAATAACAGAGTATGGTTTGAGATATCTTGGAGATAGTGAAGTGCAGTTGCAAAGGTATACAGACTTTGATTGGGTAGGTAGTGTAGTAGATAGGAAGAGCACCTTAACATACTAGAAACCTCTATCTGGTGGTAACCTTGGAGGAATTTCATTGAACACCTTACATCGCTTGTTTAGGATGGATTGATGTCGATGTGGTAGGAACTCCCCTCCTTAGGTGCGCTTGTGTTGGTAACCAAGCACTTAGCTGCCCAAGCCACTTCGTCCTTATGAAAAGATCTCTCCATCCTCTTAGCTGAAACCACCACGGGACCTCCATTGGATAAGCCTCGAAGAACGATCTCCTTCCCATTAGATTTGAACTTCAACTCCATGGTTTGATAGTTTTGTGTGTATTCTCCAAGTGATTGCAACCATTGCACTCCCAAAACCAATTCTATCTCACCAATGCCAATCATGTAGAAGTCATCCCGTGTCTTGTGTCCTAGAACCAACTCCAACTGTTGTATCCTTAGGTTGCATGGAATAGTATACCCATCTGCCATTGTGACATTAAATCCTTCAAACCCTTGTGTCTTCAAACCTAATTTAGTCACCAAACTTTCATCAATGAAATTGTGGGTTGCCCCACTGTCAATCAAAATGGTCACCCTTTGTCCTTGCAAGAGTCCTTTGATGTGGAAAGAGTGATATCTAGGCGCTCCTGAAAGTGTTGCAAGTTTGCCCCCTGGATGTAAGAGGACGAACTTTGATTTTGTTTATTAGAACGAAATATTAGCTTAGAAGTAATCTGGAACTCACACATAGCCGTTGGCAATCACTTAGCAATTGATGAAGAACCCAAATTATATTAAGAACTAATAGATAATGGACAAAATCTTGATGCAGTTCCTCAACATGGTTTTGGTACAGCCATAGTTAAAGATTTCGATATATTAATTATGCATAACAACAAACTGATGAACAAAATATTATACTCAAGGACAAATACTTGACAACTATAAGATTGCACAGATTATCCAAAGAGTGTGAAATACAGTAGATAGCGAACTAGATTTGCAAACATACTCCTCTAGCATCGACAGTCTAGTCTTAGACTCACGAAATGTCGAAATCCTGATGGTAATGACGATAGTACGCACAATATAATATATTGACCAATTACAGAAATGGTGCGATCGACCATGATCGTGGAGATTATCTCAATTGTATTCTTAATACATAAAATAATAGAACATGCTTATCTTGACGACAAGATGTATTGCGGCATAATTGGATGTAGGTCTAGGATCATACACCAGATGCCTTCGTTGTCGCTAGAGAGAAAGTGTGGTTTGTTGTGCCTCAAGCCACTGGTTACTTCCGATAATGTGAGATCTCACTGATGCTCGGTTGCGGAAGATTCATGATATCCCCCAGGATGCTTGTCGCTTGTTCAGTGGCGCCAAGCTGCCATCAACCCGTGAGTGGAGTCGCCCTACAAATGGATGATCCGAGCATATGCCTGGGTGTAGAGTCACATAGATTTGGCTCTAGGTCGTCACGCCAGGAGATGAGATGATGATGAACTCCCGCGTTGAATATTCAATTGCCGCGAATGCTCTTGCTATGCCAGTGATGTCACTGATTAGAATGGACCAATGCTCCATGTCATATGAAATGCTCTTTGTATGAATTGTGACTGCTCGAATGGTTCGCCCGAGTGTGTGTGTGGAGTCGGCCAAAGCCAGAGGCTCGGCCAGACCGCTCCAAGGTATTCTCTCCTCCAATGGCCTGGAATTGATATGCCTGTAACAACAATATGTATGATCAAGATAATGGCGGAAATGGATGGATGGTGTAAATGACGAACAAGACACAAACCACTGGTAAAGACCACGTCCTACCAGGCTATTGACTAGCTACGCTGTCAATCCTTCATGTCTTCCATCGATGATCTAAACAATAGCAACGATCATGCTTAAACACTAATCAGATTGCCAACACAAGGATGTTGGCCAGAAGAAAATTCAAATATTAATCTTAGGCACCAAGCTCAAAGGAGTCGGCCTTATTCATAAATTTAAATGTTATTTAATAATTTAAATTTATTATTAATTATTTAATATTATATTATTATTATTTAATAGTGTTAAAAAACACTTATAATTTTCCCTCGAAAACGATTTGATTTATTCGGGGACATGGCAGTTTCCCCCGCTCAAGTGTTGCTTGCCCTCAAGCAACTTCAGACCCAGATCCCAGAGCCTCATAAAGAAACCGCAAGGCGGCTGTTGAACTCTCCTGTCATGGATGATACCAAACTCCATGTGAACTCCCAGATTCCAAGTTATCGTCTTTCCATGTGAGTTGAAAATGGAATGGTTACTGTCTCTCACTGTGCCACCATTGTCCCAATATGGTGGGATCTCATCATCCTGTACCTTAGATGTAGTCCACGGGTTCCAACTCTCGACACCATCAAAAGGGTCGAAAAGCAAATTGTCCTTTGGCATGACCTTGTCGAAAGAATGTGCTCTCCAACCCACAAGAATATTTCCGATAGAAAGAGGAATCTGGAGCTCTAAACTCTTGGAGTGATGGATTAGCCTAAGGTCTTCCTATATGCTGTCAACCTCCTCCATAATTTGGCCAACCTCTTTCACACACTTTCTGGAAGTAGCCATCGTTGTGTCTGCATACTCAATTGCCTTGTCCTTGTCCTTGATCAAATGTAAGTATGCCGATTTGGTGCCTTCCATGGTATCCTTCATCTCTTTCAAATCTTTAAGGCTGATGCTTAGTTCACCCTGTCCCATAGCTGCTCTCTGTATGAAATCTTCAAAGAACCTCCTCATCCGTAGTCACCTTTAACTAATTCTTCCAATCATCCTCAAGACTATGCCAAAACAATGAATTGTTAGAATGCATATCAAAATCTAAGTTGACTTCATACCTTGTGATAGTGTCGCTATGATCATCATGTGTATATGTGTAATGTCCCCTCATAGCCTCTAAGCAGTGCACACGACCTTTAGCCTATTCTAGAGTTCTTGTAGGCTAAATGGTTTTGGAAAGGGAACTCAGTTCCAGTTCTTGGTGTTGGGTTTTCGGTGTTCTGGGGAGCTTTCTATTTTTAGCAGGGGGTCCAATACTAAGCTTCAGTCTTCTGTTAGCCTTTGAGTATATCAGTTTCTCTCCGGCTTGAGTCTTGGGTACTACTTACTATTTTTAGTACTTTCTAAAAATAGTAAGTAAATAGTAAGTCTATTTTGGGTAAGCTGGACCTAGTCAGGGCTCTCACTCAACAACACATCTTTAGTTGAGGCATCAGTTTACAAGGTTGAAATATTTTAATATTTGCTTTTCCCCTTTGAAAATGGATTACTATAAAGTTACTTTATAACTTAAAGTTGAGGGTAAAGGGGGACATGAAAAGTACCTTGGGTGCCTAAGTTAATAACTTAAAGTTGTTTTTAAGCATCAAAAGCATTTTAGAATGCTGTTTAAGGGGTGGATGCCTAGGCAAAGGTTGAAGTCAAAAAATTAAAATAAAATCATAAAGCTATTACATGAGGCATGGGTTTAAGGAGGGTTTTAGGGTTTCTCAAGGCTGGTCGCCCTAATTTGCCATTGAAGTCCTTTAAAAGTTCATTTTGAAGCCTCATTTGTCATGGATGATTTTGGTTGCATAAGGAGATGTTGCTGGTTTTTTGCCAGGACATCTGAAAGTGAGTGTTGAGGACAAAAACCTTTGACATCTTGGACTGGTTTCAGTAGTGCAAGATCTGCCCTAGCCGGTGGAAGAGTGGTGTCATCCAGAAATCACATTTGGAGCTTCAAGTTGCAGTTTCCAGTCTTTGGGATGAAGATATTTCAGCATTTTTGATGAATTTCAGTTTGGGTTTTGGCTTGAGATTGCATACTCTCTTTTTGGCGTGGATTTCAAGGAGTTTTGGTGTGTTTTTATTCATTTCTGGGCACTTCAGTATTTGGACCTGAACCTGATGATTTGCTCATAACGCCAACATGGTTTAGGGTTTCAATATGGGTATTGGTTGATTTGAAAGCTCTCCTCAAGGTCGACCCTTAGCTGGGAGCGCCCTTTTAGAAGAGATCTTTCAGCACTGTTTTGGCATCAAGTTTGAAGACCTCATCTTGGGTGTTGGATGTGGCAAAGAAGCTGTTAAATACCTGCTGTTAGGAGCTCATAACCAGGTCTGAAAACAAGTAATATTCTGAGTTATTGTTTGATCATAAATGACTGTTAAGGCTGTAATTCTTCTGAGTTAATAGAAGCTGAAAGAACTCTTTTCTATGCAAGTTTTTCCTACCGTTATTTCTACATTTATATGTTGTATCATTTGGCATGACAAAATCATAATGGGCATATGAGAAACTCAAACAAACAAACTCAAAAAACTCACAATCAGCCAAGATTGGAAAAACAAAAAAAAAGTTGGGATCTTATATTACAGTATGTCCCTATATCTCCGTCATAGGATCCTCCAGAGTCATCTTCCATAATCCCTTTTGGGACCATCTTCATGTTGTCTTCTTCCATGGATGCAGCCTCTCTATGACTTTGGAATCCTGTTATGTGAAATGAAGATTGTGCTGTGCTCAAATTCCCACCATGCTCATCTACCTTATCTTTTTCCCCTCTCTAAACATCATAGTACATCTTACTCAAATTGAGGAGATAATCTCTATCCGCCAGCGAGTATAGGTAGTTGGAATTGACTACCATCAAGGATTTCTTGAGCTCATGCAACTCCTCAAAATCATCATGCTTCTCGAGAATCTTCCAACACAACATTGCTATCATCTTATGAATATGATCAAAGTGATGTAGAGTCAAATCGACCATACCTTTGTTAACCCTTAGTTGGCTTCTCAAAGGATGTGCGTCAATGCTCTCATAACATTTCTGATTGTACCTCCTCTGCTTGTTTCTTGCAATTAATCAAATCCTCTTTGTCTCGGGCCTCCAAACATTCCATTGAAGTACCATCAAGTTATCTTGGTGTCTCCTCAAGGCGAGATTCTTCCTCGTCCTTATGATACTCTTCTATCTCATGATCATGTGTGGATGAAAAATTGTTGTTCAAAATCACAAACTCAGAATCATCATACCTCATTATAGTGTCCTCTTGTACCTCCTTTTGTGATTCTGGCTCCTGCTCTTTAATCCTTTCCTTGGCAGTTTCTAAGTCTTCCTCTTCTTTCTTCTTTTGCCTTATGTAGTCATAAAGTCCTCTTTTGTGGGGGTAGTAGGACTTGTGTGCTCTCAAGTACTCATCGAGGGGAATACAAGCCTTTGCATGATCTGACAAGCTTTGGTATTGGTTCAAAATCTCGGAAGCTTCAATTTCATATTGCTCTTGAACAAGATCCTTGTCCTTTATTTGAGGTCGGAGCTTCACTTACCAATCTATGCACTTTCACCAAATTCTTCCCACAAATGGATCCATAGGCTGGTAGGATCAAGGCTCTGATACCACTATAAGAGGACGAACTCTGATTTTGTTTATTAGAATGAAATATCAGCTCAGAAGTAATCTTGAACTCACACACAGCCGTTGGCAATCACTTAGCAATCAATGAAGAACCTAGATTATATTTAGAACTAACAGATAATGGACAAAATCTTGATGCAGTTCCTCAACACGGTTTTGGTACAGCCATAGTTAAAGATTTCGATATCAATTATGCATAACAACAAACTGATGAATATAATATTATACTCAAGGATAGATACTCGACAGCTATAAGATTGCACAGATTATCCAAAGAGTGTGAAATATAGCAAATAGCGAACTAGATTTGCAAACATACTCCTCTAGCATCGATGCTCTAGTCTTAGACTCACGAAATGTCAAAATCTCGATGGTAATGACGATAGTACGCACAATATAATATATTGACCAATTACATAAATGGTGCGATCGAGCGTGATCATGGAAATTATCTCAATTGTATTCTCAATACAGAAAATAATAGAACATGCTTATCTCGACGACAAGATGTATTGCGACATAATTGGATGCGGGTCCAGAATCATACACCAGATGCCTCTGTTGTTGCTAGAGAGAGTGTGGTTTGCTGTGCCTCAAGCCGCTAGTCACTTCTGAGAATTTGAGATCTCACTTATGTTCGGTTGCGGAAGATTCATGATATCCCCTAGGATGCTTGTTGCCCATTCAATGGTGCCTAGCTACCATCAACCCGTGAGTGGAGTCGCCCTGCAAATGGATGATCCGAGCATACGCCTGGGTATGGAGTCGCATAGATCTTGGCTCCAGGTTGTCACGCTAAGAGATGAGATGATGATGAACTCCTGCGTTGAATATTCAACTGTTGTGAATGCTCGTGCTATGCTAGTGATGTCGTTGATTAGAATGGACCAATGGTCCGAATCTTATGAAATGCTCCTTGTATGAATTGTGACTACTCGAATGGTTTGCTCGAGTGTGTGTGTGGATTCGGCCAGAGCCAGAGGCTCGGCGAGATCGCTCCAAGGTATTCACTCCTCCAATGGCTTGGAATTGATATGCCTATAATAGCAATATGTATGATCAGGGTAATGGTGGAAATGGATGGATGGCGGAATTAACGAACAAGACACAAACCACTGGCAGAGACCACGTCCTACCAGACTATTGACCAGCTACGCTGTCAATCCTTAATGTCTTCCTTCGATGATCTAAACAATAGCAGCCATCATGCTTAAATACTAATCAAATTGCCAACACAAGGATGTCGGCTAGATGAAAATTCAAATATTAATCCTTGGTGCCAAGCTCAAAAGGGTTGGCCTTATTCATAAATTTAAATGTTATTTAATAATTTAAATTTATTATTAATTATTTAATATTATATTATTATTATTTAATAGTGTTAAAAAAACTTTTATTATTTTCCCTTGAAAATGATTTGATTTATTCGGGGACATGACATTGGATGCTCTCCTCCTTGGTCCTCATGTGCCACCTCATCCACCCCAATCTCTGGTTTTGCTTCTTCTGCCTCAGACTCCTCATCGGAAACCACCTCTATATAATGTATTTGCCCCTTTCCTAGACACTCGTGACCTGGTTGCCATGACTCTTTGCAAGTGAAACATAGCTTTTTCCTATGGAGTTCATTCTTGGTCACCTCACTTGGTTTGGTTTGGGGGGTGATACCTTTGGTGGAGGAATGCTCTTTGGAGGTTGTTTTTGTAGAAATGGGGGCACCTTCTTGGAGTAGAATTTGTCCTTAGCCACCGATTCTTCCAAATTTAGAGCTCTCCTAATGGCGTCTTGCAAAGAACTTGGATCAAATGCCCTTACTAACCCTTTGAGTGGTTCAGATAGGTCTTTTGAAAAGAGGACTATGAGCCTCGTTTTTGTCACATCTGGAACCATCACCGAAAGCCTCTGGAATTCAGCTACATAATGTTCCACTATGCCTTCTTGCTTCAGCTGTGCTAGCTCTCTAAAATGAATCTTTGGATCCTTCCTATCGAACCTCTCTGTCAATCTTTGGCTGAATTCGTCTAAGGTAGTGATGGAATCGTGTCCTTGGGTCACCATGCTGTGATACCACCATTCGTGGGCCACTCCCTCTAGATGCAAGGTGGCAAACTTGATGGCCTAATCTTCAAACATTGGATTCAAAGAGAAGTATGTGTCCAATTTCTGTAACCGAGCCCTTGTTGAACAACTCCCCGATCCATCAAAAGTAGTGTTGGTGTGCGTTTTAATACTCACCGAACACAGAATAAAATGCCCAAAGACACTCTATCCTCTCTTGAACAAAGTTGCCGCATATGCTAAGATTGCGAGAAGATCATATGGCAACTCCAAGGTTTCTTTCGTCAGGTCATGACATGTGGATAAGATCAGTGGGTGTTGTGATATGCTGGTATCACAAAGGGACTTACGTTAGAATTTGTTCACAAGCTAAGGACTTAGACTGTTTTGACGTTGATTACTTTTTCCATTGGGGTTTTCAGATTTCCAAAAAAAATGCAAAAGATGAGGGTTTAGAAGTCTAAACTACGCCTAAGAACTCAAGAGACGACAATGATTTGATGAAACAGAATAACCACACTTTGTTTCGCCTCCCTGGGACAACTACGCAAAGTGGGTGCAATCTTCAAAGGGTGTGATAATGATTTTCATGTCTGAAGTAATAAATATTCAAACTGAAGTTAAGCATCCACAATTTAAGAGCTCAGGCTAACTTTACGCATTGGATACAAATCATCTATCCAAAGAAAGTATGAGCTAGATTTCATCAATCACCGCTATCAAATCTTTCATTCACTAACAAACATTCAAATGAAAATTCTAATCTAACTTTTAATCTAAGTGTTGAAGGAGAATATGTAAACCTTGCACACCACTTGAAAATAAAAGTGATTCAAAGCAAATCATGCACAAGAGCTTTTATTAACGGAAATGGCATAACGCAACAATCTCATACCACTCATTTCACACTTTACAAATGAGGGGCGAGCTCAATTTATAGGCTCCCCGATTACAATTCAATGGCCAAGATTGATTTTGAATCAACGACCGAGATTACAAAATAAAACCCTAATTAGGGCTTGTCATAATTAACTACCTCTCAACCAATGAGAAAATTACATTTTGGGACACTTGTCCTTCTTGCTAAATATAAACCAATTCCATTGATAAGTCAGGTTCATTGAATCTAGACATGTTGACTTGGAACAATTTGATTGGTTGGAAGATGACGAGGCGCCACCTCAGCGTGTTGGATGTCCTCCTTGGTCTCCTTGTTCTTTTTCCATGCACTTGCCTTAGAATATCTTTCTTTGTCAACGACTCTGTCCTTTGTGCTTGTTTCTTCCTAGCTTGGATTTCCTTTGAGATTTTGATTTCTTCTTCTCACTTGCATTTGAAGTCTGGAAGTCTCCCCTTGGAGTAGTTATTGAACTTTTCCTTCCTGATTGCTTTGAAATTCCTTCAAGTGCCTTGAATTTGGAGAAGAACTCTCATGTGCTTTCACCACAATGGAGGAAATTGGAACTTTCTTTGTGAAGTATTTCCCATACTTAGCCAAATTTTGCTATTCAATTTCATTCTGTAACGCCTTCATGTGGACCATTCAACACTTAGCCAAGATTTTGGCCATCTTTATGCTCGAATGAACTTTGCCTGTGGATTTGTCTTCAGTTCTGAGTTTGGCTTGTGCTAAGTAGGGTAGACTCCATCCTTGGGCAAGAATTTTATTCATTTCCTCCTTATTCCTCTTCATTTTTTCTTGTTTTCTTTCCAACACTTAGTCAAAATTTGATCCTTTTATTGTAGGAAAATTCCACACTTAGCCATTTTTTTGCTTCCTCTTGGCAAATTTTACCATGTTTGTTTCTAACCTTGGCGGACTTTGGCACATGTCATGCCAAATTTCTATTATGCTTGAGCGAACTTCCTCATTGGCAAGCCAATTCTTTTTCTTTCTCCTTGGCGGACTTGGTTGTGTCTTGGACATCTTCAATTTAGCCTTGGCAAACTTCATGATTGGTTTGCCATGTTGGGCAGAGTTTCTCATTGCTTAGGGAATTTTCTTGACACTTAACCAAATTTTGAAATTTTATTCTCCAAGGTATCAACACTTAGCCAATTTTATGAGTTTTCCTTGGCGGACTTCATAGTTGTTGCGCCACTTTGCTCATTTGCTAAAGCTGAGTTTGTCTTCCTTATGCTATTCCCATCTTACTCTAGGGCGGACTTCATCTTCACTTGGACAAGGTGGACTTTGAAGCTGGCCGGACTAAATGCATTTTCCTCTAGGCGTACTTGACCTTGTGGCTGGACATCTTCATGGCGGACTTCATCTTTGGCTAGACCATGTGTACTTCTCTTTGGGCAGACTTTGACCTTGATTCGAACAATGTGCCTGCTTCCTCTAGGCGGACTTTGCCATCTCACATCTCTCCCCTAGGTACTTCATGCCTTAGATATTTTCCATCTTGCTTGAGGGCGGACTTTGGAGTCTTCTTGCCAGTCATGCCTTTTCCATGCCTTAGAAACTTTTACCATGCTGGGGAGGGGGGCGAACTTCAAGATTTTCATGCCAAAGGCGGACTTTGAAGCTGGCCGGACGAGATGCATTTTCCTCTAGGCGCACTTGATCCTGTGGCTGAACATCTTCATGGCGGACTTCACCAATGCTTGGACATGCTTCCCTGTTGGAAGGTGGACTTTGCCTTGTGCCTGCCATTGCTCCCCTTGGTGTCTAGGCAGACTTCATGTTGCCTTAGCCATTTCTTTGGGTGAACTTTGCCAATGCTTAGACACTTCTCTTCTTGTGGCGGACTTTATACTTAGCCAGACATCTGACTTAGTCAAAATTTTCAAATTTTCTCTCTCCTTCTGGGTTGGGTGGACTTGGAGGCTTCTCTGCTATTTTGTAATTTTGTCCATGCCTTAGGAATTTCTTCAGGCTGAGAGGGGCGGACTTCACACTTGCCTTGTCATTCATGCTTTCCTCCGTGCCTTAGAATATTTTCTTCATGGTGAGGGGCGAACTTTATGTTAGCTTGGTCACCTCTCTCTCTAGGCGTATTTTGACCAATGCCTTAGAAAATTTTCTCCTATTCCAAAGTTGGGCGGACTTGGTGCTTGTTTTGCCTATGGCGGACTTGAGGCTCTTCCTTGCCATGGGCACACTTGATTTTGACTTGTCCAAGGGCGGACTTGAGCCTCTCCTTGACATGGGCGGACTTGACATTCTTCCTTGCCACTTCTCCTCTAGGGCGGACTTGGAGCTTCTATGCCAAGGGCGGACTTGATGCCTTGTCAAGACATGGGCGGACTTGGAGCTTCTCCATCCAAGGGCGGACTTAGAGCTTGTCCTTCCAAGGGCAGACTTGGAGCTTGCTCATTCCATGGCGGACTTCAACTCTTTCCAAGGCATGGCGGACTTGGAGGCTTCTCCAGACATGGTGGACTTGGAGCTTGGCTTGCCAGTGCTTGGGCGGACTTGGGACCATGTCTGCCATTCCTTCTCATGGGCGAACTTCTCAGGCTTGTCATTTTTCATCAATTTTTTACCTTTTACCTTGATTTTCATGTTGATTTCTCTCAATCTGGAGGCGTGTTGACTTCATGATCAGTAGGACCTCGAAATATAAACTTTTCCCAAAATAGAAACTTTCCAAAAATAGAAACTTTCTAAAAATAGAAAAAAGCAAAAAGCATCCCTAAAAAATAGGAACTCTAGAATGGCCTAAAAATGCCAAAAATCAAAAAAGCAAAAAGCAAAAAAGCAGAATCCCTAAAAAATAGGAAGTGTCAGAAATGACCGAAAGCACAGGCGATCCTCGCCTTCCGGACCTTTCGAGCCCTTCCATGATGTCTAGGCACTGATACGGGCTTGAATTCTCTACTTGGCTCAGATGATTTCTACAAAACTCAAACTCCTCATTGTAAATAAAATGGTGATAAGCAGTTGCGTTGCCAAGGCAAAAACCCAAAAAGCAAAAAAAGAAGGGGGTCTCCATTTGCAATGGGGCGATGTGTGAAATAGGTCACAACAAGTAGGGATAGTGATTTTCCCCAAACGGTGTTGTATGTCCTTTTGGGGTTGCTCCTCATACCTTCTCCTCCTATGCCCATTCCTTGTCTTCATCCCATAGAACTCCAGGAAAGACATGTCTCATCGTATGCAACACTGAAGGCATGGTACTCATCATGAAGTCTTGTCATTTCATCTCCTTGAATGGGGTGCTCTTCTTCCTTGAGTGTTCCTCCTTCCTTTTCCAGGAATTTGGCTCTAAAAGTTCTTGAGGTCGGGTTGGTTGAAACCCTATCACCCCCAAAATTGCTTCCTTTGATACCATTCTGACTAGGCCTACCAACACTCAGTTGCTGATTTAGACCTCTAAGAAGTTGGACCATCTCCATCATAGTGTCCCTCACGTTCATCTGGAACTCTTTGCTTTTTTTGATAAATTCTTGAGAATGGTCTTCATCCCTGTCACCTATGGCTGCCTCCTTCTTCTCCCTTTGCTGATATCTTAATTCTTTGTCACTCAAGCTCATAATTCTTGCTCTGATACCAATGTAGTGTCCTAGGGTTTTTCCAGAATGTAAATCACAGAAATATAATGATAACCTCCCATTGGAAAAGTATAAATCAAAGATTCTCACACAAGACAGTGCCAAATCACCAATAATAGATTTAGATCTACCCTTTCAACAATAATGGACACATACAGTTGATATTGCAATGCAATTAATAGGAAAATTGTAATTGACCTGATCTGAAATAAGCCTTCAGATTCTAACCTGCACTCCCTTGTTGGAGAGTGACTGAATACACCGAAGGATGACACCTAAAAGTGCCTTCGCAACACACTCTACCCTCAGAAATTGAAATGTGAACTCTCAATGCCACTGACCAGACTGAATAGTTCTTGTGCTGAGAGTGAAAAGAATACCACTATGCCTTCTAAGGCAACTGTCAGCTGCGGTCCTCATTCCAGACTCCAGATCTGATCTGAAATTTTGTGTGCAGACCTCAATATACCCCTACAGTTGTGCAGATCTGGTGTTGTTTGCTACTGAATGGAAATGTTTAATGCCCGTCCAAGGTCTTCAAAACCATGACCTCCTAGGATAGGTAAGTGCATATCACACCTTCCTCAGATCTAATGTGGACTAATGAAACAACGATCAGGTCCCTCAAAGAATCAACACAGTTCCACGATGGTTATAAGTGCTGGGTTGAAGTTGTCCTGGTTCGCTCAAATCTCTGAATACCACCAGCAGAGAGGTGGGGTCGGCCTGTTACCAACTCTTGGGAATTTTGAGAGATGCCATTCTCTACTACCCCCTAAATTTTTTTTCTTATCTTTATCAACTCGTGTTGCAAATTGTAATAGAGGTTTCTTCAGATTAAATGGGCCTTTTGCATAGATTTTGTGGACTTCAAAAGGACATTCAAATGAGTTTGAAGTTGCTGGCCCTGCTACACTCCCACACCCTGAAGAACCCCTACTGGCTGCCATAGTTCTATAAGTTCTACTTCTAGGTCTACTTCTTTCATGCATTTGAAACTCAACTTCCTCACTATCATTACTAGTACTCTCACTGCTGCTCATATTTTTTTTGGTTAAGAATTTAAAAGAGAGCTGCAAGTTCAAATAAAAGAAAAAATAAACCGACAATGCCCTTCCTATGTGGTAAAAATATTGAAAAAAACTTGAAAAAATGCAAAACAAATTGAAGAAACAAATGTAAAATGAAGAACTTACCTCTAATGGAGTGGATTTGAGGCCCTAGTCTCCTTTTTCAACAGCTATTCTCTCCTCTTTCACTTTCTGCTCTTCATCTCAAGTTTGCAAATGTCAAAATGAGAATGCTTTTTTCTTTTTGGTTATTTTCATAAGTAAAACATGTTTAGGTTTTGTTTAAAGGGCTGGGGGGGGTCCTTGTAGGCTTGTCCATCCCTTTTTTATTTATTTAAAAATGTGTTAAAAAAAAAACTCAAAACATTGTTGGGCCGTAGGAGACAACTAGCTGTCCCCTACCATCCCCTGTCATTTCTGGGGTATTTTGGGACATCCCTGATTTTTAGCACTAATTGGGGACATGGGGTTGGTGGGTGAGAGGGAGGCAGACGTTTCTGAGGTCTCCTCGAGTCCCCGAAACATTTCAGGGATGGGGACGGGGGTACTTGGGCAAGGGATGCGTCCCTGGGGAGCACTTCCTTATCTCTTTGTGACATGTTTCCCAATGAAACTTCAATATCAACTGTAGGATTTTGATGTGTCTTTAGGACTTATAAAAAGGTGTCTTCTTATGGAGTTTGTGGCAATTGATAGAGTTTTCTTCTTTGCTCTCTTTTATAGTATCGAGGTTCTCTTTCACTCATAGAGAACAAGCTACATGACAAGATTAGAAGCATAGGTTGACGAGAACTCCAACTTTGATACCACTGTAATATACACCCCTAATTTTTTTTTTGAATATCACTTCAAGTGAAATGGGATACAAAGTAATTTCCTCTCCACTTTCTGATCACCTAGTTCTTGAGATGGGCAAGGTGAGAGCATACGGTGTTTTGAACTATACAATTAATTGAAATGCTTGCAACTGAAAAAGAAATGCACTAGGCGGCAAGACAACCACTCTCACTTATCCAGTGAAGTGCTTATGCAGTATTGAAATAAATAACACTTAATGCTTATTTAGCGGAGTGTGTGATTACAAACATCCACTTATTTAGTGGGAATCAAAAGACATTTCCACGTATTCAGCGGGAAGGCAAAATACAAATGTAACTTGTTGAATGGGTAAGCAACAACCAAACCATCCACTTATTCAATGAAAATCAATACAAAGCTACCACTTATTCAGTGGGGTTAGTACACAATTCAAATAAGCTTATGTTAAACACACTGGTGGTACTATCATCTAGTGTTTACAATGTTAGCTCTCGTGCAACATTACCAAAAGGAAGTATATCAGCTGTCATAAAAATGTTGATGAAGGAAAGTATTGCTGATATAAAGTGCTGATGATAATAAAATTGCTGTAACACTCCAAATAGAGCCAAGTATCATGAACCAAACACCTTAACCATGAAATAACAATGAGACACCTTGTTTGAATGATGAAGAATGCTGGTTCAAAAATGATAATGTTCTGAAACACGCTGCAACAGGTCTGGACAGCAATGAAAACACGTAGAAAACTCACCCAACTCGAACCCAACACACCTCAAACACACACAAGCTGATATATTTCTTCAAAGCAGCTCCAAATTTTATCAAACTCATTGGACAAAGGATATGCAAGGCTGATAAAGGAGATCAAATAAATTGCAGGTCTGCAATGGCATTGGTACAACAGGTACAACACTCCATCAAATCAACACATCTTCACCAAATGTTGAAATATCAACGCCAAAAGACTTGTATTGTTTTTAGATGACCCTAGCACCACTAAACAAAGAGAAATATGCCACAGAAATTAGGTGCTTCAACTGCTCAATCTCACACCTTCCCTAGTATGGTACAACCCAACAAGTACAAGATGTACAACCTCTTTCTTTGTTTGCAATTCCTTTTCAGAGTGTACAACCTGTCGAGATGAGAGAAAGGCACCCAAAACAGCATATAAAGGAGATAAAAAAAAATGAAATATACCCACAAAGGCAGCCAGCAAAGATGGTACAACCTGTACTAGGAATAGTACAGCCCCAACAGCAAACAAATTCCTCCAATCGCCTTCAAAACATCACAAAACCTTTTGTAAACACTCAGCAATCATTCTAAAAAACTTGCATCTTCAAAGCACATCAAATTCATCCGTATTTGCAATCCACAGTTTGAAGCTTCAATTTGTAGCACAATGGCAATTCCTAAATGAAATCACACTAACTAGCTAGGAGGGTTTTCGTCCACAAAACTAGTAAATCTCAAGAGGGTTTTTGTCCTCATCCTCAAAAAGATTTTGGAAGAACATATGTTCTCTCCATAGCCAAGACAAATAATATTTTTCAGTTTAAAGTTGCAAATGAGCTCTCATCCTCCTTTATAACTTTTTCGGAGGGAAATAACCAATATTTTAAAATTCCTTTTTTCTTGAAAATGACCTTTCTGAAAGATAAATAATATTTCAATCAATAGACAACTTAAGTGAATAAATAAATTAATTTACCCAAGTTGCGAAAAGCATCTAAATGTCATAGAAATAGAATTTTGACCAAATCAACATGATATTTGAAGACTTAGGATGATGATTAGAGGCAACTGGGTGACTTACTAAAAATACCTTGCTCCTCCATGTAGTCGGCCAAAAGTTAATTGAAATGTTTTAGTCAGCCCGATAGTAAATAAATAAATAAATAAATGACTATGTTTTGGCTTGTACGTGTTAAGTCCCCGACGATTGTTGTAGTCAGTTGGTAGTTGTTGAGAGTTGGTATTTCTAACCAACATCGACAGACTATTTATACGTCCTTATTGTTCATAGTCGCGGACCACTATTATGCTTTTGATATACTCGTTGCAAATCTATTAATGAATGAGAATCAAAGTTTTATCCTTCATGAATTGTGCAAGTACATTATATCATGCATAGTTGGCAAACTCGCTAAGTTTTCGGCGAGTCTTGAAAAACTCGCGAGTTTTTTTGCCCTGCGAGTCTTTATGACTTTAACTTGCCGAGTCTTTTCCCAAAACTCGTCGAGCTTTTGGCGAGTTTTCGCCATAATCTCGTGAGTCTTTACAAGAAAAATGCAAAAAAGAAAAGAAAAAGTTGCCAAGTTTTTTGCCAAGTTTTTGTTGTCTTGTCAATTTTGGGCTTGGCAGTTTTATGCCAAGTCGAGTTTTCCAACTATGATATCATGTTTTGTGTTCTATTACTTTCATTTACTTTGTAACATGTCAAGTAAAATAAGCGAGTAAACTTTTGGTGTTGTTGTCGATATGAACTCTCGTACACAACACATAGAGGGGAATACTCGTACATGGCTATGAGTGCAAGAGGGGCATCAGAGCGTACCGAGTGAACTCTCGTACACAACGCATAGGGAGAACATTGGGGAAGGAAAATGGTGACTCCGCTAGCTAGTCCAAGTGTGGAAAGGCAAAAATTGCCAAAATTTACAGGGAATGGGTCAGAGGATCTAGTGAGACACTGTAAAACTTGCGAGATCATATGGATAGCAAGCGGCCAAGAAGACAAATTATTAGCTGAGAGCATTTTCTAGCGACTCTCGGAGGCATAGCAATTGATTGGTATACATAATTAGACACAATATGTAAAGCCACATGGGAGGCATTGAAAAGAGCATTTCAGGAAGAATTTAGACTCCTGAGGGACGACAATGAAATCATCGCCGAAATCTATAACACCAAAAAAGGGAAACATGAAAATGTATGAGCCTACAATTGGAGGCTGAAGGAATTGTTAGGAAAGTTAGAGAACCATCCGACTGATCGACCGACTGAAGAAATAGTGGTCCATTGAAGGATTAATTCCCTCGCTGCGAAAGAAAATGAAGGTAGAACCTCCATCGTTGCCGAGGGTTACAATCGAGTAATGGACATTGAGAGTGAAAATAAAACATCCCCTCGAACAAAAAGAAAGATGAATGACGACGAGAGCACAAACAAGAGTAGTGACGAAGAACCCAAAACTGTTCAGGCCCATGGATGAGATATTATGCACATGATGAAAGAACTAAAGGTTGACAAAGATACCCTTAAAGAAACTAAAGAACTATGGTGCACTGACTGTAAAATAGGTCACAATAAAAATAATTGTTCGAAGAAACCATTCTATGAGATATGTCATGTACTGGGACATTCCATCAAGGAATGCTCGTACAATTTAAAGACAAGAAGTACACAAGTACTCTTCACCTAGGGGGAACAATCAACCCCTCCGACCACTCCTAAACCTCAAAATAATAATAACAGTAATGCATCACTTGACAGGTACCGTAACAAAAGAGGAAACAATGATTGATACAACAGTGGGCCGAGAAGTTGAATCCTGTACGATTCCAAAGGAAGACCTATGATACAATGCCGAAAGTGCAATGAATGGGGTCACTTCGCCAAAGAATGTTAAAACAATCAAGGCGAAGGAGGAATGCTATGTAAGTGGTGCTGTATGGGTGACCACGAAGACACTGATTGTCCGAATCAGAAGGGTATCAACATGCTGGAAGTGGAGAACGAGGAGGTTTTGGCAATTACCAAAGCATAAACAAAGAAGGCTGTGTACCCGGACCCTCGTATGTGGAAGGAAAGACTCTGAGAGGCTAGGGAAAAAGTAGAACAAGTAATGGCCAAGGAGAGGAAAACCTCCAATAAAGCAGCTAGTATGTCATTACGGTGAGAGTCAGAGAAGAATATCGTACAACAGATATTGCAAACAATCGTACCCATCAAGGTAACAGATCTTCTACAGACAATGCCACAACTAAGAGTGGCAATCACAAACATATTCGATGACAACCAAGTTCAATTGAGAAGTCCAAGCAAGGACATAGTAGTACCACTAACCAAAGGTAAACAAGACTCTGATCTAGTGTTACTCACGGTGAACATCGAGAGGAAGCCAGTCATCATATAGATGGAAATCATGGGAAAGACACTTACAAATACCATCATCGATGGCGGTGTTGTGACCTTTTCACACATCAACCCATTCAAAATGGGTACCCCCTAATTTTTGCTCCATTTGGGTCTTTTGGCTTTGGTTTTGGGTTGTTCTGCGACTGTCTCTCCTTGTTCCTTATGTCTTTTCGAGGATGTACCCTTCTTTGGGCCCAATTTGGAATTTTGGCTAAGTCTAGAGTGCGTCTTGTCAGATTAGGGTTTTCATTCTTCAGGCTTAGTTGGTGGTCAAGTTGAGTAAGCGGATCGAAATCTAAGCTTGGCACTGCAATCAGGAGGCTTCAGGCAGGTTCCCATTAAAATTTCATTGAATTCTGACAACTTACTATTTTTAGTAAGTGCTCCATTTGGGACCTTTTTCTCAGGGCTTTTGAAAATCCGACTGCTACATCATGTTCAGAACCCTTTGAGCAACTTACGTGCAAAATTTGAGCGAATTCCGAGAACTTGCTATTTTTAGCAGGTCCACTTTCGGTAGGTATGGTGTCACCTGAACAGTTCCAGGTCCTCGATATCCAAAGCAGAATAGTACGAAGCATAAACAACATCAAACGAAGGTCAACAAAGGCACATGCAGTGAGATTAGGGTTTCCTACTTTTATGCCTAAAATGAAGGGCAAAACTCGATAAAAATTGAAAACCAATGTATCCCACTGCGATTAGAATCCTCAAGGAATCTACTGGCAAAATTTGAGCGCATTCTGCATACTTACTATTTTTAGTAAGTCACTTCCAGAATAGAGCTAAAAATAGTAGGTGAACACATAGGGCAGGTGTGAACAGGTCTGTTAAGCAATGAGGACCATGATGAGCGAATTTCATGTCTTGAGGAGTTGCAGATGTTTGAAAATCACCAGAACCTCCGAAGTTACTATAAATAGAAAGCAAGGGCAGGTAGGGCAAAAAAATTGACTAAGTGTTCAAAATCCCCTTCTATATACGAGAGTACATCTAGGCTATATTTGGAGTGAAGGTCTTCACAAAAATGGCAAAGGCATTGAAATCAAAGCAGACCCCATCAAAGGCGCCCAAGGAAGATGAGAATGTCAAAATTTTTCTAAGGCATTTGAGTTTGAAGTTTCACCCTTCAAATGCGCCCAAGGATGAAGAAGAGCTGGCAAAAATGTCTAAGGCGTCGAAGATTCAAGGCAAGACCCCTAATATGCGCCCAAGGGGGAAGGTGAGATGGGTGAAAATCTTCTAAGGCATGGAAATTCGAAGCTACACCTCTCTAGTGCCCAAGTGGAAATTTTTCTAAGGCATTGAAAGAAGAGGATCCTCCCTCTAGTGCACCCAAGTGAGGACATGAGATCCAAAAATTTTCTAAGGTACGAAATTCAAAGTAGGACCTCCCTAATGCGCCCAAGGTGAGGAAGGGGTGTGGAATATTGTCTAAGGCACGCGACAAGGTAAAGATGAAGAAGTTAAATGAAAAAGTTTCCAAGGCAAAGGGAAATGGCAAAGAAAATTCTCTAAGGCATGAAACGTAATGCAAGAGGGTGAAATGCGCTCAAGGAGGAAGATGGAGGTCAAAATCTTCTAAGGCATCGAGAAATTTGAAGAAGCCCCCCTCCAATGCGCCCAAGGAAGATAAGATGGGTAGCAAAAGTTTCTAAGGCATGAAACACAAAGTAAGCCCTCTCAAATGCACCCAAGGCAGGTAAGAAAGAGATGAGCAGGTTGAAAAGTTTTAAGCCATTGAGATTCAGAGCTAGACCCCTTAAAGGCGCCCAAGCCAAAGGGAATTGGAATGAAATAGATGAAAAGGGATTCTAAGGCGTTGCAAAATCAAAGAGGACCCCTTGCAAAGGCGCCCAAGCACAAGCTCCTAAATGCGCCCAACTCAAGTGCCCAAGTGAAAATTTTTCCTAAGGCAATGAAAATGAAACAACCCCTCAAATGCGCCCTAGGATGCACAAGTGAAAATTGTCTAAGGCATGAAGGATTTGAAGATGAAGTGAAACTCAAACCTGAAGCTCCCAAATGCGCTAAGGAGGTCAAATGCGCCCAGGAAAGAGGTTAAATTTTCTAAGGCACGAAAGATGAGAACACCAAGGGCAATATGCGCCCAAGGAAGAGTGAGTTGAGTGGGTAACATGAATATTTCCAATGCAAGAACAATGAAGACCCCCCCACCTCATATGCACCCTAGCACGAGGATTGGATGCTAGATATGAAGTTTAGAAAAGTTTCTAGAAAATGCACCCAAGGTGAACAAGATGCTAAAAAATTTCTAAGGTAAGGAAAATAAAAGAAGACCCTGTCAAATGCGCCCAAGCAGAGTATGTTGGATGGAAATTATTCTAAGGCACGAACGAGAACATGACCCCTCAAATACACCTTAAAGGGGGTGATGAGATGCATCGAGTAAAATATCCTAAAGCATGGGATTATTTTTCAACGTCAAAAGGGGTAAGATTTTCAAAGTTGGAAATATTAAAAGAACTAGATAATTCCCCACGAGTTGTTGGAAATAACTAAGAGTTACGAGGAGTTAAAAGGAGAAAATTCGAATTTTGCATGGGAAAGAATCTTCAACAAGGAAAATTTTATGACAAACGGGGCCTACTTTGATGACAACTCGCCCATCACCCCCTCCAAAATTGGAAATTACCAAGTAGTGGGAGTGGAGGTTTAATGAATTTGTTGAAATAGACTCCCTCATGAATTAGCAATATTCTTTGGCACAATTATTTGAGCCACGAAGTTTTCATTTCTTTTCACCATTTGCAAGTGCGAAGTTGTGGCTCTACTTTTGAGAAGAAAATATTGAGGTAAAGCTGCTGAAGTGAGAAAGTTTAATCAGTAAGCTAGTTGCTAGAGTTTTTTTTTCTAAGTGCCGGAAGGATTATTCGTATTGTTAGAAAAGTGTTGAGGTTTAGTGTTGAGGTTTGAAGTTTGAAATTTTAATGCTGAGGCTATTTGTTTTCAAAGTTTGCTCCACATCTTGGCTATCTCGAGGTCATTTATTTTCTAAGTCTGAAATTTAATGCATATCTTTTGTTTTGCAGGATGTTTGAAGCTGGTAGAGGAGCAACTGCAAAGGCCAACAAAGCTGCAGGCAAGGCTGCAAATGCTGAATAAAACAGGGCCAACATATCTAGGCAGGCGGTGATTAAAAAGATAAGCAAGACATTTCTGCCAGAATCCAAGTTTACATCAAAGTTGGGAGAGCTGAATGATACGAATCTTGGTTCGTATAATCTTAGAGCACTCAGGGGACAAATGTACGGCATAGGCGGCTATCCTCGATCAGTAACAACGCATCAGATTATGAAAAATGGACTTTATGCAGCTGCTGGTTTTCCACCAGCTATCCAGTGTCTGGAGTTAATCATGGAGTGCGCCAACTGCTACAGGCCAGAGCAAAGGACTATCGTTTCCCTTGATGGCAAATTGTTTGCCAATCTCACACTCGATGCCATTAGAGAGGCGTTTAGAATTCCTACTTTTGGTGAGATGGTTTACAAAACAAAGCAGAGGGCTGAAAGGATGTACGCTTCTACTTTTGAGAGATGCGTCGGAATGATAAATTCCGTTTGGATGCAGAAACTCTAGCCTCCTCGCACCAAGCTTCCCAATCAAATTATCTCAGATGATGTGAAGCAAGAGTACTGTGATTTGATAATGATGCTCAGTCGAGTGAGTGGAAGCCCTCAATCATACATTTTCGAGCCATGGATGTTTTACTACATCGGGATTGTGCTGGAAGGGAAAGACTGTGTAGATTGGGCAAGAATGATAAGTGACAATTTGGATAAGCAGTTCAGGAATTTGAGAACTAAGACGTTCTACATGAGCTCATATGTGATATATATGCTGGTTCGAATGACTAAGTATAGGGGAATAACCTATAAGGAGCCGATTGGGTGTGGTCCAGAGCAGTTCAAAATTTACGAGGCTTGCCCACAATTGCACTTGAGCAGCACCTCCAGCTACAAAAGGGTGAATGATGCCTTCACCATGCACATAGCCAGGACCCTTCAGCGAAGGACTCAACAGAGGATATCGAAAGAAGCTTGGAAGCTGATCGAGGAGTATAGATATTGGTTAGAGAAGAAGTGCATGGAGAGGAAGCAAGAGAGGAGCAATCGCTTATTATTTGTGACGTGCAACAGACGGTGCCAGATTGGCTCAAGGAAAGAATGAGAAGGGATCCTGTGGAGGATATTGACCCGGCCATCGAGATGGAGGAGTTCCTCAACAGAATCAGTGGGCCACCAGAAAAGAAGAGGGACAAAAAGTTCTCAAAGATATCTACAGATAAGTTTGGTTCTTGCACATTCCATGTGGCTGTCCCTAGAGTAGAATGTGACCGAGATGAGGCTATCCTAGAAAATTATGTGGTCACTACAGTGGAGTTGGGCCGCCCTACAGGAGCTCAAATAATCGAGGAATGTGATAACTCCTATCAGGCTCTTAAGGACAGATTGCTCCGCACAGAAGGGAAGTATAAAAGATTGAAGAGAGAGCATAAGACATTGGTTGGCTATGTGCAACACTTAGCCCGTTCGTGTGGGCAGGAGAATCTAGCAGTTGATCTTCCAGTTGAGCTTTCGAGGGAATCGGTCAGTGGTCTGGAAGATTTAAAGAAGATGGCTCAGGAGGCGGATAAGTGGATTGGCCATATTCGCACAGGAATAGATAAGTTCATAGAAGATCTAGCCCATTCTTTTCAGCAGGCCTCTAGTATTCAGACACACATGAGCAATGTCGATCAAGCCTAGAGTGAAGCTCACATCTATCAGGATAAGACTATTCCTCGTCTGGCAGCTTTAATGCATATGCCCATGCAGACTCTGGTGGAAGGAGTTATACAGGAGGGCGACATATATGACTTCCCCAGTTGGTACTCTTCAGCAGTCACAGGCCGAGGCTTCTTTGATGCAGCTTAGGCGGAATCATCTAGAGTTAGAAGAGCCATGGGAAATATTCAAGGAGTCTTGAACACGCTTGAAGCGTTATTTGCTAAAAGACTGACTCCGGAGGAGGTGACGGCAAAGGGCTTGAAGGGCAGATTGGAGCCTTTCTTCTTGGATGTAAGGTCATTTGCCCAGGTAGATTTTGAAAATATGTCGACCTTCTCCAATATTATTCAGAACACTCAAGATGCCTTAGTTGCTTGGGGAAAATCTTGTTTTGACAGGGGCAAGCGGTCACGGTGCTTGAGTTTCAGCTCAATCATATTCCACCCATCTCAGTTCAGGAGGTTGAAGCAGTGTTGGCCAGATTTATCGAATTTGCAGTCAAAGAGAAGGAGAGTGGGAACGCCTTTTTGGATGATCTCCTAGATGATAGTGGGCATTAAATGCCCATAGTGGTACAGGAAGAGAGTGGGCATTATGGGCTCATTTATTACCCCACTCCTCCACTTTGTGGCAGTTTTTAGGTCTAATCTTGAATAGGGCTTATGTGGCTCAATCTGAGCCATGCATTGTAATTGAATTTGAGCTGTCCATTGGACTAGGCCAACTATAAAAGGGGCATCCCCCCTCATTTGTGCATATAGGAACATAGGAGTTGATAGCATAGAAGGAGAGCAGAGCATAGATAACATAGCCTAGATTGATAGGAAGAAGAAGGAAAGTTTTCAATTGAATACTTTGTAAGAGATTGTTGTGAACACTACCATAATAAAGAGAGTTGTCATTGCTTGTGATTTCATCTTTTGTTGTGGGCAGCTAGCAAGATTTCTTCGTCCTTCTAATTCGCATAGAATCTTAAAGTAGAACTTAGAATAGAGTAGAATAATTTTTATTTCATGCAAGTAGGTAATTGTGGAACGTGGTGGTTAATTTGAACAAAGCTTCACTAATCCATACCACTAGCAAGCTCACTGATGGTGGGTTCGCCTTGTGTGGTCAACTGGAATAGTTTGGACCTAACTTCGGTTATAATTCACATGTTGGTATGCATCGTCGTGATGGTGTCTTCATGTTGATTTGTAATCTGAATATCTCTAGTTCATCCCTTTGAAGATTGCACCAGTTTTGTGGAAGTTGTCCAAGGTGAGGCAAAGCAAAGCCTGGTTGAAGTTTGTGAGATTTGGTCACCACGTCCCGCTCCTAGAGTAGATGATAGCTTTCCTTAATCCCTGCAACCATTTAAATTCAGCATTTTTTGGTTATTTTAGGAAACTCGAGCTTCATCGATAAATCTCCCGAATCTTGAAAGTCCCTTTCTCTTGAGTGAACAATTGTGTAAGTCCCCTTGAAATACCAACAAATCACATCAAACCAGCTAAGTCTACGTCCACTGCATGAAGGAACCTTGGAGTTGAATGCATGATCTTTCACAATCTTAGCATGTAGGATATTTTGATCAAGAGAGGAAAGAGTGACCGTTGGAAACTTTATTTTGTGTTGGTGCGGTCATAAAACACCCGTCAATAGGCGGTTCGGGAGTCTATGTACTACCAAAGGAGATGTGGAAGTGTCTCAAGAAATTGACCCTCTGGCTGCCAACATTTCACTTGGCAGGTGTCAATCAACACGGTATCAAACCATTGGGTACACTAATGGCACAAAATGTGACAATCGACACAACAATTTCTACTGAACTTTGTCGTCATCCCACTATAGAAGGCGTATGATGCACTACTTGGGAGAGGGTGGTTGATAGCCAAGGTAGATCACGATTGGAAATGGAACACTCTCCATTGAGAGTGGCGGGAGGAAGTACGTCATTGACCTGAAGAATCAGGCCATGAGCAAAGATTTGGTATCCTCTGAGTTAGAGTCCGAAGGAGGAGAATCAGAGGTAGATGAAGAAAGAAAGTTTATGGAACCCAATGATGAAGGGGTACTTGATCTCGAGAGTTGCTCTAAGGACGAGACGAGTTCTCTCAACGGTCAATTCCATTGTTAGATGGAAGACTACGAGGTATTTCACCCAGAGTGCAAAATGCTACAAATCGAGGAGATCGAGGAAGAAGATAAGGGAATGACTAGCCAGACATTTCTTGCCGAGTACGGAGAATACAAGGAGGGAGTAGCAGAATTGGATGACATGCCAACCCATAAGTCTGAACGAGACAAAATAATCAAGTACGAGGAGCTGAGGATGAAAAAGGTGAACTTGGGGGATGAAGACAAACCAAAGACAACCTTGGTCAGAGATGATTGGGACCTTGTACTGAAGGCGATAACATTCAAGATATTCACGGAGTACAAAGATGTATTCGCTAGGATGAATAGAGATCTCAAAGGGATTTCACCAGAGTTGTTGCGTACATAGGATCCCCCTTGTACCAGGAGCACACCTCATATGTAAGAGGCCATATCAGGTGAATAAAAACTATGTTGCCAAGGTACAAAAAGAAATTGAGAAAATGTTAGAAGCTGGGATTATTTTCAAAGTGGAAGTGAGTGACTGGGTTTCACCAATCCTCATATTACTAAAGAAGGAATCCAAACAGATTTAGATATGCGTAGATTTTAGAAGTTTGAATGCGGTGATGATCAAGGATCCCTTCCCAATCCCCTCCATTGATACAATTCTCGAAGAAGTGGCTGGTCATGAAATGTACTCGTTCATGGACAGATTCTCTGGCTACAATCAAATAAGCATCGTTGAGGAAGACAAGTCAAAGACAACATTTGTAGTTGAGGATGGAGTATACGCATACAACCGGATGTCGTTCGGGTTATGCAATGGCCTAGCAACCTTATAGAGAATCATTATACACATTTTTGATAAAATGTTGATCGGGAACTTTAAGGCATTCCTCGATGACTGGTCAATCTACAGTGACCAAGAGAAACATTTGAAGGCACTCGAAGAATGTATGGAGTGGTGCAAAGCAACACGATTGGCATTGAATCTGAAGAAGTGCTGATTCATGGTACCCCAAGGCAAGTTGTTGCGCCACATTGTCTAAAAAGTAGGACTTAAGATGAACCTTGACAAGATAATGGCAATTGTATGGATGGAAGCACCACAAAACATCATTGGAGTGAAGTCATTTCTCGGCCATGTCAAGTACTATTGAAAGTTTATAAAAAATTTCACTCAGATTTCCTACCCATTGGACGTACTTACTAGAAAGGGACAACCATTTGTATGGATGAAAGATTAGGAAAAAGCCTTCATCGAGTTGAAAGTACGACTAATTAGTTTGTCGATACTAGCATACCTTGATTGGAGTAAAGAGTTTCATGTGCATGTCGATGCCTCAAATTACGCGATCGAAGCAACACTGGCACAAGTAGGAGTGCAAGCGTTGGATCACCCGGTATTTTTTGCAAGCCGATTGCTGTCGTAGGCGGAAAAGAATTACAATATGACAGAGAGGGAAGCTCTCGAGATGGTGTACGCCATACAAAAATTTATGCACTACTTGTTGGCTACACCCTTCATGTTCTATGTCGACCTTCAAGCCCTCATGTACTTGGTAAACAAATCGATCATCCAAGGAAGGGTAAGTGGATAGCTCTTACTATTATAGGAATTCACATTCACCATAATCATATGACCAAGGAAGAATCATGTCATCGCCGACTAGTTATTGAGAATCCGGTTTGGTGAACCACCAGAGGGAGTGAATGAAGACTTCTTAGATGTGCACTCGTTTCAAATCGTAGCACTACTACCATGGTATGAGAGCATTGGAGAGTACCCGTCTACATCCACCTTGCTGAAGGAGATGCCACCAAGACAACAACGAAAGTTAGCTTTGAAGAGCAAACCATTTTAGCTCATTAATGGTCTGTTATATAAAATGGGATTAGATCATGTGTTGAGATAATGCGTTATGCAAGAAGAAATTCTTGGGGTACTCAAGGAAGCACATGAAGGTCTGGCTGGAGGACATATGGGACCAGATGCTGCAACCTGGAAAGTTCTCTTGGTAGGATTGTGGTGGCCAACCATACATAGATGCTCGAGAGTGGGTGGTAGGATGTGACACATGCTAGAGAGTCAACAAACCTCTAAAAAGGGATTACATACCACTTTTTCCATCGCAATCATAGGAACTATTTGAACGTTGGGGATTGGACTTCATTTGTTCGTTGAAACTCAACCAATTGCATCGATGCAGGTACATAGTCGTTGCTACCGAGTACTTGACAAAATGGGTGGAGGCTCAGGCACTGCTAGACAACATGATAGTTAGTACAACGAGATTCATCTACGGACAGATAGTCATGAGGTATGAAATCCCAATACAGATTACAAGTGACATGGGAGGACACTTTGTCAACCATGTCATTTGCCTGATGGAGTTCCGAATCTTTCACAACTTGTCAAGTCCGTACTACTTGAGAGCGAATAAACATGCAAAGTCAACAAATAAGGTACTAGTCTTGGTCATTCACAAGTCGTGTGGCATTGAGGAAGTTGATTGGGAAGAGAAGTTGCCTATGGTACAATGGGCATACCATACGACATATATAGTGAGGACTAGGCACACACCGTTTCAACTTATGTATGGTCAAGAGGCGATAGTGCTAGCCGAATACATGGTGTTGAGCTTGAGAATAGCTATGGAGAATAGACTTGGCATTACAGAGAGTTTGAAGGAGTGGTTATTCCAGCTCAACAAACTCGACGAATGAAGAATATTGGCACAATGGGTGACAGAGGCAATGCAAAAGAGAAGGAAGTACTCGCATGAAAAACACCTTTGCCGAATGAGATTCCAACTTGGCCAGTTAATTTTATAGTATAACGGCCGTAACGAGATTAAGCTAGGAAAATTCAAGGTAAAGTGGCTTAGACCATTTAAATTTAGAGAGGTGGGTGAGAATGGGGTGATCAAACTTGAGAATTTAGATGGAACTCTGTTACAAGACACCATCAACGGATCAAAGTTGATTCCATACTAGGAGAGAAAGGAAGCAACAATTAGAATAAACATGTTGGGCTATGCAACAAAAGAAGATTGGACAGTAAGTGGAAGTAGAATCATGGAAGAATGGGATAGGGGGAATAACTGCAAGCCAATTCACAAGAGAGGAAGATTGGACGACACCAGTAGGTGAGAGAATAGTGGAAGAAAGACTCGTTATGAAAAAGGTGGAAGGAATTGTAGTACCCTAGATACATAAACTTTTAACCAATGCGTTGTTCGAAACACTTGCAATATGGAAAAGAGTATGGGGCCACTGGAAGTTTCATGCACCCTACGAAGGAGAGAGAAGAGGGTACATGTCGTATGAACTTGACGAAGAAGCTAAGGAGTTGAAGGAAAAAGTAGTCCAAAATGAAGGTGACCTGGACGAAGAGGACTGGTACGAGGATGATTGGGACGAATATCCAGACAAGGAAGGACCATGCTTGAAAGCTTTAATAATGGCGAAAGACATGGTCATCGCCACACAACCAGACGGATACAACAAAGAGGTAATCAAGTACACCAAAGAATATAATTTGAAAACCCCTATACTGGTGACTTCAAATGGACTATGGCGGGTCATACCAAATCTAGTAGGTTTGCCGACAGTGGATGGAGAAAACGTTACACGGTACTGACAGTATGGCAGACGACACGTCAATGGAAGTTATAAAGGTACGAGACTTGCTCCCCTGGTAGATAAGATTTTTGATTTAAAATACCTCAGAACATGTTGCGAAGGGGAATGCTATAAAAGACCACCTTTTTCTTGTAATTGGTGTTACGCGTTGGAAGTAAACATAAGAAGAGGCGATGAAAGAAAAAGTCAGAAAAGAAAAATTAATGACGAGGAGAATAAAAAGAATAAAAAAGCGAAAAATTAAAGAGAAGTCAAAAAGTGAAAAAAGCAAAAGAGAAAAAATATTAAAGTGAACAAATATTAAAATAAAGTTGAAAAGCATGAAAAAATTAAAAGTGAAAAAAATAAGGCATATCAAAATAATGCCAAAGGGAAAGAATAAAAAGCAATTGTAGGTCATAAAGTTTGTACACATTTGGGGAGAAGCACGCAGGAGAAAAGGACTAGAGAGAGAACCCGCCAAGAAGGAGATCGCATGGCCCAGGAAGAGAATGTAGGGAGCCAAATTCGTATGACAAAGTATTGTACCAAATAAAATTGCTCACATTGTACGACAACTCTCAAAATTTTTTTGCATATAAAGAATTCCCGTACGAAGAATATAGATAAAACATAGGGGATATGTACAAAATGTGCAAAGGGAAGCTGTACGGTGAAGCATTGCAGAAGAGCCTGAACGACATGTGACCGTATGAAGTAGACTAGAAAGGGAGGTCGTGCGACAAGAATTGTTTGGAATAACATGGAGTAAGTATGACATATGATAGAAGAAGCTCGCACGTGGGAAGGGGGGATTGTATGATAGAGTGTAGGTGGTTTCATATGGCCATGTGGAAAAATTGTCATACGGCATCAGTCACAGGAAGTAGGACAAAGACAAATCCGCACTGTACGTGGTATAGTCGGAAAGACGGTGGAAAGTATGGCGAGAGGTGAAACGATGATTGAGGTATTCATACAGTCACGACAAGGGAAAATAGGGAGTGCCATATGGGCACAATAGGAGGAACCTAGGAACATAGTACGGTCTACGCATATAATGAAGAACAAATTTCCACTGAGAATTGGAAGTACCATACAGAGGCCAGTTAGTACACGGCTTGACAGTTGCATAAATGATTGTTTTCCTTTCGGGAAGACGATTTATATTTAATTCGTGTCAGGAAGCCAGAGAAATTTATTGCTAGATTGATATGGTCGCCAATAGCAGCAAAGGGAAATGAACAACACCATTCAGACCCCGCATTGCATCGGGAAAAATGGCAAAGGGGAATGACGACGACATGGTTACAACAGATAATATCACTTGGGAGAGTCTTAGCGGCAATGAATGCTGCTCATGGTGGTTGGGAACTCAAGATATCTTGGAAACGACATTGCAGCACGCATAGGTGGACAAAGCCGCACTGTTTCCCTTCTTCAACTCTCAGGAGTTTGAGCCGCATCTACAACAAATGATAATGCAATATAACAGGCATGCTCACAAGTCGGCGATTAACCATAGAGGGTGCCAAGTGACTGTATCTTTCGTGCCTGCCGAATTCACGAGGGTTTTCGGGATACCTTTGAGAGGGGTATCAACAGCCAAGCCAATAGGGAAGATGTCCTGATAACAAAAGGAGACACTTTTGGCGAGAGTGTGCTTGTCCGATCTTACTCATCGGGAGAGTATATGGAGTGCATGGAACAGAGGGTTGAGGAAGAATTTTCTCGCCATTGTCGAGTGGAAGTGCCACTTAGATTTGATCAAATGCAGACTCACGGGGGCCAGCAGGGCGTCTGATATTGCAGTTTGGATGATCACCCTCATGATCGGGCTGAGCACGGACAGAGTGTATAATTGGGCCAGCCTACTCTTGGAGAGGATATGAGAATTCCTGTGCTTAAAGCACAAAGCCTTCTATATGAATTGGCATGCAATTGAGCTTCTCCTTGACGCCATCTATATGCATGTACCTTCAGACAATTGGGGGAGATTTCAGCCTGTAGGTCAACTAAACGGATCATGGCCGACTGTGTTCTATTGGGCCAACTTGGGGGTGCAGACAGCAGGAGAGGAGACACCTTAGACATGGGTTCCATTGGAAAAGAAAAGGAAACAGAGGGATGCATCGCCTACTTTGTTGAATAGAGATGATTACGAGGCCATCGAGTTGTCTTCTTCCACTGAGATGAGTATGGAGGAAGTTTCACTCACAACAACCCATTGAGCTCTCACAACCAACCTCACCAACCACAAACACTAACATGGCAACAACACCAGAGGCAGACTCATGGCCACAACCAACAAAGTCAGGCGAGGAGGAGTCTAGTAAGGATGAGTCCGAAGGGGTGTTCATCGAGATTAGTCGGCTAGGTACGTACGACTCTCTCAGTACAATCCAGAGATATCTTGGAGAGCTGCAGTCCATGGCTAGAGTAATGTATGAGGTGGGAGAGTTATTTCTCAACAATTGGACATTGGGCATGACCTGTTGGTTGCCCAGGAGGCTAAGAGGATCCTTGCCTTTATGCAAGTGGGGTGCGAAGGAGAATTCCTTAGGTGTTTCATCTCATAGGGATGGCTAGATATGGAGACACTAGAGATGTTGGCTGCTTGGCAACCAACTAGACCCACGGTAGTAGGGAGACATGGCTAAGTGCTCTTAGCACTACACGGCATGGAGAGGTGTTTTAGAGACATCTTAATCAAATGGAGACTGTTGGATATTCAAGGTGAAACTTGCAGTAATATGAACTTAATAATGTGTTTGCAAATTTGAAATTATGTATCCAAGATTACCATATATTATGATCATGTGATTAACAATTCCAAACATGAAAGAAAAACAACAATACCACAAGTTGAGTAACACAAGTGACACAAGATATATGTAGAGAAACCCTTGCGAGAAAAAACTCCACACCCAAAGAGATCCAATGTTTGTATTAATCTTCAAATGAGATACACCAATACAACACTCCTCTTTGAAATTTGGTAGCACTTCATTACTTTGACAACCTACAAACAAACTCTACAAACCACCATCTCAATGCTCCAATATATAGATGTTTGTGGGAAAGAATACCACAAATGGTATCCCGAAACAAGTAAAACCACTTGGAAAAACCCACTCTCCCCCTTAGTGGACAACCCAAAAACATGGTGAAAAATATTAAATGTTCACATGGCCTTCACATGGGCGCCTAACCCATAGCCAATGAAAATTGCTCAATACAGAGTGCTCCATAATTCTCCAATGGCTCCGATGGCTTCATGCAAGAACATGCACCAACATGCAAACTTGGGCGTCCCACCATGCAAAACATGCAAGGACATGCATTGCAAAGTGGTCTCCACCTAGAAGCTGGACGCCTAAAGGGAATATGCTCTCTGGATGCTCTATAACCGTCATCGTAGAGGGACCACTTCTTTGAAAATAAATAATAAATATTGTCCCTCATGTCCTCTAGAACACTTCCCAAAGAACGTGGAGACACAATTATCAACTTAGGATAGCAATTATAATGTCACCTATCCTAACATTCTCCCACTTGACATTATACATTGCAATTACATCCTTGAGATACAAATAAAATATAATCAAGTATAGTGATCAAGGTCCGTGGCCTTCTAGTACCAAGAGAACTTATCTGTGGTCTCTGGCTTCGTGAGAGAATTTGCAACACTATCCAAAGTGTCAACCTTCTCAATCAGGACCTTACCATCCTCAACCATTTCTTGCACAAAATGATACTGAACATCAACATGCTTAGTACGAGCATGATACATAGGATTTGTGGCTAAACATATGGCACACTGGCTGTCACATCCAATCCTCACTGTCCTGCAATCAAAACCAATACCATTACCAAGTCTTTGTAACCAAACCCCTTCCTTAGAGGCATGTATAGCAACCATATACTCTGCTTTGGTGGTGCACAATGCAACTGTAGGCTGCCTTTTACTCATCCAACTCACTGCACCTCCAAACAAAGTAAAACATAGCCCTAGTGGACCTTCGACTATCCAAGCCACCTGCCAATCTGCATCAACAAAACCCTGTATGTCCAATGAATTAACCACATCATCAATACCATGATAAACCAAACAGTAATTTGAAGTACCACACAAATATCTAAACACCCTCTTAACAAAAGTCCAAATGCTCTCTACCAAGGTTAGACATAAACCTGCTCAAAACTCCCACTGTATGGGCTATATCTGGTCTAGTGCAAACCGTTGCATACATCAAATTACCAATGACACTAGCATAAGGAACGTTAGACATCTCTTCAAAATCATCATCAGAATTATGACACACGTCTAAACTCAACTTAGTACCAACCGGAAATGAAATATTTACTAGTTTATAGTCATGCATACTAAACCTCTGCAAAATGGTATCAACATACTTATTTTGACTTAATCAAATTTTTTTGTGAACCCGATCCTTACTAATCTCCATCCCAAGGATATATTTTGTAGCCCCCAAATCCTTCATATCAAATGTGCCAGAAAGTTGAGTCTTAAGATCCCTAATCATCACCTTGCTGTCACCCATAAACAACATATAATCAACATACAAGACAATGATTAGTATCCAATCATCAATAATCTTAATGTAAACACAATGATCCTCCTCACCCCTAACAAAACCCAACTTCAATGCAAAGGCATCAAACTTTTGGTACCACATCCTGGGTGATTGTTTCAAACCATTTAAAGATCTCTTTAACCTGCAAAACAAGTGTTCTTTTGCTTTTACAACAAAATCGTCAGGCTGTTGCATATAAATTTCTTCCTCAAGATCCCCATGCAAGAAAGTAGTTTTAACATCCATTTTCTCTATTTCAAAATCATAAGCAACAACAATAGATAATAGGAATCTAATAGAAGTCAACTTAGCAACAAGAGAGAAAATTTCACTGAAATTAACTCCCTCTCTCTGGGAGTAGCCCTTGGTCACCAATCTAGCCTTGTACTGCTCTAACCAACCATTTGCACCAAATTTCTTTTTAATCACCCACTTGCAACCAATGGGCTTCCTTACTTTGGGCAAACTAACAAGATCCCAGGTATCACAACTATCGAAAGCCATCATCTCCTCCTGCATGGCCTGCATCCAAGACTCACTTTCTTGTAAAGAAAGAGCCTCCCTGTAGGATCTAGATTCATCGTCAGTACTTAACAAAGCAAATACATAACAATAATTAGATGTGCTATACTTGTCAATTGGGTTCCGTTGTCTTGTGGATCGTCTCAAGGTAGGAGTAAGGGGTTCTTGTTGCTCTTCTTCTTCTACATGCTCATTCTACACATCATCCGAACTCTCTGAAGCATCTTCGTCTTCTCCATCCTCAAATCCACCTGGCTGTTCTTTCACATGTGCATCTTCCTGCTTTTCTATCTTTGTCTTGAAGTGCACTGTTTTTGTCTTATCTTTCTCCTTTGGTTTTTCTTCACCTAAGTAAGCTCTAAACTCCTTGAAAATCACATTTCTAGGGAAAACCATTTTACATGTTAGTGGATTCCAAAACTTATAACCTTTTACATTCTCACCGTAACCAACAAAGATGCATTTTTGTGTTTTTGGATCTAATTTAGAATGCTTCTCTTGAGACACATGAACAAAATCCTTAGAACCAAAAACCCTTAAATGTGAAACAAAAGGCTTTCTACCTATCCACACTCCTTAAGGAGTTTTATCAACAGGAGTTGAACAAGGAGATCTATTAACCAAATAACATGCAGTACTTACAACTTCTGCCCAAAAGCATCTATCAAGCTTAGCACCACTCAACATGCTCCTAGCTCTTTCCATCAAGGTCGGTTGTTTCTTTTTGCTACCCTATTTTGTTGGGGTGTATATGGAGTAGTCTTTTGCCAAACAATACCTGCATGCTTACAAAACTCATAAAATTCCCTAGAATAGTATTCACCCCCATTGTTATATCTCTAGACCCTTATCTTATATTTTGTTTGCTTCTCAATTAAGGCTTTAAATTCCTTAAACTTAGTGAAAACCTCAGATTTTGCATGCATAAAATAAATCCAGGTGTATCTTGACACATCATCAATGGAAGTAACATAATAACAATTTTTTTCAAAAGAGTCAACATCCACTGTTCCAAACACATTCGAATAAATGATCTCTAATAATCTCTTGGCTTTATTAGTCCCATTAGGAAATGATGATCTATTTTGTTTACCAAACACACAATGCTCACAAAAATCATTTTTGCTAACAAAATAATTAGAAATACTGTCAACCAACTTTTTATTCAAAATGGTCTTAAGACCCTTTTCACTTATCTGACCCAATCTATGGTGCCACAACATACATGCCTTTTTAGTGCCAATTACATTGACAAAGTTACAAAAAGTGGAGGCATTCAGCCTAAACAAAGTCCCTATCTGAGATCCTTTAGCAATCACCAAACTCCCTCTTACCAACTTGTAACCAGACTTGTCAAATGTCACATGCATTCCAAAATCATTCAACTTGGATACTAAAAGTAAGTTTCTCACAAGTCCTGGAATATGTAAAACATGATCAAGGGTTGTAACCCTTCCATCATTGAAACACAACTTTACCTTTCCCTTACCAACAATCTTCTTCATGTTGTTATCACCAAGGAAAAATTCTCCCCCATCATAAGCTGAATATGAAGTAAACCACAACTTGTGAGGAGTCATATGGTAGGAGCAACTTGAATCAATAAGCTAAGCATCATCACTAATAGTGCTAGTAGAAATAAACAAAGCATTAGAATTGCCATCTTCTGAGGACTTTTCTGTGGAAGTATCCAAACTCTTTTTCTTGTTCCTACACTCTTTTACATGTCCTCTCTTACCACAATTCCAACACTTTACTTTGCTCTTCCCAAGGGTTTTAGAACGTCCTTTAGACTTGTCTCTCTTTTTGTCACCTTTAGGCCCTTCTTTTTCTTTGGACCTTCCTCGCACATGCAAGGCATCTTGGGAGCCCGCATTCATGGAGTTTCTTCTCATCTCTTCTGAAAGAAGTATAGCAACGAGACTATCCATCTTCGGTTTTGTATCACCACCACTTATGGCAACAATTAGATTTTCCCAAGATTCAAGTAAAGAACAAAGCAACAAAATACATTTATCTTCTCCTATCTTAACATCTACAGATGCAAGCTGACTTATAATCATATTAAAAACATTTAAATGTTCTGCAATAGAATCACCATCCTTCATTTTCAAAGAATACAAACATCTTTTGAGATACAACTTATTTGTTAGACTTTTAGTTTGGTAAATTTCACCTATCCTCCTCCACAACTTGTATGCGGTAGATTCTTCTGAAACATTCAGGTGGATGGAATCTGCAAGACACAACCGAATGGTTCCTCGTGCCTTCTTGTCCATTTTCTTCCAATCTTCATAAGACATTGATTTTGGTTTCTTTTCATTTGAAACTGCCAATCATTGATCTCTCTCTTAAAAGAGATCCTCCATCTTCAACTTTCACATCTTGTAACTAGTGCCATTGAACTTCTCAATATCTAGACAAGAGGTAGAAGCCATGGTTTTCAATCTTCACAAATTTGCAAAACCCACAATGCACAAGCTCCCACTGCAACCAAAAAACCTTCAACACTTAAGAGAGAGAAAGGCATCCCTCTCTCAACAAAACTATTAGCTCTGATACCAAATGTTGGATATTCAAGGTGAAACTTGCAGCAATATGAACTTAATAACGTGTTTGCAAATCTGAAATTATGTATCCAAGATTACCATATATTATGATTATGTGATTAACAATTCCAAACATGAAAGAAAAACAACAATAACACAAGTGACACAAGATATACGTGGAGAAACCCTTGTGGGCAAAAAATCCACCCAAAGAGATCCAATGTTTGTATTAATCTTCAAATGAGATACACCAATACAACACTCCTCTCTGAATTCTGGCAGCATTTCATTACTCTGACAACTTGCAAACAAACTCTACAAACCACCATATCAATGCTCCAATATATAGAAGTTTGTGGGAGAGAATACCACAAACAGTATCCCGAAAACATGTTGAAAAATATTAAATGTTCACATGGCCTTCACATGGGCGCCTAACCCATAGCCAATGAAAATTGGTCAATATCGAGTGCTCCATAACTCTCCGATGGCTTTGACAGCTTCATGCAAGAACATGCACCAACATGCACTTGGGCACTCCACCATGCAAATCATGTAAATAACATGCAAGGACATGCATTGCAAAGTGGTCCCCACCTAGAAGTTGGATGCCCAAAGGGAATATGCTCCCAAGATGCTCTGTAACTGTCACCGTAGTGGGTCTACTTCTTTGAAAATAAATAATAAATATTTTGTCCTTCATGTCCTCTAGGACAATTTCCAAAGAATGAGGAGACACACAATTATCAACTTAGGATAGCAATTATAATGTCACCTATCTTAACAGCGACAACAAATGGCTTCCATTGAGGAGGCTACACAGACGAGAGACAAAGCACTCACACAGGCCCAGAGCATTAGAGCCGAGCTAGCTGACCATTTCTGTAAGTCCCAGGAGCAATTGACTCAAGTGACAATAGTAGAATGTACTCTCGTCACAACTCTTGAGCAAGTAGTGGCGGAGAGAGATTGACTATTGGTCGAGTGGGTTGCTTAGTTGGCAGGGAGAGATAGACTGTTGGTCGAGAGGGATGCCCAGTTGATTGAAAGGGACACAGAGTTACAGGGAAAGAGTCAGGAGTTGGAGAAGACAGACAAAGTTGACAGAGGCAGTACACATGGTCAAAATTGCTAGAGAACGGGAATTGGTGGCGAACCAGAGGCTCCAATGTCTTCGCCAACACAATTGGCAACAAATATCCCCACGTCCTCCGTGCATCTAGGGGTGTCCTCTCAACCCCCTTCTCCTCACCGATTTATTTTCTATTGCATAGTCCCCCATTTTGTTGTTGTGTCGTCTGGAAGATGACTTTCTTAATGGGGGGGCTGATGTAGTCGACCAAAAGTTAATTGAAATGTTTTAGTTGGCTCGATAATAAATAAATAAATGACAATGTTTTGGCTTGAACTTGTTAAATCCCCGACGGTTGTTGTAGTTAGTTGGTAGTTGTCGAGAGTTGGTATTTCTAACCAACATTGGCAGACTATTTATATGTCCTTATTGTTAATAGTCAGGGACCACTATTATGCTTTTGATGTACTCATTGCAAATCTGTTAATGAATGAGAATCAAGTTTTATCCTTCATGAATTGTGCAAGTACTTTATATCATGTTTTGTGTTCTATTACTTTCGTTTACTCTGTAACGTGTCAAGTAGAATAAGTGAGTAAACACTCTAAAAAGTTTGGAAAGCTCCCAAAAGGTCAGAAATCAAATCTGAAAACATCAAAAGGATCCATGACACCAACTGAGCTGATTCCCATGGATAACAACTTTGATAAACTAAACTTGTGCTCTCCAAGAACTTTGGAGTTCTCCCTTACTTTCCAATTCGTTTACGAGAAAACTCAAAAAATAGGCCAATTGTCCATAATCAAATAATGCTCGAGAAGGGGACATTACATGATCTCACTCCATCCACCTCCTATGGGCAAGTATCCCTTGGCGATGACACATCGTATGAAGTTCAGGGAATTGGTGATATTTCCTTGCCCCTCAAACCTCACAAATGTTGAATTACTAAGGTTCTATATGTCCCATGGCTCATAAGGAACCTTTTCTTTGTAAGTCATTTACTTGAGCATAACTTGAAAGTTGCATTTGATCATCATAATGGGAAGAAACTTTGTCTCATTAGAGATATGTTTAGAAATGGCTTAGTTGTTGCTTATGCTTCAAGGGTTGGAATGATGTTTCAGAGCTAGGCCACATTAGGAGCCTCACGCATCTATAGAGTGGCTTAAGGGTGGGTGTTGGAAATAAGCCACAGCCAAAGATGGACTGGTTCTAAAGGGGCTAGTAGCTCAGTGGTAGAGCACTCCAACAACAAATGGAAGGTCCTAGGTTTGAGTCCTAGCTAGTCCATGAAAAACCCTTTACTCTTATTACTATTTTTATTGTTACTCTATCTGCTATGTATTTGTTACTTATATTTTTTTATGCAAGTCCTAGTATTATCAAAATAAGGAATAAAAATTAGTGTTGTTTCCTTAAAGAAGTTCAGTCCAATTTAAGACATTATTTCCCTTAGACCCCAACAACTTCACATGAATAAGGATATACTTCTATTACTCTGTTTGGTATGCATTATTACTTATATTTTTGTATGCAAGTCCTAGTTTTATCAGGTAAGGAGTAAACGTTGACATTTTCGCCTTAAAGAAGTTGGGTCTATTTTAAGATATTAAAGCCCTTAGACTCCAAAAAGGTGGGAAGAGACCATAATGTGTTTAGGACCAAGAGATTAGACAATCTGTAAGGTTGGTGGAGCAAAGAGAATTGAGAAGATGACTATGAGAAGTAGCTGAAGAGAGTTTGTTAGTGCAAATTTAAAGTTGAAGCTCGACTCAACTAGGAGTCAAAGTGTAACTCAATACCATAGTTGGGAGAAGACATAAAAACACTCAACCTGCTATGAACAAGCATATAGATGAAGTTTGGGTGGAGATGGCTAGACATCTTCTCTTACTTGAAGAAGCATGCATCATTCTTATAGACCAAATTTAATTAAAGGAAGTAATTGAATCCCCTGAGAGTGAAATGGAGTTAGAGGACTTTTTGGTAAATGAAGATTAGGAAGCATATGAGAGCAATCTTTGAGGCATTGAAGAATTGCTTATTAAAGATGAACCTAAGCCCAAGACACTTGGATTGAAGGTTGTAGTGGGAAGAAGAGACTTTGAAGGTGGAACTAGTGGTGTCTAGATTATTAAGGTCTTTGGAAGGGATGAGGGTTTGGATTTGAAAATGCCCAAGGAGCAAAGGAACATCCTAACTCGAACTTCTTGAGTAAAAGGTTTCATGGACTATATTCACATCAAACAATGGAGACCCTCCGGAAAATCCTAGTGTTGAGAGGAGGAAATTGCCAAAATTTAGCAGGGATGAATCAAAAGATCCTCTAAGACATTGTAGAACATGCATTAGACTTTAGTACATAGGTGGAAAATGGGCAAATAGACCAAAGATATTGGCTAAAGTGTTTTCTAGCCACACTTTGGGGAGTGGTTTTAGATTGGTATACAAACCTTATTGATACTAAGAAAGTAACGTTGAGGAACAATAATGAGATCCTCTTGGAAATCTATAATACTTGATAGGGTAAGCATGAGAACCTTTGAGCCTATAATAGGAGGCTTAATGAGTTTACTTAGCTACTTAGCTACTTAGCTAATTGGAAAGGGAGCCAATGGATGGACTAAAGCAATGATGGTTTATTGAAGGCTTGATACCCTCACTTTGGAAGAAGATGAAGACAATTCCTCCCTTATCATACAAGAATGCATACAATTGGGCCATGGACATAGAGAGTGAAAGTAAAACATTTGGCTATTTGAAGAAAAGTGAAGAGGATTCCAATTGCAGCGTCAATGAATTTGGATCACTAAAGGCTTTTTGAAGACATGCAAACAATGATGAAAGAACTAAAGGACACAAAAGAAGAGGGTAAAGAACTTCGGTGTACTGATTGTAAATTAGGTCACAACAAAACTAATTTTGCTAAAAAAATATTTTGTGATATATTCCAAGTTGCAGGTCACTCAGTTAAAGATTGTCCCTATAACTTGAAAAGTAAGAGTTCTCAACAAGAGTAGTCCACTCCAAGAAGCACTCCATCTAAGCTGTAGAATAATAAAAAACAATCTTTAGGTGGCTATCAAAAATCAAAGAGAGGGAGGGTGGAGTCAAATACAATAGTATTCCAAAGGTTGTCCCATTATACAATCTCAATAGTGTAGTGAATGAGGACGCTTTGCAAGGGATTGGCACATAAATCAAAATGAAACGAGACTACTTTGTAAATAGTGAAGACTTGGGGACCATGATGATGTCGGATGTCTAAAGCAAAAGGCGAGCATTAATATAGTTGATGTATAGAAATATAACAAAGTACTGGCCATTAGTAGAGTCCAAGTGAAGAAGGCTGTGTACTCAGAGCCACATATTGAAAAAGAGAGACTTCGTGAAGCAAGAGTTGAGGTGATGCAAATGCAAGTATGATAATAAATCAATTGCAATCTGATAAAAGTATTGCAACTCAAGTACTTCAAACCATTGTACCAATTGAATTAGTGGATTTATTACAAAGTATTTCTAAACTTAGAAAGATTATCACTAATATTGTATTTGAGAGTGATGAGATGGTGCATGCTATTGCTTGTTTAGAATCTAGAAATAATGAAGACCCCATAATTGAACCTCCACTGTTGGGAGATCAGGTGATCGATCCCATGTTACTGATTGTTAACATGGCAAAGAAACAGACAATGGTGTAAATAGAGATCCTTGGAAGGAATCTCACTAACACAATTATTCATGGTGGGTTTGGCGTGAATGTACTTCTAGAAGACACTTGGTGAAGTTTGGGTAAGCCAACTATTAGGCCACCAACATTCTAATTGGTAGAAGTGGATCAATAATGAATCAAAGTGCTTGGAACTCTAATGGGGCAAAAAGTAATCATTGGAACTCAAGCATTTCTACTTAACTTTGTTTTCATCTCATTATGAAAGAAAGCATATGATGAATTGCTAGGTCAGAGTTGGTAGCAGCCAAAGTTGACCACAAATGGAAGAAGAACATAATCTCCATTTTAAACAAAGGCTGTAAATATATTCTTGATCTGAAGAATGTGGTAGTGAGTGAGGAAGCAAATTCCTTGGATTTATCAGACTTTGACTCTAGAGATGAGTGGATAGAGAAGCATGATTGGGGGTTCCCATGGAGCTGAATGCCAAAGGAATCTTGGAATTATATTTGTGTTCCAAAGATGAAACAAAATGCCTTTTTGGTCTGATCCATTGGCAAATGGAGGATTGTGAAGTATTTTTGTCGAACTGCAATTTTATTGAAGCTACAAAGATTAATGAAGAGAAACAAAGATTGAGGGATGACAAGAAGCAACCATTTAATGCCGAGGATTCTTGGGCGAACAATTACGAAAAGTTGAATAGTTCTTGTGTGTTGGACAAAGCATAGTTTACGTACTCGGAACCAGAGAGTACTCGGCAAGCCCAAAAATTTTGACTTGGGAAAAACTCGGGAAAAACTCGGGAAATACTCGGCAAATACTCGGCAAATACTCGGCAAATGTGTGTGGATATTTATGTATGTGTATACTCAGGACTGCACTGTGCACACATACATATCTATAAACATACACAAGATGCCGAGTTTGCATGCATATACACACACAAACATATTTAAACACACACAAACTTGCCAAGTTTGTTGGTTTTTTGCGAGCTACTGGCGATTACTCGATAATTTGACGGGAGAAAATCCATCTGCATACTGCCCGAGAGTAAAAGCAGAAATTACTCAGCATGCAAATTTTTTGGAGATTACTCGGCTACTCAAAGAGTAATCGGAGAGTATGTTATGGGACAAAGTACATGGTTTGTAGTTAACAATTTGTTCTCAAAGGCTGGAAGCTATAAATATGATTGAATTTGATGTTAGTAGCAGTATTAGCCTCAATTGAAGATCATGAAATTAATGAAGGTATGACTCAAAGTGATAATATTAAAAAATATTCTATTTGGAGCCTATGAATACTTGTGCTAATGCATGTTACAAAGGATCCTAGTCATGTATATTTCGCCATGACATCAAAGTATGAAGACGATTGGAGCAGACTTCATAAGTAAATTACAAAAAAGTGAAAATTATTGTACCATTGGTTGGAAAGAAAAGGAATGAAGTTGGAGAGGAAAATAACAGGTGGACCCCACACAAGAAAATTGAAAAAATAAATAAAGGTAGGCCTTTTAAAATGGGTTAAAAAAGAAAAATTAAATAAGTTAATAAAGCTCCCATTTTTCTCACTGTACAATAGGTTGAGGAAGACCTCCAGAATATGACATTCAAGGGGGGAACATATAAAACTTTATAATGATAAATTTCTTGACTCCCTATTTGTATGAACTAGTCTTCAAATGCCAACCACACAACACTCAAGGAAAAGAGCAATTCAAATGAATGATAATAATATTTACATATTTCTCCCCTCCACATGGTTGATTGATATGGACTCCATATTATGATTGGTCACCAAGAAATCTGTCATATGATTTCTTTTTATTGTTCTTACTATACAACCTACAAACAACTTATTCTGAGGTTTTCAAAAGAATCGCAAGGGTCTTTAGAGCACATTCTGTGTTCTGCATAATCTAGCCTTCTACTTCAAATTCTACTGTACATGTTGCTATTATCCTATTGTATGGTCTAGTTATTTCTACCATTCTACTATTGTTGTATGACACTCGAGCAATTGTTCATCCATTGTCTAGTGTGATCACTCAGTTGCTATTGTTGTATGACCCTTGCTTGGTTATATAATTGAAACAATAGGTGCATCTTATGTTGCATCCCTATAGGATTTTGCAGTTGGCTCTTCCTTAGACTATGGATTTGATAAAATTAGTGAGTTTTCTCAACGAGCTAGTGAGTTGGATGAAGACACATCCCTTGCCGTTGGGAGAATTGCAGAAGATTTTCCTAATGGGAATGATTCTCAAGTGTCTTAAGTATCTCTAGGTATAGTGATCATTGATAAGCTTGGTGAAGCATTTTCAGAGTCAAGAGAACCTTCTAATCTGGTTCCTTGTTTGTTTGGTCCTTTGACACAATTTATTAAATTATATGGCCATTAGCAACTACATTCATTGTACAATGCCTTGCCTTCCAAATGTGTTGATGGTCACAATATATTTCTTAAGTTTTCCTTTCTACTTCTAGCTGAAGAAACCAATGTTGATTTAAAGTTGGTCATGCCAGAAACTTGAAATTTTGAGGATCTTCCTCCATTCTTCATCATGGAACATTCACTTGTTGTAGAATGCTCAATTGTTTTTGGCTACATGAGGAAATCATTAGCTTAAAGGTTCTTTTCCCTCTACAATGCCATCATGAGTTTGGGAAACTTTGGTTACTATTCCTTAATCTATTGTTGTTCTTTGCTCATCACTTGGGAATCCAACTTTTCTTTTTTGGGGATGATGAATTTAGCATAAAATAACTATGTAATATTTTGATAATTTGTTTGCAATTAACTATGTATTATTTACTCATCTGCTTGTGGGTAGTTATAAGGAGTTGGAGATGGTTGTGCTATCCTTGGTAGCCATTGGGTTCTATAAATAGATTTCATACTTGGGGAAAGTAGCTTGATTCTTCGCCGACCATCTTTGGTCTACTTTTGTGTAAGAAATTTACATGAATTAGGATATACTTTTGTTACTATATCTGGTATGCATAGTTATTTGTATTCTTTTTTATGCAAGTCCTAGGTTTATTGGATAAAGGAGTAAACAAAGAGAGTATTAAGAGCCATCTTAGATCTTCCTTATCATGGAAATTCAAAATTGAAGCCTAGATCTAACTTTTTCCTATAGTGTAATGAGTCAGCGACCTTTTTAGAGGGTGCTTATGCTAGGCATTGAATCTCAAGGTTAATATTGAGTTTGATCAAACCTTAGCATAGCCTAGGCTCACATCTATGCACAAATCTAATAAATTTGGTTAGTAGGCACAACTTTCTACCTTTGTGTTCTAGTGTTGTGTTATGTCTCCATTTCATATAACTCATGTAATGGACCAAAATGCTCATTTCGTAACTCGTGCTTTCTTTGATCCCATTTTGAGTGTAGATCCTTCACCTTCATCTTCTAGGTGTTAGCCTAATTCCCTCAAGGGTCTTGAGTGTGTAGGTGGTTGGAGTGGAGTTACCCTTCTCAACACGTCTCCCTACTCAAGGCAACTTCTCTCTCTATCCCGTTGAGATGTTGGATGTTCCCTTGCTATCGTGCCTCCTAGCTGTTCCTCTCTTTCACTCCTCTCCTTATTGGAACTTTGTTTCACATGCACCCATCTCTTGTCGACAACCTTGACCTTCAAACTTTTGTGTGCCCACCATTTTTTGTTACCCCTCTCTAACTACCACCTTGCACATCATGAATACCATTAATGCACAAAGTGTCGACGTAGCTCCCCATGGGGTTCCACTTGGCACTAACATTCACCCATGTACACTTGAAGTTGAACTACGTAGATGTCTAGTATGACATGCTATGAGTGAGCCAACAACCGCCATTAATGTGGTGGTTAGGGTTTCGAACCCAAAGGGGCTCCTTGCCATACTTGCTAAGGATAGTTGTAGGTTGTAGGAGATCCTCATCCACCCCTTCCAAGTTTGTTTCGAGACAGGTGGATGCCATCGCCGGTTGTATGCAAAGCGAAACAATGATCAAAAGGTATAAGAAGCCATTCTCGCACACCAAGCCTAGGACGAAGACCATTGTGTGATTTTCAATGCTCTTTTTGGGTGTCTTAAGGTTGCAAAGATGGATGGTGTTGGAAATTAATGTTCACATAGAATGTGTGAGGTAAAGTGAGTTAAATAAAATAACTCACATAGTTATTATGGGTAATGAATAAATGTAATAATATTAAGTTGTTGACAAACAACTTAATATTATTAATAGTCATAGAGTTTGTTTAATAGGTTATTAGTGGTTCGTATGATTGAGTTGTTAAAAAATAACTCAATATTAACGGGGAGGTTGTTTGGGTTGTTCCCTATAAAATAGGATTTTGGAATCCTATAAATATGTAAAGCTTTTGAATGAAAATTATGAAGAGTGAAGCACGTATTATTCTTGTGTTAAATCATTGTAGCCTCATTGATCTCTATCCATATTTTCTAATAGATGGAAGAGGGCATCTTTGAACAAACCAACTAAACTCTAATAAAAAATCGTCGTGAGCACTTATTTTTCTAGCATTCAAGTCTAAGGACAAAAACCCATGGATTCGAGGAGGTTGAGGGGAAAAAACTCCATAGATCTCGTGTCTAAGGATGAAACCCCTTTGGCTGATAGAGCGGATTTACACAGAGGTCGCATTCAAGATTTCATGGTGGCCAATAATGGTGACAATGAATCTGTACATGATATGAGTGTCCTCAAGTGTAAGTTTTTGTATTGTAGTCACCATAATGGCGATAACTGGATATTGTAATATCATACAATTCTATTTCTTCAGTGAGGCAATCTGTAATCAAAGCTCCCTTGTACTCATGGTTTGTTGTTATTGCAAATGTTGTTTGTAATATGTTTCAGCTGTGATAACAGTGTTTTGTAAGGGGATCTTAGGCTTGTTTAATAGATAATATTTATAGTTTATCTTCCATTGCAAGTTTGGTTCATGATATGAGCTTTCCATGTAAATGCAAGAATATAGAGGAAACATTGTGGGTTTATTGTTATTTAAATGAATGTAATGCAATTTTTTTGGGTTTATTAGAATTGGACAAATTAGGCTAGGGTTGGCTATTTTAGGGTTAAGTAATGAATGCCAAAGCTTAATAATGAGTCATGAGATCTGCTATGTAACCTTAATATAATCTAGGGTGCGAGTAAACATCAATACAAATTTAGGGTTTGTATGGTTCCGATTTAAATATTTTTTAAGTCCGTTAAAATTATTTGCCCTAAATTTAGCATAGGACATTACATGTTATGTTAGTTTCCAATCTACTAGCTTTGCAAGGAGAGATTCTAAAATAGTTAGGTTTTTTCCCATTAAATTATACTACCTCAAGTAACTTACAAATTATCACAAAGTGCTACGGTTGGAAATATTTGTGTGATGACCTTTTTAAGCATATCTAATTCATTCTCGCAATGAGGGTATTTACCTTGTGCTTGGTTAGACATTCATATTTTCTAATACTATTATTGTCAAGAAACATTCTTGTGAGGAATCCTTCCTTTCTCCATGCAGTTACTAACTAAAACTAATTTCTTTTCTGGAATAACAATTTTTAGCACACTACTGATTCAAGTACCCATTTTGCTATTATTCGGTTCTTAAATGCTTGTCGCTACAGCCACTCCACAAAATCAGCCATTCCCATTACAGGTTCGCAAGGTTTGTGCCACTAATAAGAATGCAAGCCAGGAGAGGTTATGAAAAAAATCCTCACTAAAGCCTGATAAGTAGATGATCTTAACCATAGTTTGAAAACTCGGACTCGGCGCGGACTCGGCAGCCCAAAATAGGACTCGGACTCGGGACTCGGCACGGACTCGGCAAAAAACTCGACATGGAATTGGCAATTTTTTTTAAAAAAAACCATGTTTTAAAGCTGAGAAAGTAGCCTCCAGCTGCAGCAAGAGTCCAGGCACAGGACTCGGGAGTCCAAGCCAGGGACTCGGCTCGCGAGTCCGCGCCGAGTCGACTCGGCCAGCTTGCAGACTCCCGAGTCCGCAGAGTCCGCGGCGAGTCCAGCAGAGTCTTCCGACTATGATCTTAACATTAAAATATATTACAATTCATCTTACCGTTGTGGATAATAGGAGATACAGGCCTGTAGATCAGTATTTGGACTTAAATGATAACCTAGCACCATATAATGCAAATTGGAGTCCCCAACCAGTCTTTTCAAGATTCTTGCTACAAAGACTCCTATTCCATATTATCATGTTCAAACATGATAACATTGTTGTAAATCAAGTTGGTATACCATATAATGACACAGGTTGTGTCAACAAGCATTACACTAAAATACTTCCATTTTTTCATTCATAACTTATTCAATGACTGTGAGGTGCTAGTTATTCAATTCTGAGTTCATCGTTCAAGTCATGATTGATGTCCCCTCGCAGTATGTATTTGATCAAAACAGTAATAAAGACAATGTCACAGTGGTCTTCTGTGAACTACTCACAACTTCTTTATGTCAATCGTCAGGTGTCTATTATACAACAGAGCTTAGCCTTGCTGAGTTCACAAGAACTGTGATTCCAAATTCATCCTTTTGTGACATCATCAAAGTAAAGCCTGGCTGAAGTCTCAGAGTAAAGTATCTAGAGGCATCAGATGCTCCTGTCTCCTACAGAGGGTCATCCAAAAAAATGTAACAATGTAGACCATCTCTGTTGCACTCAGGGAATGTTTTCCACATATGACTAAAGGTGCCCTTAGTTCCAGCTCAAGGAAATACATGTTTCCAGCAAGTTAAGGTTCATCCACAAGAATATTCAATAGAATGCCAAGCTTAATCTAGGCTAATCTAATAGAATGCAAACATATACACATAAATTTACCTATATTAATAAATGACTGATTTGTCGGCTAATCTAATTCTGAGTTAAATGCTGATCTAGGGAAGCAAATACAAAAGATATAGGTGCTTAGCTCTGTGTTTGAAGGAGAAGAATAATTCTGCCAATGCATTGAATTCTGGATGCCTCGTGATCCGAAATGGAATATGACTGTTTGTAGCTCACCTCGGGATCTAGACAGTTCGTTCACACTGTGTGGAGTCAAGTCCTAAGATTAAGGTCAGATCTGTAACTGTGGAAGTGTTCTGTACCTTCAGAAATGATCTGGTAGTCTGCACGCTTCTGTCTTCTCATTCGCTTGATTCACCTCTGCTATTTTTGCCTTTTCTGCTAGGTTCCACGGCATTTCTGGGATGATAGGGGATGGGAGGCATTTTCTAAGGGATGACAGGGGATGACAAAATGAAGGAAAAATTTAAAAATATATTTTTTTTCAAATATTCATAATAAGGCATTCACCATATTCATTGTATAACCATATTATGAAACATTAGAGCTGAATTGAGAATTCATGAGTTGTCACCCAAATTAACAAAATTTCGATGTCTAATCATTTGAGTTTTCATTACCAATATGCACATACAACAAAATGAAAAGGCTGAAAGGATACAATTACAAATTGACAAAATGCAGACAACTTGATCTATTGGTGCTACTGCCTCATCTTTGCCTATATCAAAATCAAAGTTTGAAGCTGAGTCACTACCAATAGGAAAAGCCATTTCATCCAATGGAACCCCAACCAATCCCTCTTGTGGCTTCTCATCAATCTATGTGGCATTTTCATGATCAACATCCCACCACAAAATTGGAGTTTGTCAATACTTAGGATTCTGTTGATTCTGAAGTTGCAAGGCACTATGCATGGCTGCCATTTCTCCACTTGTTGAGAGGCAAGCCTATTGCTTTTGACTGACTGAATAAAGCTATATGTGGATTAATTCCTCTTTGCAACAAAGGAATTGACAACCTGTGAAAGGAGACAAGTGGCAAACTTAACTCTATTGTATCTTTGTCATGCCATGTCCACAATCCAATAGGGTCGGATTGAGATAATTACGCTGAGGCGTAACACTACAGTGACAGTCATATAGGATGTCAGGCATCCTTGTACATAAAAGCGCGTCCTTATATCTTGCTCTTAACTACAAATTGCAGCCATTAAATGCATCAAAATGTGAATAAACATGAAGTTCCACAGCCATATTAATAAATGCGCATAAATCACAGCTGTTAACATGTGGATAGGGTGCACACAACCCTGACTATTTAGTTATCATGAACCGTTGGACAGTTATATTTGAACGTGCAGATGAAACTATCTTGAGCCGTTATTTCTTATGGTATTGAGAAACTGAACCAGAGAACAAAGTGGCAAATGAAAAACCGTAAATGAACATTGAAGAAGACTAAAACATAGTAAGTGTGAGTTGTTACGGCACATTTGGGTACCATGTTAGGTAGATAGGCGTTGTTAAAAAGAAACTGTGCACATGAGCTATAAGAAATTTAGTTCTCAGAGCATCATCATTTCAGTTTTTTAAGGTGTTTATATTTATTTTAAATTGTCTATTAAACTTGTTACGTAGTTTCATAGATTGTTGTATTTTATTCATCTTCTCAGCATGATACCTCATGTAAAAATATTAAAATATGCAAAGCTGTATTGCATGTCTGCTGCTGTCAAAGATTAACATGTTATGAATAAATATCTTTTATTTAGAATTGTTCAATTCCTGGTTCTCTGATGTTGGAAATCAACTGTCATACTAGATATAAGTGTGCTATGGTTTTACGTTGTAGCTAAAGTTTGGCATGTATAGATGCTTTATGTAGGGTGCCTTACCTTCTCATGCTTATATCTACAATAATCATTTCAGGGATTTCATAATCCATATGCAGCAGCCCAGTTTCCACAAGTATATGCTGGATCTGCAGTCACAGTGTACCCGCATGCACAAGTAACACAAGTTGCAGTTGGCTACCCTACCTCACCAGAATATAATATGCATGGCCCACACATTGTTCAGTATAGCAGCCCTGGAATGGTGGCAACAACTACTGTATCGCCACAGTATGGGGGTGGGGCATCTGTCCCAAGCGCTGTTCAAACTTCAGGTATATTCCACTTCCTCAGATATGGGTATACTAATTACTTGAACTACTTTGGTTTTGTATAAGATGAAAAAGGATTACATTTTTCTTTCCTTCAAATGTATGTATGAACAACACTAACAGGGCAAATTCTACCTCAGCAAATCAAAGCCCAGAACAAACACCACAGCAATATGCAGGAGTTGTTCCTCTTCAACCATATGCAGCTGTTGCAGCTTCAGAACAAGCTGCTACATGACATTTTTAATGGTTAGACTTGGCACACTTGTGCAATACTGGGATCACTTGACTTCAAACTTTAGTCAATTCTTTATGATCCATCATTAAAAACTAAAGGAGCATTTGGCTAACTTGTATCGATGAATAGTTGTTCGGTTAGTTTTGATCTTTTTGCTGAAGTCGTCAATCTTTATTCTTTCATATCAAATATTTAAAGTGAAGAACTAACTTATTGGATGCTGATATGGGACTTGAAAGAAATGGATTTGAAAGAATTATTTACAAAGGAAAAAAATCAACAATGTAACTGGAATATACAAGGCAAGGAAAACTTTGTAAAATTTCCATTGCTCTAACATTAGTCCACAATGATGTTGAAGCTCAGATTATGTTCATTTATGCATCAAAACCTTTTGTTGAAATGTCACTTGCAGTTGCTTTTAACACTTGACGAGTGTATTTGTGAAACTCTAATTCAACTTACATCCGTGTGGTTCTGTTATAGATATAGGCTCTAAAAGTGTGTTTGACAAAATAATGTGCATTGATAATTAAATGAGGTTTGCATAATTGATGCAGATTGTAAATTGCAAGTAGACTACAATTACTGAGAGGATTCAAACTACCTCATAATTTTGGGAGAAGTTACCAAGCCCTTGCTTGGAAGTGGCACTTCATTTCATGAGAGCATATGATTTTAAGTTATACAGTTCTATATTTAACCTGTTCGAATTTACTGTTGTTGCAAACTGTCTTGTTGATGTAGTTTGGTTTAGCTCATTTACATGTTACCAAGTTACCAACAAAAGTGAATGTAGTCCTGATCAATTTTCATTTCCCAAACCGTCAAAGCTATGAATCAATTTCCAATATTAATGGCAATTTGCAACTCTGCTTTTGAAGCTGTCATCATGGGAGAAAACAAAATTATGTGGTCAGATTCTACTATGCAAATTTATGTTGTTTTAATTTCTAAACCCATTTTGCTGGAAAATCTGTGCCATTGCATTATGTTCGATACAGAATGTCTTCTAGGCACTCTTCAACATTCTCATTGTGACTATTACATAATTAGCAATTACTTCTTTTGAATTGTAACTCATTCATGTTTTTGAATTGTTTCTATATTGACAGATTTAAGTATCTGGGCCCTACATTATATTTTCTTTTGAGGTCATGTTATCAGAACTAACTGCAGGATTTTCAATGCATTGTGTGAGATACTCAATATTTAGTGGAGCAAGGATGTTTTATCCCTGGTGGGATGAATTAATCTTTTAAAGAATGTGCAATTGGTATTAAGCTAAATATTTATTGACAAGCCTCAAAATAATTTGAACAGTATTTTAGTGTCTAGACTCTGACAACTTTACCTCTACAGTATGCTTAAATTGGATTTTGAAATGTCCACTTTCACTATAATAAATGGTGAAAGAGAATATAAATGTTTAACTCACTTTTCTGCAGATATGTTCTTAGCCTCCTGTCATGAACGTATAGTCTTGCGATCTATAATTTTTTTTCCCTTTGATAAAATAGTGAAAGAAAATATAGATGTTCTGCCCAGTATGTCTCTATCTCCCATGTAGGGACTATTTTTTTTCCCACATTAATAGTCTAAATAATGTGTTATGGTAGCATTTGGGGTATTTTGTTGGATACCTCACAATGAGTTGGTACTCATGGTGGATAGGCTCTCTTGGCTCTAGAGGAGTAAGTATTTTAGTTGTCCATGTATTTTAAAATGTCGGTATTTTAGTGTCCATGTATTTTATAATATCGGTATTTTAGTGTCCATGTATTTTATAATATTGGTTTGTGTAGTTATGCGGATAATTAAATAATGAGATAATTGAATGTAGTGAAGTAGGTATGGACCCACTGATTACTTTCTTTCTTCAATGGAATTCAACTCTTAATGGAATTCATGGGTCAATGAATTTGACTCTTAAAACTACACGGTTGAATCCTAGTAGCAATATTACAATTTGACATGCTGTGGAAAATACCACCTACTTATCCTTAATGGTAGTCTTTTGTGGGATATGAATGTTAATAGGGAGTTCAAGTGGCAGGAAAGATAAAAATTAAGTTGCAACAATTTTTTTTAATAATAATAATATAATGATAAAAAATAAAAAATGATGAATTATAATGTAATATAATGATAATAAAAAATAATAATACAATAATATTATAATAATAGTATAAATAATCTAATATAATACAACATTATTATTATTATTATTATTCTTTGATACGTAAGCTTCTTATATTAATTTATCAAAAAAAATTACATCACAACCTCGTGGGCAGCTGATTTTCCAATTTGTGTATAGATTCAGTATCACCAAAACACCACCCATCTCCTTCACAGTTCAACCCAACCCATATCACCTATACTTCAAAACACCAGACGACCATAGTGGCAATAGAATGCCATTACCCAGACCTATGATAGAGAGGCAAACGAAGGCACCGACCCATACCAAACATGAACACAGACAACCACACCATCCAGTGAGCAAATTCATAACACCCAAAAATTTCACCTTCAACACACAAAACACAACCCCCCAAAATACAAACTTACTCAAACCCATGTGCTTTGGTGTATGCCTCGAATTCAAGCACCCAGTCGAAACCCTCCACCACCTCCAACCTCAAGACTTTTTTTCAGGAAACCAGCCGTCGCCACTATCAATTGCTTGTGGTAAACCAATGGCATTCCTTTCAATTCTAACATAAATGGATAATATTTCATGACCTCACCAGGAACCTTGACAAGAGCCAAATCTTTTGGGCGAGGGACGCCCATCTCTGGAATCGTAGCTTGGAGAACATCATCCAGCTCCTTGAGCAGTTCTTCCTTGAATAGGCCACACATCAGAGCCCTTGCCTCCTCCTTAGCCATTCGTGTGACGAGCAGTGATGCCAAGAAGCGAGAAGCAATGTGTGTGTTGACTCGTGGAGTCTTGCAGTAAGCCAAGTGACCTTTACCCAACACCATCTTGACTGCCACCACCATGAGGTGATCAATATTGCGTAGGATCCGCTTAAGCCTCTGATCAGTAATCCTTCGAAAAGCACCTTGCTAGAGCTCACAACCCAAATGAATGGGGGCATTTACGCCAAGGCCCACCAACAATTCCACACATTACCGCAATGAACTTGAATTTTTCCGCCACCCTCTGCCATTCTCAAAATGAGGAATGCAAAACAATGTAACCTAAACTGAAGACAATTGTATGTAGCCGTGAAGGGCCTTTAATGGGCGACTCCCAACTGTCCCTGCATCATTGAGATGACCTTTCGTGCACAATTTTCTTGAACGCCAACCTTTGAATTATGTTTGGCTATCACTTGTTCATTGAAGGACACATTTCACATCCCTCAAACGTACTCACAACTCGCCCACCAATTCACTGTACAGATGACAATCTCTTCACATTTCTTCGCCATAATTAGAAGTTACTCCGCAGAGTGTGAGATGACATCATCACCCAATGCCAACTCCACCCTTTGTCCATCGTGGACTTTGCCAGACAACCTACACTGCCAAGCCACCAAGTCCTTCGCTCGTACCTGCCACCATGCCACACAAGCTTGTCACTAGGCTGCCATATCACCTTGGATAGCCACAGACCCCCCACACTAGGTTGTGGAGGGTCGCCTGATAGGGTAGGGTTGGATGGAAACAATCACTGTTCCATGCTCTGGATCTTTACTTGCAAGATCTCCTTGGTGTCTTACTTCACCACCTTAACCTTTAGGACCTTCTTCATGTTTAGGTACCCTTGGTTCTCCTAGCCAACCCCACTACCATCACAATTCAGCTTACCAAGTCAATCTTGGTGCACTACCTCTAACTCTTCCTTAGCCCTTAATCTACCCTAAAGGCTAACCTATCCTCAACACTCAATTTGATCTTTGCAGGGGTGTAGAGATGTTTCCAACAGCTTCAAACCATCCTCCTAGGGTTCTTGAAAGTTCACCAAACTCCATCTTTTCATCGCTTTCACCAAACCCTCAACTAGGGTTTTAGTCCACTAGTTCTAGGCTCTCCAATTAGGTCTTCTTCTCCGAGGAAAGAGGTTAACTCTCCTAAATTTTCTAAAGAACACAAAAATTTCCCTTTGGTTTCTTGGTCCTTATGTCTATCCCTCAAAGATTCCAGAGGCCTTGATCCTCAACTGACCGTACACAGCCATAACCCTCCATTTAGCAATTTAGGCCTTTTTTAAGCCATTTCCTGACCACACAACAAACTGTCAGTTTGTTCTTCATCCAAATGGACTGATGAAGCCTCCTCCTTCATGCCTAGTCTTTGCAAGGCATCTATCTGCCTCTCCACACCGTGAATTGATAGGGAAAGGTCACCCCTGCAAACCAAGTGCTTTGCACTTCCTGTCTTTCCTAGCCGGGCACTGTCAAGCTCGCCTAGGAGAAGACTTTCTCCATGATTCCTTGACTCCTAACCACTCCTAACCCTAACCTATTTACAGACATGGAGCCTAGTCACAGTTCCCAAGGGCCCGTACACAAAGTACAGTGGGAATGTAACTAAACCTCCATTATTTACAGTCTGCCAGTCAGAACAACAACTTCAAAGAAACAAACTAATTACAAAGCAATACTTGAAAATTGAACACACTAACTAAATACTACCACTCAAAGCTTTAAATACCACTACACTAAATGCTATAACAATCTCACAGTGCCATGATCGCTCCTGACCACTCACATTCAACACAAAACACAGAAATTACAAAACCTTCTCACTGTCCTCTCTCATATTCATGTATTTTCAATATTGCAAAAGCTTCCAACCTTCCTTTCAGGTCAAAGCACACCATATATAGGTTTCTAAATCAGTTAAGCTCGATCCTAACTACTCCATGGCCACTTGTGTGATTTCCAAAAGGCCTTATTTGCAACATTTTAAAGAAACTAACACCTAGGAAGGTCTACAAAGGTCTTAAATCATCCTTGTAGCCAAACTTCAATCTAACAAACATGACCTTCACTAACACATTACATGTTCTCAAATGCCTCTAAGGCACAAACTCAAAGAATTAGGAAGAGATTGCTATATTTGGACCTAGACAAATTGCCAAATCAAAAACCTTTTAGACAACTTTCCTAGATGAACTATAGGGTGCTCCTGCACCATTCTCCCCCTCTGCATAGACATCAAGGAATGTGGGGAGAGATTAGAGACACATCAATTCCCTGGTTCTTAAACTGAGCTTCATCTACCCATGCAGCCTCAGATTCATGTTTGTTCTTCCATTTGATAAGATGCTCCATGTACATCCTATGCCTTGTAGATTTCTTTACTCTTGACTCCAAGATCCTCTCTACTTGTAGCTTGTCTTGAGGAGGTAAGGTTATGTTACTTATATCCTTGAAGATATCCCTGCTGTTCTGATCCATGTCATTGACTGATCCCTTATATCTGATCAAATCAGCTACATTGAACACTGGTGAAATCCCCAAATCTGCAAGAAACTCCACCTTCTATGCATTCTTCCCATATTTGGCTAACACCTTGCATGGTTCCACTCTTTTCATCTGCAATTTGGTTGATGTACCCTTCTGCAACCCGGATTTGTTGAGGTGGACCATGACATAGTCTCCTACTGCAAATTGCAAGTCTTTTCTTGACGTATCCACCTTATCTTTCAACTTTTGAGTAGCCTTGGTGACTGTCTTCTTTACCTGCTCCTGAATCTCCTTCATGGTCTGAGTGAAGTCCTCTACATGTCCACTCCTATGCTCCATAGCTCCTAGATCCCTGAGCTCACATATACCTCTTGGGTGCATTCCATACACAATTTCAAAAGGACTCTTCCCTGTAGTCCGGTTCACACTGTCATTATATGCATACTCAGCCTGTGAGATAACCATGTCCCATGTCTGTCCATATTCTTTGGTTAGGCATCTTAGAAGGTTACCTAACACCCTATTAACCACCTCTGTTTGACCATCGGTCTGAGGATGGTAAGCTGATCCAAAAGATAGGTTGGTACCTAATCTGTTCCACAGAGTCTTCCAAAAGTGACTCATGAACTTCACATCCCTGTCTGAAACAATGTTCAAAGGCAATCTATGGATCCTTACAATTTCCTTGAAGAAAAGGTGAGCAATATAGCTAGCATCATGAGTGGTTTTGCAAGGGATAAAGTGACTCATCTTACTGAATCTATCTACCACCACATAGACACTATCAAACCCTGTCTTGGTCTTAGGGAGTCTTACCACAAAGTCCATGCTAACACACTCCCATGGTCTGTTAGGAATGGGTAGGGGTTGATATAGACCAACATTACTAGCTCCTCTCTTAGCTTTCATACACACTACACATTGCTCCACATACCTCCTGACATCCCTTGACAACTTAGGCCAATAGGAGAACCTTTGCACTAGTTCCAATGTCTTGTTGATGCCAAAATATCCACTAAGACTACCATTATGCTTCTCCTGGATGAGGTTATCTCTCATTGATCCTCTTGGAACACATAACTGATTCCCCTTGAATAACAATCCACTTTGCAATGTATACTCTGAGTATTGGCTATGAAAATGATTCTCAAAGTCAGAACATACCTTGTAGGCCTCTGAGAAGTCTTCATCCTCTCCATAGAGATCCTTGAAACTCTCTATCCCAATGCTCTTGATTTTTATCTCTTGTACTGTCAGCAATCTCCTGCTTAGTGCATCTGCTACCTTGTTCAACTGTCCCTTCTTGTGCTTGATGGTGAAAGTAAAAGCTTGGATGTACTCCATCCATTTCAAATGTCTATTGCTCAACTTCTCTCGGGTGTTGATATAACTAAGTGCCTGGTTGTTAGTAAAGACCACAAACTCCTTGGGTAGAAGGTAATGTCTCCACTTCCTAAGTGACTGAACTAAAGCATAAATTTCTAGGTCATAGGTAGAATACTTCTTCTTAGCTTCATTGAGCTTTTCACTGAAGAAAGCTATAGGCCCGCCTTCTTGACTTAGCACTCCTCCTACTGCAACTCCACTAGCATCACATTCCATAGTGAACAACTTGTCAAAGCTTGGCAATAAAAGAATAGGTTGAGTTGCCACTTCTTGTTTCAGTTTCTCAAAACCTTTCTCAGCTTCTTGAGTCCACTTAAACTTAGTCTTTAAGCCACCTTTGATTGTATCTAGGACTGGTGCACATATGCCACTAAAGTTCCTTATGAATTTTCTATAAAATTGAGCCAATCCATGAAAACTTCTTACCTCTGTCCCTGTGGTTGGTGTAGGCCAATTTAGGATAGCTTCCACCTTGCTTGGATCCATCTTCAATGATCCTTGGGATACTAGAAACCCCAAATACACAAGCTCTTGTTTAAAGAACTCACACTTCTCTAGGTTGATGGCTAACTTCTCTTCTTGCAATCTTGTAAGAACCAACTCCACATGCTTTAGGTGTTCTTCTGCTGTCTTGCTAAAGATGAGTATATCATCAAGATATACCACCACAAATATCCCTATAAAGTCTTTGAGCACTTCATTCATGAGCCTCATGAATGTGCTAGGGGCATTAGAGAGGCCAAATGACATAACTCTCCACTCATACAACCCATCTGTTGTCTTAAAGGCTGTCTTCCACTCATCTCCATCCTTGATTCTGATCTGATGGTATCCACTCTTGAGATCCAACTTGGTGAAGTACTGAGCTCCTCCAAGACAATCCATCAAGTCTTCAATTCTAGGAATAGGGAACCTATACCTAATTGTGATTCTATTTATTGCTCTAGAATCAGTGCATAATCTCCACTTGCCTCCTTTCTTGGTTGCTAAGACTACTGGTACTGCACATGGGCTGATGCTCTTCCTAATCAATCCTTGATCTAATAACTCCTGCACTTGTCTAGCTACCTCTAGATTTTGATCCGGTGTAAGCTTATAAGCTGCTTTATTTGGAAATGAAGCTCCTGGTATGAAGTCAATTTGATGACTAATGGCTCTCTTTGGAGGTAAAGTTGCAGGTGCACCATCACTCACTATGTCTTTATACTTCTCAAGCAACTTTTGGTCTGCTCCGAGTATGACTGTTTTCTCAGTCTTGTCCTCTTCTTTAGGTTGCAACATGACCACATATCCTTCACCCCCTTGATGTAGGTTTTTAAGGAACTCTTTACCACTGCTTAACAAGACACTAGGTGTCTTTGACTGTCCTTCTTCCTCATCTGACAGTGACTGCAATTTAACTGTCTTCCCATCCTTCTTGAAAGAAATGGTGTTCTCTTTCCCATCATACATGGCACTTCTGTCATATTGCCATGGTCTTCCCAATAGTAGATGGCATGCATCCATGGGTAACACATCACAAACCAACTTATCCTTGTACCCTCCAATGGAGAACTCCACCGTTACTTGCTCATTGACAAGAACACTCTGCCCTTTGTTTAACCATGTTACTTTGTAAGGGTTAGTGTGGGGTACCTTCTCCAATTTCAGTTTCTTTACTGCCTCTTTTGAGATGATGTTATTTGTTGAACCTGAATCCACAATAACCTTACATACTTTCCCAAGTATTTTGCATCTCACTCTAAATAAAGCTCTTCTTTGTTTTGGCTCTTCCTTGACTGGTTGTCTGATCAAAACTCTCCTAAACATCAGATTCTCCCCCATTTCTGATTCAATGTGACTGACCTCTGGTGATTTAGTACTCATGGTGTCCTCTTAAGCATATGCCACTCTCTTCTTAGTGCTTGATGAAGATGCTTTCTCCGGGCACCTATAAGCTGGATGTCCTACTTGACCACAATGGTAACACTTCATATTAACAAAGTATGAATTGCTCCTGCCTGCTCCTCTTCCTCTATTTGATCCTCCTTGAGATCCTCTACCTCTTCCATAACCTCCTCTAGAAGACGTTTCACTTCCATGCTCTGTGAGTTTAGACTCTCCTTGGTTTCTTTGTTCATTTCCTCTACCTTGGTAGCCACCTCTATGTCCTCTTTGATCCCTTTGATCTCTGCCTTTGCCTCTACTCTTAGAAGCTTGATCATGTTTCCTCTTGCTTCTTTCCTCAATCTCAATAGCTAATTGGTAACATTGGTGTACTATCTTAGGACTTAGAAGAGTCATCTCCTCTTGAATGTTCCACTTCAAACCGTTAAGATACCTAGCCACCTTGAGACTTTCATCTTCTGAAACATTGGACCTCATACAAAGTTTTTGAAACTCCTCGGTGTAAGTGTTCACATCTTGGTCTCTTTGCCTCAAGCTTTGTCTCTTCTTATGTAACTAAATCTCATAATCATCTGGTATGTATGCTTCTCTCACTTTTGCCACCATACCCTTCCAAGTTGAAATAGGCTTCTTGCCTTCCTTTTCCCTCTCTGTCTGAATAAATTTCCACCATGTCAAGGCAGATCCTCTCAATCTAGACTTGGCCACCTTCACCTTCTGTGCTTTAGTGACTCGATCACACTGAAAATGGTTCTCCATGCCTTCTATTCAATCCAAGACTAGATCAACTTCCAATTTGCCACTAAACAGTGGTATGCCTTCAAGTGCTTTCCTACTCAAAGCTTTCAATGCCTTCAAGAAAGGCTCCTCTTGTAGAACAGGGTCAGGTTTAGGGGTCTTGTCTTCCTCTGCAACCTCTTCATTCTTTGGTACCCTTCCCTCCAATCTATCACTGACCTCATCGGCCTTGATCTGCACATTGCTCAATGCTTCCTCAAGTTGTGCCAATCTTTCTCTCAATCTCCTATTATCTTCCTCCTGATCTTCGACCTTATTTGCCAACTCAATGTTTGTCACCATGGTTGTGGAACCACTGGATTCAAGGTCTGACATACAAGATTCTATCCCAAATCTTTAACTTGCTCTCATACCAATCTGATAGGGTAGGGTTGGATGGAAACAATCACTGTTCCATGCTCTGGATCTTTACTTGCAAGATCTCCTTGGTGTCTTACTTCACCACCTTAACCTTTAGGACCTTCTTCATGTTTAGGTACCCCTGGTTCTCCTAGCCAACCCCACTACCATCACAATTCAGCTTACCAAGTCAATCTTGGTGCACTACCTCTAACTCTTCCTTAGCCCTTAATCTACCCTAAAGGCTAACCTATCCTCAACACTCAATTTGATCTTTGCAGGGGTGTAGAGATTTTTCCAACAACTTCAAACCATCCTCCTAGGGTTCTTGAAAGTTCACCAAACTCCATCTTTTCATCGCTTTCACCAAACCCTCAACTAGGGTTTTAGTCCACTAGTTCTATGCTCTCCAATTAGGTGTTCTTCTCCGAGGAAAGAGGTTAACTCTCCTAAATTTTCCAAAGAACACATAAGTTTTCCTTTGGTTTCTTGGTCCTTATGTCTATCCCTCAAAGATTCCAGAGGCCTTGATCCTCAACTGATCGTACACAGCCATAACTCTCCATTTAGCAATTTAGGCCTTTTTTAAGCCATTTCCTGACCACACAGCAAACTGTCAGTTTGTTCTTCATCCAAATGGACTGATGAAGCCTCCTCCTTCATGCCTAGTCTTTGCAAGGCATCTATCTTCCTCTCCACACCGTGAATTGATAGGGAAAGGTCACCCTTGCAAACCAAGTGCTTTGCACTTCCTGTCTTTCCTAGCCGGGCACTGTCAAGCTCGCCTAGGAGAAGACTTTCTCCATGATTCCTTGACTCCTAACCACTCCTAACCCTAACCTATTTACAGACATGGAGCCTAGTCACAGTTCCCAAGGGCCCGTACACAAAGTACAGTGGGAATGTAACTAAACCTCCATTATTTATAGTCTGCCAGTTAGAACAACAACTTCAAAGAAACAAACTAATTACAAAGAAATACTTGAAAATTGAACACACTAACTAAGTACTACCACACAAAGCTTTAAATACCACTACACTACATGATATAACAATCTCACAGTGCCATGATCTCTCTTGACCACTCACATTCAACACAAAACACAAAAATTACAAAACCTTCTCACTGTCCTCACTCATATTCATGTATTTTCAATATTGCAAAAGCTTCCAACCTTCTTTTCAGGTCGAAGCACACCATATATAGGTTTCTAAATCAGTTAAGCTCGATCCTAACTACTCCATGGCCGCTTGTGTGATTTCCAAAAGGCCTTATTTGCAACATTTTAAAGAAACTAACACCTAGGAAGGTCTACAAAGGTCTTAAATCATCCTTGTAGCCAAACTATAATCTAACAAATGGTCAACATGACCTTCACTAACACATTACATGTTCTCAAATTCCTCTAAGGCACAAACTCAAAGAATTAGGAAGAGATTGCTACATTTGGACCTAGACAAATTGCCAAATCAAAAACCTTTTAGACAACTTTCCTAGATGAACTATGGGGTGCTCCTGCACCATCGCCCCACCCATCCACCCACTAATATAATACAATATTATTAATAATAAGAATATAATAATATGATAATGATATAATTTTAATCCTATTTGAATTCTAACCCACACCTTAATCATAACTTTTATCAAACCCTAATCCAAATTTATCATAAAATGAGCCCTAAACAAAAACTTAAATGAAACTCAAACATTAAATGTAACTTTAACTCTATTCTTAACCTTATTTTTAAAACTAATATTGATTGTAATTGTAAACCTAACCATAACCCTATTTTTAACCCTAATTGTAACCTTGACTCTTAGAGTTAAGCGTCAATTAAGGTTAGTGTTCAATTATGATTACAATTAGGGTTCAATTAGGGTTATTTTTAGGGATAGGATTAGGGGTCAAATAGGGTTGAAATTTATTTAGAGATAACATATAAGGCTACAATTATGTTAGGGTTAAATTAGGGTTAGGGTTTAGTCAAGGTTAGCAAATTTCCTACAAGTTCCAGTTGGACAACCATAAGGAAGAGATTATCACAAGCTATCCCTCTAATTTTCATCACATATCCATTAACCATCCTGTTGTTACCTTTAACAAGAGAAACACTTCTTTATCCCAAGGCCCTCATCAACCATCCATATCCCAAATCTTTTAATTGAAACTCTAAGTGTGATTGTATTTCTTATCCTAACCATATCCCTAAAAGTGAACATAAATCTAACACTAATTGAACTCTAACCCTAATTGTAATTGGACACTAAGCCTAATTGAAACCTTAACTCTAATAAAAGTGTAAGCATAAGTAAAGTGTATCTTTAATAAAATAATAACAATAATATAATATAATATAATATAATATAATATAATAATAATATAGTAATCATATAATAATAATAAACTAATTAACCATTAAATCAACTCTAAATTTAATTCTAACATTAGATGTAACTTTAACCCCAATCCTAATCTTACTTCTAAAACTAACACTAATTGTAATTGTAACCCTAACCATAACCCTATTTCTAACCCTAACCCTAACTCTTAAAGTTACACTTCAAGTAAGGTTAGTGCTCAATTAGGATTAGAATAAGGTTGAATGAATGTTAGGGCTCAATTATATATGATTAAGAATATAATAATATAATAGAATAATAATAATAATAATTTTATAATAATGATATGATAAATTAATTAATTTATCATTAAACATATAATTTTTATTTATTTTTATATGTGAGTGCTACCAAAGGGGGTAGCTCCCATGTACAGTCATACTAGGGCGTTTGGGTGCCCGATTACAAGCTTAGACCACAAAGTGGCATCCCTACATTTTATCATTCCAGGAGTTGGTAAATGGCTGCCAGAAGGCCACCCAACCTAACTAACCTTTGGAGACTCCCTTCACCGAGCCATGAACTACTGGAGTCCATAAATCTAGAGAAAGCCTCCAAATTAGTGTTCTTTACTCCAGCCCAAAAAACCTCCCATGCATTAAACTTGAAATTTTCTGTAGCCTCACGACATGCCTGAGCCTCTTCCCCAACCTATTCATTGCCATCGTCATCCTCCTTTGTTGCCAGATCAAAGTATATTTTTAGAAAGCTTACCTAGCTGTCCTTTCTCAGCTCCAGAATGGCACTAGCGACCGCTTGGGCGTTACCCATCTCCACGAACCCATCGAGCCGCTCCACAACTCATTCTCTGGATTCAGTAACATCCACCAAGGCACCCAACACTATTTCGTAGATCTTCCCATCGCACCAATGTTGGTTCAGGTTTAGAACTGATGAAACCAAGTCCATGATTGTATTTCTCACCACCGGATTTTGTATCTTGGAAAGCCTCTTGCATTGCATAGTCATAGATTCCTTAGTGCACTGGCAATGCAAATCGAATACAAACACAATTTTCACCCTGTGACTAGCTCTTCGAATCTCCCAAGTTATGAGTGATTGGCCAAGTTACCCTTCATTAAATAGCCACAAGGCCTACGCCAAGGACCATAGCAATCCAAAACCCATTAGACCAAACTCGCCCCAAATCCTGACTAAATATGTCCTATCGAGCTCGACAGTACTTGCTTTTCCCTTTCTTTCGATTCACGTGCCCTTGGAATGAGCGAGAGAGGCAACTCGACATCTCATAGTATCTTCTAAGATCACTTCTTGCAGGCCCGACCACTGTTTTGGTGCAGTACTTGTGACAATTGTTTTTGATTGCACCACCCCCGAATTAGCCAAAAAGTCCGCCACCTTATTTGCCTCTCTGTACACATGTGATAGGGTATAATCTGCAATCTTCCCTAACAATTCTTTAATTGGTGCTATCCAATTGTTGATTCGCCAATTTTGAGAACTCCCTAAAGTTATTGCTTGGATACAGAGCATTGAGTCCCCCTCTATTTCCACTGCTTCAATACCATTTTGTATGCATAAAATCAGCCTAAGCCACATTGCCTCCATTTTGGCAATGTTATTAGTGCACTCACCTAACCTTTTTGATGCCGCCCAAAGATAGTCTCCATTTGTGTCCCTAATTATACATCCAACTCCAAAACTTCAGGGGTTGCCCTTTGCAGCCCTGTCGAAGTTCAGTTTCCATTTTAGCCTTATCGGGTGGGTCCAAAAGATTTCTTTTCTATTAACTCTTGTTGTAGGTAACAACCTGGGCTTCGGTATTATGAGCCTGCTCCACGTCTTTTTGATTTATTCATCCCACTTTGAGAATCTCGATTTGGGTCCCACACTGATTCTATTATTCGCTATCTCAATTATGGCCGCTTGAATTTTGGACATGAGTTGTTCTCGGTTTAAAGATTTCTCTTTAAATATGCGTCTATTCCTCTCCTTCCATATGTGCCAAACCACCAAGGATGGCACCAACATCCAAATCCCACTCCAGAAACCGTTCTTATTCAAAATTGGCTAGCTAGCCATGAAGTCCCAGAGTTTACCGTGTCTTGGGCCAGTCAAACTAAACGATCTTTGCAACCAATCCCAACATGACGTGGCTATAGGACAAGATAGAAGCAAATGATCCACACTTTCTTCCGCCTGCTTACAAAGGTTGCACCTTGTTGGGCTTGCAATTCCCAACCTTTTTAGTCTTTCTCCGGTTAAGCAACGCTTATGTAATGCTGTCCACAAGAATGCCCCAGCCTTTGGCAGGACTTCCTTTTTCCAACATAGTCTCGCCATCCAAGTTTTATCCTTACTTTGTCTTAACTGCATATAATATCCAAGTTTTTTTGAGTAATCTCCTGATGCCGCTCTACACCAAATTATAGAATCCTCTCTATTAAACAACTTAATCGGTCTGCTATTTATTTCCTTACATACCTCCAAAGCCAAAATCTGTGGGAGTGGTAGTGTTGTTAGGTTAATCCAACTGTAATTGCCGGCTAAAGTATTATCTTCTGTCCTTATATAATCCGCTACCTTAGTGCCAAATTCCAACTGTAGTCTCTCTAGGTATTGATCCAATTCAAAGAGCTCTGACAAAATTTTGTAGCCATTCCATGAGTCTAACCAAAATAGAGCCTTCCTCCCATTCCCTAACCTCCATGAGAGATGGCTCATAATTAGGGGTCTGCATTTAGACATGTATCTCCATACCGTGGAGCCACCATTAAGGTTTGCAACAGTTAAGATTCGAGTGGGGTCAACATTATCCAAGTACTTGTTCTGCAAAATCCGCTACCATATCTTAGCAGGATTTCAGTACATCTTCCATATGAGCTTGGCTCCTAGTGCATTGTTCTGCATGCGGATTTTATGCAACCCAACCCCACCATCCTCCTTTGGCTTGTAAACCATATCCCAACCTATTAACGAAATCTTTTTAAATATCTTTGATCCTTCCCACAAGAATTTCTTCCGGTGCCCTCTAATTCGTTTTCAATTTTCATCGGAACTTCCAAGCATGACATTGCATATATTGGTATTGCCGATAAAACTTCTTTTGTCATTGTTAACCTTCCTTCCAACGTGAGCCAATTATTTTTCCAGGCCATGGCCTTATTTATGCATCTTTCAACTACCTCATCCCAATGTTTAGCTTTGCACAATCCTTCAAAGATTTGCACTCCAAGGAATTTGGACGGGAGATTCCCCTTTTTAATTCCCAGTATTGATATTATGGCCTATGTAGTTGGTGTCTCGTGTTGAAGAAATAGACGCTCGATTTTTCCTTGTTCATTTTTTGCCCCGACTGTACCTCATATTCCATTAGTGCATCAGTTATGCATTTGGCTTCCTCCATGTTTGTTAAACCAAGAAGGGTTGTATCATCTGCAAACTGGGTGTGGGTGATGGGTTATGTGTTCGGTGCCACTTGTATCCCATGCCATTCCTGCTGCAAACACCTTTTTTTAATTGCCACGTTGAAGGATTCAGCCATAATGACGAAGAGAAATGGTGAAATTGGGCCGCCTTGCCTAAGGCTATTGGTTGCCCTAAAGAATCCATGGAGTGATCCATTGACCGCTATTGAAAATCGGACATAGGAGATGCACTGGAAAATCAAATTGCACCAATAACTGCAGAATCCTAATCTCTTCATTACTTCCATGAGAAAGGACCATCTCACCTTATCATATGCCTTGCTTACATCTAATTTAATAATCATCCCAGCCTGCTTGCTTGTTTTTAGAGTATGAATGACCTCCGAAATGATCAAAATGCTGTCTGATATTTCTCTGCCCGACACAAACCCATTTTGTTCTACCGAGATGATCTTTTCCAGCATCGATTTTAGTCTATTAGCCAAAAATTTCATCACCACCTTGTATAAGGTATTGTAGAGTGAGATAGGTTTAAAGTCACTGAAGGAGGAACAATCAGTCTTCTTTGGGATCAGGGCAATAACCAAATTATTCATATCTTTGACAAATTTCCCAATTTTGCGGAAATCTTCTGCCAACTTCCATAACTTGTCTCCTAGGAAGCTCCAACATTTTTGGAAAAAATCGGCTGTGAAGCCATCAGGGCCCAACACCTTATCCGGATGCATCTGGAATAACGCCTCACAAACCTCCTACTTTGAAATCTACTCACATAGCCTCATGTTATCTGCATCACTGACCCTAGTGCTTATTGAGTCTAGGAATTAATTACTGCACTCTTGAGGTAGTTGTTCGCCAAGTAATTTATTAAAAAACTCAAACGTTGCTTTGCCCACCTCAACACCCCCTCTGACAATCTGGCCACTATTGTTTCGAATTTCCTCTATTTTGTTAGATGCCCTCTTTGCCATAACTGAGGCATGGAAAAATTTGGAGTTTGCATCGCCTTCTCTTAACCATACCTCCTGAGATTTATCCTTCCAATAAATCTCTTCCCTCTTCAGAAGTTCGACCAACCTCTCCTTTAGATCTTTTTCTCTAACATATTCTTTATTCGTCATCCCATTTTTGATTATTTCTTCATTGAGTGCTTCTAGCTCTATTTCCACATTTGCTTTCTCAACAAAAATATTTTGGAAATGTACTCTATTCCACTCCTTTAGCTTTTGTTTTATCACCTTCAGTTTTTTGACCAGTATGAAGCTTATAGAGCCTCCCACCTTTGTTTCCTTCCACCAACGTTCCAGTAGCTCTAGGAGGTTCGGATCCCGCCACCACATGTTTTGGAATTTGAAGCTCATTTTTTCCAACACACACCCTCCTATTATAGAGAGCTCCACAGGATAATGATTAGATATTGATATAGGCAATATGTTGGCGGACACTTTCAGTTCGGATTTAACCCAACTGGGTGGAATCAAGAATCGATCCAATCTCTCTGATAGTGCGGTGAAATCTTTGCATCTATTAGTCCACGTGAAGGTTCCATTTTCCGTGGGGCAATCCAACAAACCACATTCCACCACAAATGTCCTAAAATCCAAGATAGGCTGTGAAACGTTTCTTATCCCACCACTTTTCTCTGACAGTTCTAAAATGGCATTGAAATCACCCCCCATTACCAACTCTTCCTTGGGAAGGGAATGAACAAATTCCAAGACCGAGTTCCAAAGAAGAGCCTTATCCACTGTTTTTATCGAGCCATAAATGTTGATGATTGTGAAACAACTGTTTAACCCTAAGTCGAAGACCTTTGCTTCCATCCAACTAGTAGAGGAAAATAAGATTTCCACAGATACCTCTGCCACCTTCCATAAAATTCCTAATCCACTCGCTGAACCAGTTGAGTCTTGAAAGAATCCTTCCCATGAACGACAGTATTTCAAATTTTTTGAACATTCTTCCCCTGACAATTTTTTTTTCTGTAACAGAATGGTACTACTAACACATTTTTGTAATTGACGCCTTACTAGCCGCCTCTTGTCAGAGGCCTTTAGGCCCCTGACATTCCAAGTAGTAATCTTCATTTCTTCCCAAGGGAGGTGTTTCCTCCCTTGGTACTCAGGAATTTTGTAATACTGGTATATTTTTTAGCCACCGCTTCTTCCTCTCGTAGTTGTTTAAAGGACTTTCTCCCTCTAGAATTACCTGAAGTGCCGATTTTACCCATACCCAAATGATTGATTGTTGATTGTGAGATGCACCTGTCATCGATTATGTCCAACTCATCTTCAACCTCTGTATTTGAGTCTAGGTCCTCACTTGCCCTCGAAGCGACTTCTGCCTCACCTTCATCCATCATCTCCTGTCCTTCCTTCCGAGGGGATCACATTGGCGATTTAACCACCTCCACCTTGTTGCTATGTGTTGCCTCAGTGCTATGTAACCCTTCCATTGAGTTCTTGTTTTGAGTTTCGTTCATTCCTACTTGGGACCTCCCTTCTTTGAGGATTTCCGGCTTAGGCAAAGTGTCTTGAGGAAAAATACTTTCTATAGGTTGTTTGTTCCTCATACTTGTATTGTAGGCCCCGATACTATGCTTTTGTGAGCCACACTTGATACAAAATTGCCTTATTTCCTCAACCTCAATATCCTGCATCCAACGCTCCCCGTTCACTAATAAACATATACTGCGAGGAATGGAATCAATTGCCACAATTTGAAGTCTGGCATATTTGTGTAGGTCTCCATCTAGGATGTTCATATCAATCTCCATTAGGGTTTCCAGAGTCCGACCAATTTTTCCCAGACAATCCCCTGCCCAGTATTCCACTGGAAGATTGTAGAGTTTGACCCAGACCGGTTTGTCATAAGGCCGCATCCGGACTGGGTCAAATTTCTTATTCCATGGTTGCATATACAGGGGCTTTCCATCCATACACCAAAGATCCCCCTCCGTTATTCTGAGTTTTTTTTCTTCATCTGCAAACACCACTAGAAAAAAACCCTTCGACAAGAATCTTATCAACACTTCCGTTTTCCAATTTTCCTGGATCCAGGTTTTAATCGATGCGCGATTCAGTGTTCCACCAATAAAATGACAAATACATGAAAATTCTTTAAGTATCGCAACATCTTCTTTGATTTCCTCTGAGACATCAATTTCTATTGTGGTTTCGTTAGTTTTTAGATCGGTATTTGTCTCTGCTTCCATTCACCGTTCCTCCCTAGACCTCATACCCACCCATCTGTCTCTCTCTTCGACGACCTCTTGTTTTATTTTGCCCCCAGGGTTCTGTCCAATCCTTTATGCTCCTGTTCAGTTTTTGCCTTGGCCATGGAGCCCTTCTTTCAGTAGGGGGTTCATGAGTATCATGTCGTCTCCTTAATGTTTTAATTTCCTTTTCCTCTGGTGTGCTCTATATTCGATGGGCATGATGGAATTTGTCCACCCATCTCCCACCGACGAACACCCACTGTGGGATATGTTCTTTGACATTTTCCTCTTTGCCGACTTTTGGCGTTTCATCTCCCCATTGCCTTCTTCCATTCTTTTCTAATTCGCCTCCCTTTGTCTCTGCCCTAACCAGTGACCGCGTCCTGCTCTGCTCCTCTGCCTCTGCGCTAACCTGCAACCTCACCATTTTTTTTTATCATTAAACATATAATTATATATTATTATTAAATATAATTAAATGTAATATAATAACAATAAATAATAATATAATATAATAATAGTAATGATAATATAATAAAATATTATTAATAATATAATAGTCATAAGAATATGGTATAATAATATTGATATAATAATAAAAATACCAATAACAACAATAAAGTAATAACAATAATAACAATTTAATAACAACAATAATAACAATAACAACAACAACAACAATAATTTAATAATAATAATAAACTCTTAAATCAACCCTAAACTAAATGTAGCTCTAACATTAGATGTAACATTAACCTCAACCCTAACTTTATTTCTAAAACTAGCACTAATTGTAATTGTAACTCTAAATATAACCTTATTTTTAACCTGAACCCTAACCCTAACCCTAACTCTCAAATTAGGCTTCAATTAAGGTTAGTGTTCAATTAGAATTATGGATAGGCTTCAATTGAAGGTTAGGGTTCAATTATATAATAATAATATAATATATTTTTTTTATCATTAAATCGCTGCTAGGGGCAACACCTTGTATTGATATAAAAAAAGATTTACATTGTCTTCAACATTTTTTGCAATTTTCACCATGACTACCTTCATCTTCATCTGGACTAGATGCAGAGCTATCCCTGACCCAAAATGGCTTTCCAACCTTGTTTTTGCATAGTTCAAAATGGCTCTTGGCCAGAATATCAAACCCCTAAAAGACCCCATTACCCCTGTCTAATCCAAAACCAAACCCTATTGTTCGACGAACTGACACAAGCCTTTGCGGCTACCATTATGAGATTGACACACATAGACTAATTTTACCAAAAAATACTAGCTTCTACCACAAAACCTGACCTTGCATCCATACTACAACACCTTCTGCCACGACCCGTTCCAAGCCCGCCTTGCTTAATCCTCCTCGTCGTCAGACACCACCCTTCTCTTGAAAGCCAAGTAATCTGCCACGACCAGACAATCTGCCCCACAATTCTGATAAGCCGAGCCTTTCGCTTTTTGCTCAAGGTAATAATAATATAATATTATAATAATAATAAATGAATTAATTAATCATTTAACATATAATTATATTTAATGTAATATTATTATATATATAATATCATTAAACATATAATTATATAATTAAATATAATATAATAATAGTAATGATAATATAATAAAATATTAATAATTATATAATAATCAGAAGAATATGGTATAATAATAATATTGATATAACTTCGGATGTTCCGAGGAGGACGTCCCTTCCTTGTCTGCTTCTTTTTTGGAGGTTGTGTCTCCCTTGGTTCCTCCTTCGGTTCCTTTAGTGGAACCAGTGCTACCTTGCACTGCTGTCATTGTGCCGACAGAGCCTACCTGTCCCTTGAGGATCACTTCTATTGTTCCTCCAATGAACACTTCTGTTGTTCCTCCAATGAACACTTCTGTTGTTCCTCCAATGAACACTTCTGTTGATCCTCCGAATGCTCTTGAATCCTCTTCTTCATTACTAGCTTCGCTGTGTGGTGACCTTTCCTTGGTGGTTGTTGAGAAACCGCTCCTCTCTCCTTGCTCGATGGACTTTGTCTCCGAGCCTGCCTGGTCTGTTGTGCAGAGAAAAAACAAGGGATTTCCCAAAACACGGCCTTGGGTTTTGGGAGTCAGGTCTGTTCCCTCAGATTCTGGGGTTGTCTAGTCCTCATCCTTCATTTGACATGTAGTGTGACTATTGTTCATGTCCTTTTTATGTTGCCTAGTTCATGCCCTATTTTGAACTTGTTTGTTTTTTGGCCCTTTGGGCTCTCCATGTAAAGGGTACGCCACCCTGAAAATGCTGCTTACTTTATAAAAAAAAGCAACAATAATAACAGTAATAAAGTAGTAACAATAATAATAACAATAATACAAATAATAACAATAATCACAATAATAATAAACCCTTAAATCAACCCTAAACTAAATGTAACTCTAACGTTAGATGTAATATTAACCTTAATCCTAATTTTATTTCTAAAACTAATACTAATTGTAATTGTAACCCTAACTATAACCTTGTTTTTAACCCTAACCCTAACCCTCAGAGTTAGGCTTCAATTAAGGTTAGTGTACAATTATTAGCCGATAGGCTATATATAGTGTGAGGTTTCAGCTGAAACCTGTCTCACGGCCATAAACAACTCCCTTCTGCTGGTATACAGCTCCCTTCCATCGGTATACTGTCTTTTTTACATCGGTTTTCAGCCTTCTGCAATCGGTATATAGTCTTTGCAATAAATGTGAGATATTTCAATCAGATTGAAATCTTTGCAATAAATGTGAGATATTTCGATTTTTCCACCTTTTCCACTGTCCTACCGACTTGACCAGCGTTGTTCTTAAATACATTATGAATTCATGAATTAATAATCTTTAGCACATCCATAATAGGCATGGCAGAAACAAGAGCGGCCGCATGCAAGGAGGTGCCGATCCATCCCTGCCTGTCGTACATTTATGCAGAAATTTGCATGGCTTTTGCTACTGAAATTGAAAGGGTTTCATAAAAAATTCATGCAAACACTACCCATTATTTCTCATAATAATTTGTGCAAGACAAATTTCTAGAATTTGCAGGCTCTGTAGCAGTCTATGCATTGCACAGGTGACATGTATGATCCTCTTCAAATTATGGATAGAGATACAGTTAAAATTCCCTAATCCAATTTATAATTGTAAAATAAAGCTGCCCACATGAAAATTCTATGCTTTTGTTGGTTATCAGAGTCGAGGCTACAGTCGTGGATGAACATGGATATTTACAGATATTTACAATCTATCTATGTTTGAGGTACCAAATATCGAGCTCTTGAAATATTTTCAAACAGCTCACGCCCATGTTGAATGCTTAAGTGTTTATTACTACCTTGCCCATACATTTCTATCACCTGTTAATGTTTTTGTAGACTTCATAATTTTGGTATTTTTTAACATTTGATTACTAATGCAGCCTGACAATAAGGTTTTGAGAGGATTTTAGAGTATTTTACCAAAATGAAAATTATGGACAAGCATCCCGATAATGAGAACATTTGGTATTTAACAGTAGACAACCTTTACCCTAAAAATATTCGTCGTTCATCATTGTACGCCATTTTCCTAGCTATTCTTCGTCGTTCTTTTGCTGCTTTCCCCACCGCTACTAGTTTTCGCTCCTCCAAACTCCTGCTCGCTGGTATTGACCTTTCGCTTCTCTAATTTGGTGATCTGCAGCCTGACAATAAGGTTTTGAGAGGACTTTAGAGCATGTTTACTAAAATGAAAATTACGGCCAAGCATCCTGATAATAAGCACATTTAGGCTTTAATAAGCATCCTTTACCTTAAAAATATGTGCAAACATGAGTGCCCACCACCTGTCTACAAACGTGCTATGTGTTTCCAACGTGTCTTTTGTGATGTTTAAATTGATGTGATTGTTATTTATATTTTTTGAATAATGTTTTTGTTTTGATGTTTAAGGTTTGCGCTACTTTAGGCGATACTGCTGATTTAGGGGATTCGCCTGTCTTTTTTTATTTCAAAATGTGAATTTATTCCAAATGTGTTTAGATCATATCTAATTGCTCTTAACGACAACAAATATTCCGGTTAAGAGTGATTTTTTGTGTACAGTTTAGAAAGCATGAAGTCAAAACTCTATGAAATCCCAGTTATACATTGGTATCGATGTTTCATTCTTGGAAGAATGCTGTTATGTGTAGTTTAAAATTGGTGTCTAGATTGAAGGCTTACAAATTTGCCTCTTAGAGTGATAGTATGTTTACAATTTAGAAGGCTTCAAGTCAAAACTATGTGAACTTGCATGATTATTCATGGTATTCATGTTTTGTTCGGAGAAGAAGGTTGTTTATGGGTAGTATAATATGGCACATTGTAAATAATTTGTGAAGAGGAAAAACTATCAGTAGTTATTTCTAGATTCGATTGTGTGTAAGCTTTTGAATCAACGTTTCGGATCACATTCTGTGATCCATCATCAGGATAGAGAGCTCAAGGATATGAACAATATTGCTATTTAGTATGAATTTAATGTAAATAATTAGTATATGAATTATGACATAATGAATGCAAAATAAGTTCGAACTCTTTCAATTTTCTTATTGGTTTTAAGTTATCCATCTTTCAATCCGTACATTTTTTGCATCAAAATTTGGTTGCCTTGTTTGGGATTTCCTACAGTATGGCATTTGGAGTTAAAAAAATGATATCTTATTAGTAAATTCTTCATATTCACTAATTTTTGAGCATCAACGTTGTCAGTTTTTTCCAATGTTAATTACTATTTTATTTTCAGATTTCCCTAGACCTTTTCTTCCTTGCTTTGGTTTTTGGCCTCCGTGAGTCCTATTATATGTAATTTTGTATTTCTGGCTCTTTAGAATTTTATGGATCATCTACAAAAAATGTTGGCTACTCCAGACATGCTAGCCATAAACCCTTTCTAAACTAATCTAACCCTACTTGACTTAATTTTCTTGTCAAGCTTATGTGTAGCTGTGTATATTGCACTTTATTTGTACCAGTATATATTGTCAATCAACATGTTACAAATTAGCAAGTGCCTTAGCCATTAACTGACTTCTTAATATCTCATGCTTGGTTAAATTTGTAAACTTATTTCCGATTGGCTGCGAAAAAATAGTGGACACTTCATGAGCATAGTTACTAGGATATGGGTACTTGTGACGGAATATGGGGACAAATAGTGGTACACCATTTTAAAAAGAAATGGGAAACTAGAAGTTGAAGATGGATAAATAAAAAAAATTAATTTAATTAATAATTAAAAAAAAAAAACTATAAATATTAAATATAGAATGGTCATGCTACTACAAAAATTAAAACAAAATATTAACATATAAAAATGTTTCAAAATTAACATTTTAAAATACAAAAATAGATGGAAATAAATGATATTCATAGTGGTCATTTGATAATCTTTTTGAAATACAAACAATTACAAATTGAAATACTAACAATACCAAATCTAAAAGCAAAAAAAATAAATTATATGTGGGAATCATTTATCATGATTCATCCAATGGAATATCAATAGATTAAGAGCTAAATTCTACAATAGCTATGTCATCAATCTTTGGATCCTTAGCTAGGATGCTCTCTAGATACTCATCACTTTCAAGCTGTAGCTCCTTTTTAGGCAATAGAATCAAGGGTAAATCATCGAGGCTATTTTCCTGAACCATCTAATCCTCCAAGCCATCGACTATTCCATCAAATGGAATTTGGTCCTATTTTGTTGAAGGACACTACTTTACCTTGGGTATGTTTGAGAGAGGAAACAAAGCATGCTATGACGTACAATTTTGGGTTTTGTTTTTGGTGATGGCCTTCTTTGACCTATGCTGCATCAACATTCGGGAATTGGATTGACATCAATGAAGGGCATGAAGAACTTCTCTGCAGGACTGCAATAATATATTCCAACCACGGTGACGATGGCGACAATTGGGATTTCTTCCTTATACCAAAGGCCTAATGGAAACCAAGGTAGTCCTCCTTTTAAGCTTGTATAGTTTACTGATGTTCAGTTTGGCTCTGTGCTTAAATGCTGCAATAACCCACAACACATGTAATAGGTTTTATGGGAGAGGGGCTAAGTTCCCTGGAGCAATCAAGTCAATACTAGGGTCAGTATGGAGCCTTTTGTTAAGTACAGCTTGTGGGTGACTGTCCTTATTGGGATATCTTTAACTTTTGGGCTTTTACTATCATTGGTTCTTTTGGGTCTGTCAGTGTTTAATGTAAGCTTGGAATCTATGATCCCTGTTTATTTGGTCATAATGGTTTTGGCTGGACTGGTGGGTTTATATCTTTAGATCCATTGGATCGCACCTGTTATACCTGTGGTGGAGGGGTTGTGGGGATTGGAACCGTTAAGGAGAAGCAGTTACTTTGTTCAAGAAATGAGGTAGGTGTCATTATCTCTCAATCTATTTTTTGCCACTACTAGATTGGCTTTGGCTCTTTGGGCAAGTTATTTGCAATCTAGCTCTTCGGATTCTTTGGATTTGCTGTCCAAAATTGTCCAGAGTATTACAGTTTTGACATCAATGAGCGTGTGGTATCTGTACAACATAACATAACTACCGTGTTATATTTTCTGCAAGTCTAATCACAACGAGCTTTTGGATGCAATTATTGAGAAGTTTTCTAGCGTTTAAACTGGGATCTTCATTAATGCAATGCCTTTCCTTTGCCACTCATACCTATCTGACTGTTGCAGATTTCAATGTTCCTTTGTTGTTATAACACAAAGTAGACAACCAATTACCAATATTTTTGAATTATTTCATCTTTCGGGGATGGTAAATACTTATTCATTTTATCATATAGAAAGTTGAATTTAGGTTTATATTATGTATAATGAGTGGCATTTTAGTTTGTGAGAGAGGCTATACATGATTTGATGCATGATCAAGATAAGGATCTAGACGAAAAGGAAATATTATGGTACATTACAGCCCAAGCCAAAATGTAAACATCTTAAAGTTGTAATGAAACTCATGGATGGTTGCAACCTTCAAAATTACTAGAATATTTAGATTAGTTTGCACCATTAAACATATCCCACAAAATTTGTCTCTTTATAGCTGATCTTTTAGATCTTTGGCACATTTACCTTCTCTTTACATGACAATTTTTTTTATTATCTATATCACCTAGTGTGTATATCACTTGTTATTGTTTACAAATAGAGGCAACATGATAATGTGCATTGTATGTGATGCACCCAACTCCTCAATGACTTAACACAATTGGTTTTGAAGGAAATTGGAATTTTTCTCTTGTCTCAAGTACTATTTTGATTTTTTGATTTTTAGCAAAATTAGAATCTAGTTCATAGGTTGTGCTTGCTGTGTAAATTTGTAAGATGAGTTTTTTGTATTCAGTTGCATGATACTTTCCTTTTTCAATAAAATTTTATGCAATGGAGTTCATAAATTCATCATTTAAAGTTATTGTCTCAAACTGTCATATTTTTCATGACAGTTCGTAGGTTGTGCTTGTTGTGCAAATTTTTATCATTTAAAGTTAGTGTCTCAAACTATCATATTTTTTGTATTTAGCTATGTGGTACTTCCTTTTTCAATAAAATTTTATGGAATGGAGTTCATAAATTCATCATTTAAAGTTAGTGTCTCAAACTGTCTTATTTACTATTTTGATTTTTTCTTTTTAAGAAAAATTAGAATCTAGTTCATAAGTTGTGCTTTTTGTGCAAGTTTGTAAGATGAGTTTTTTGTATTCAATTGCATGGTACTTTCTGTAAGTGTGGAATGAGGTAAATAACATAAATACACTTCTTAATAAGATATTATATCAAAGATGACTCAATTGAACTAAATCAAAGTAGTAATCAAATGAAAGCGTCATATTGTTCTCTATCCTCAAAGATTTATTAAATCTAAATTGCTCTCAGATTGTTTAAGCAACTAAGACTGTTAAAATGACCATCTGAAGAACGAGATGATGATAATATAATGCTAAATGATAAATCAATTAAACTAGCATGATATTGATGTGAAACAAATAATTGCAGCTCCAAGAGGCAACCATTGATGTGAAGCTTGATTGTTGAATTGCTTGATGTGTGAATGCTTGATGCTTGATGCCTGGATTCTTGCAGAGTAAGGGTGTAAAAGCTTGATTATTTGGATCCTTTTCTGGTTCAATGAGGCTTGTATTTATAGATTTCCTGGCTATAGAAATGCACAGGGAAAGCTTTGAGAGGCTTGGATTCAATCTGGAGGATTGAATGGTGAGAGATGGAGGAGATTGAGAGAAAGATGGAGATTGTCTCTACCCATGAAAACACCAGGCAAGAGAAGAGGAAAAATTGATGGAAGAGGATTAAGAGATCAAATTCCAAATTTGTCTCCAATTTGTCTCCAAAACTTCCCTGTGAAGTTTCAAAGCATTAATTGTGACAAATTTAGACATAGATTAGACATAGGAAATCTAATTCATTTTTGAGGAAATGTAGATTGGAATATTCCTTTATGCTCTAATTCAAATATTTTGATTTATTTAAATTAGGAAAAGGAGATAAATAATTTAATAAAACAAACTATAGGATAGTCGTTTATTAAATTAATCAAAGGAATATGGTAATTAATAAATAAAGTGTTTGACCTTATTTAATTAATTCGAGAATGATGTGATAGATTGGAATAGGGATTTGATAATTAAATCGAACAAAGTATTTAATTTTGTTTATTTAATTAAGATGAATTTGAATGTGAACTATATTAAATAAATATTTCTATTTATTTAAACAGTAGAGGAAATAGAATAATTAATCAAATAATGTGTTTTTAATTAATCGGATGCTCCAGACCAATTTTAGGTGTATACATTTTGCCCCTCTTCGAAGTGATGTGTTTACGCATTGCTTCAAAGAAAATATTTTGCTGCTACTGCCAGGATCGATGATAAAAAAAATAATTCCAAATGCCCCAGACATGATTTTCAGATGATTTTTAGATGATAATAATTTCGTGTGCTCCAGACATGATTTTCAAATGATTTGATAATGATATGCCCCCTCGGGAGATAAATAAATGATTTGATGATTTTTAGAATTTTTTTTTCGAAAATTTATGATTTTCTGATGATTTGATATGATGAAGAAATAATTTATCTCCCGACAATGATGAAGAAATATAGCTTGTAGATGATAAAATGTTGCCCTACCTTACCTCCTTGTGTTTGATGATTTTCGATCGTGTCAGCCTTTGATTTGATATTGATTGTTGATCTTGATAGATTAGAAGATTATTGATCTCATGATAGGTGAGATTCAATGATTGATTGATTGATTGACCTCATGATAGGTGAGGATCAATGATAAATTGATGATTGACCTCATGATAGGCGAGGATCAATGAGAGATTGATGATTGACCTCATGATAGGCGAGGATCAATGAGAGATTGATGATTGACCTCATGATAGGTGAGGATCAATGATAGATTGATAATTGACCTCATGATAGGCGAGGATCAATGATAGATTGATTGATTGACCTCATGATAGGCGAGGATCAATGATAGATTGATTGATTGACCTCATGATAGGCGAGGATCAATGATAGATAGATTGATTGACCTCATGATAGGCGAGGTTCAATGATAGTCGCTTATGAGATTTGATCAAAGTCTCACCAGAGCCGATTAGATTGATAGGCTGATTGATTATAAGAGGATTTTAGAGTTTTTTCCAAAGATGTGGGACATGATTCCGCATCTAGTGCAGGCTGATATAGATATCATTAATCGGTGTGAAAAATCTATAATGCAGATGCAAAACTAATATGAATGCAGTCTAATTTTATCATGCAACTATATGCAAACTAGATGTCATTTTAATAGTCTTTTTGTGCTTGGTATCATCATAGAGCTTTATTGAATGTTGAAAGTGAGTACAAGCGTCAATGGTATATGTTAGACCAATGACGACCTGAGTACTACTTTCATGATTTTTGATATTGCAAGTGAACACAAGCATCTAGGTATGATTTAACCGAGATGACCTGAGCATTCATTGCGTAAACAGGCAATGATTAATCATTTCAATGTGTGAATTCTGAATGTCATCGGTGATACATTTGTATAGCACATCCCCCGACAATTCATACATTCATATGATTAACTTATAGACAACAGACAATAAAAATATCATTCTCCTTCCTTGGTTCTCTAGTCCAATACATCATTGAGTTGCTCCAAAGAAATGATAACAATGATCAAACTGCAACATGTTCAACCATTTTGTAAAGTATTTCAATCATTATTCAGATTAGATCATCCATCTTGATTTTGTGATGTTTTGTGATTTTTGACTGAATTTTTGACATGTTTTTGGATTTTTGATTGAATTTTGACATTTTTTTTTTTTTTGGATTGTCTGATTGATTTTTGACATGTTTGTTTTTTGGAGTTTTGACTAAATTTTGACACATTTGTTTGGATTTTTTGACTGATTTTTGACATGTTTTTGGATTTTCGATTGAATGTTTGACATGTTTTTTTTTTTGGATTTTTGATATGATACGAATGTTCAAAGTGTTTTGATGGTGATTGATGTTTACACTTCGATCATTGTTTTTGTTGTCTTTTTGCTAAGCTCATTTTTTTATTGCCCCCAGTGATTTTAGGATTTTTCCCCCAAGCTAGGGTTAGACATGACCACATTGCAATGATATGTACTTGAGATTTTATTGCACCTTTTTCAAATTTTATGATTTTTTTGTATTTTTGAGGACATTTTAAGATGAAATGAGATGATATGGTTGATTGAAGGAATAGGATGCCCCACAATAGGGTTAATGCAACCATGGAAAATTGATAGATCAAAATGAAAGTTTCACTACAAAACATGTCACACAAGCAACATATCTCTTGTCGAAAGATGATAATGGTATGATTGATTAAGATGCCAGGAATGATCGATTCCATAAGACATGATGATGATAAGATTGATGATTGTTGATGATTGATTGACAAAAGATATGAGGATTGGATAATGTTTTGTAGCTAGGCTTTAAATATGATTTGTATGATAAGATTTGAGGTTGCAAATGGACATGATGACATGAATTTTGATAAGCTAGAAGATATGAAATGGAAGAAAGTGAGGATAAAAATGATGAATGGAGATGATCAATATTAACTATTTAAGATACAGACATAAGGCCCAAGTATTTTGCCCCTATTCCTCATCAAGACCAAGGAAAGGAAAAAAGGATGTATTTAGTAAGAATGATGGATATGGATAAGATGAAAGATATGGCATGGAAGATATGGATAAAGCGTATAGGATAAGATATATGATGTTCAAGAACACCCTTAACCTTGTCAAGATCAAAGGTGGATATGTAAGGAATGAGCATAGAAAGGATAATGACTATGAATTGTAAGATGGATCATACTTGTACCCAAGTGTAGAGTGCAAGAAGAATATGGAAGATAGGATATGGATGATAGGGAAATGGAGGAAGGACTTAAGCATCAATTTTCACAACAAAATATCCCTCTAATAAACCATGGCAATGGGAATTTAGACTCCTAAATTTTGGTAGATTAATGATATGATGGAAGAATCTAAGGACTTATCCAAAGGTTTGGATTAAAGGAGAATGATTGGGGATGAATGTTGTATAATGGATAGGAGGTTGGAAGGCTTGTTGATGGATATCTGGAAAGGATGGAAAGATCAACATTGGCACACACCTTGAAGGCTGGTGGAGTGATGGAGGAAAAATGGATTTGGAAGGTGATAGGTTATTAGATGGAAAATTGGAGGAAGATTTTGGATTAGCAAATTTGGATGCCAATTTATATTTTATTGCTTCTATGAGACTTTTAGGAATCCACATGATTTTTGACTTTGATTTTTTCTTTGTGGGCCTTTGCGGCCTTTCACATTTTTCTTTTTGATTTATGGACCTTTGTGGTCTTTGAAAATTTCCTTTTTGCTTTGATGGGCCTTTGTGGCCTTTTGAAATTTTCTTTTGATTTATGGACCTTTGTGGTCTTTGAGATTTTTTCTTTGATGGGCCTTTGTGGCCTTTTGAAAATTTCTTTTGATTTTGGATCAATTTTTCTTTTATTTGTGCATGTCTCTTCGAGGAGACATGTTGATCCTTTGATACATGCGGATTTCGATATAGAAGCTTTTGATATTTGGCATCCAAATTTCTTCCAAGAGTAATGGGAGAGGTGGATTGAGATGAATGATATGGAGGTATTATGGCGGAGTTAATGTGGATAGAATATTTAAAGGGCATCAAGGATGTGTGCCTTTGTTGTTCTTGAGAAATAGGACATGGACCTAGGATAGAGGGAAGGTTTGATGGGCTAGGATGAGGACCTAGGATAGATGGTATGTTTGGAGGATTAGGATGAGGACCTAAGATAGATGGTAGGTCTGATGAACTAAGACACTTAGGTGTATAACCAAGGCCATGGTGATATGGGTTTCTTTGAACAGAAAGGGGTTCTAGGATACCTTGTTCATGAAGGCCTAATCCTTTTCCTTTGTAATTCATACTTTGACACAGTTGTTTACCAATGGGATATGTATTGTTTGTGAAACAAGATGCGAGTCCATTTTGGGGAGGATATGATATGGATGAGACGATAGGTGTTGGAAGTAAACCAGAATGGATAAAGGTGGAGGATCCCAATTTATAGGTGTGGGGTTCATGGATAGCTTGAATAGGTGTGATAGGTTCTTGACATGGGGATGATGGGGTGTTTTGATCTTGATTTGGAAAGGAATTATGAAGTGGTATGAAAGGCATATCTTGATCATGAGAAGGATAAACATCTTCATGGGATGAAAGGGTATCCTTGAAAGGAAGCATATCTTGACCTTGATGAGGAAGGGAATCATGAGATTGTGTAGAAAGCATGTCTTGATCATCAGTTGGTAAGACATCATTAGATAGGATGGAAGAACTACAATGCTCTTGTGATGAAATAGAATCATGAGATGATATGGATTGATGAGATGATGTGGAAGAAGAACCTGGAAGGATACTTGTCTCTTGAGATGGAAGGAATTATTTTGGATGGAAAGTGAAAGGAGGGGATCATCATAAGATTCTTGAGAAATGGGATCTTGATCAAAGATTGGAAGAGTTTGTGGAATTTTGATATCATTGGATGGAGTGGAAAGAATATTTTGATCTTGGAGTGTAGGGGAGTCTATGCTAGCATGCTTTGGATTGAGAGATTGACATGAATCATTGGATGTTGAAGATATGATAGAAGAGGATGATTGGATGGATTTGTTAGCTTGAGTGAAAGAATCTTGAGGTTTATTTTGGCTTATTGTGGATGGAGATAAATGCATCACATGATAGGATTTCTCAATATCATTTGTGTTTGAGGATTTAGATTTGGACTTATGGATCTTTTGTAAAAATCCAAAGACATCAAACTTGGATGATGTAGTTGTTGGTGGAGAGGGTGTCATGTCAAGATTTTTGTCAGAGGAATAAGCACAAATTTTTGGCAGCAAATATCTCTTTGTGGTTCTTTCCCTTTGCACATCCCAGATTTGTTGTTGAAGGTTTTTCATTTGATGAGCTAGAGCATTCAATTAATCCTCATCTATTTTGGCCATGGTGGTTTGAGTTTCAATTTTTTGGATTTTAGTCTTCGTGACCTTGTTAAAATGGACATACATTATTGTTTCCAATAAACTTTTGATCTTAGTTTGGTAAAGTGTCAAGGATATTAACTTAAGTCAAATAGAATGATAGATTCTATTGATTAGACTAAGTTGATAAGTTTGATTATAGGGTTTCGTTTCTTTGATTTAGGATGACTGATCCTGAAACTTAACTTACTAATCAAATGTGTTTGATTGAGACACTTTTGGATGGTAGATCTTGGTTTGATTTGAAAAAATTCAATTGTAAAGTCCAGTTTATGCAAGTTTAGGACTCTGATTTGATTTAGGAAAGTTTATGTTCTGATAAAAAATCCAAATTTTGACGTTAACTGTCTAACATTGGTTTCCAATAGATTTCCATTTTGTTTGTGTTTTTCAGGATGATCTTATCTGAATTAATATTTTGAAAACACAACAAGCATTTGTAAAACAGTTGTTTCTATAGTCTAAACAACAAGTGTATGTTTAAGAATCAAACCTGATCCTTCTTGATTTTGATGGGTTGTTTTGACAATTGTACACAAATCAAAGACTCACACTTAAGGACAAGTAGATCATCATTATACTCACAACCCACATCTTGAATTACGTTGACTCACACAGCCGTGTCACCCCCTAGAGGGTGCCCGTGTTTTTGTCATTGCCAGGCGCGTACTCAAAGTGATAGAAGTGGATACCGAATCCCTTGAGCAAGCGGTCGTTGGTAATTATATGGTGAGTGTCTTGGGGGTAGATTCTTCCCTCCCCTTGCACTGTGAGTATGACAATGTATGGATACTGACTCGGCGAGAAACTACTCTATGGTTCGTAGATAGGGTTCCTTTCAATGTGGCAAATAGATAAACTCCCTCAGGAGACCTCCCAATCTTTAGAACAAAGATTTTGGGGATGGTTATCTTGCCTACTATCGTCAATTTGGACTTTCATCAACAAATTGCATTTTTATTATAGTGGGTTGGATAACCTGGCTTTGGTTGTTCCCACTTAAGTCGTTCCCGTAGGGTGAGTACTTTTTCCCACTACGACAGGCTTGCTAAAGGATTTAATAAAGCGTAAATGACATAAAAGAAAAGTGAATCTGGCACTTTGGTCACCCAGTTAAGGGGAGAGCATAAGCCTAATCACTACAAGCACAACATATAGATTTGTTATGTTTTAAGCCCAAAAAGAAAGATTCTTAATCTAAGTGAAGGTGTTGCTTCACTGAAATCATGATGTTCTTTTTAAATTCTACTGTAAGAATGTGATGACTATCCTAGGATTGATAGATTTGCTTTAGGAAAAACAAGAAAGTGACTATCCTAGGATTGATCAATTTTAAAAAATTTGAAGTGACTATCCTAGATTGATCAATTTTTTAAAACTTTGAAGTGACTATCCTAGATCGATCAATTTTATTCTAACTGTCAAAAAAAATGTAAGATCTGGCCACGGAAGCGTCGGATCTAGATTGTTTTTACAAAAGCACTGGAATATGGGACCGAAGCGCTAGAATAGTTACCTGAGGCGCTAAAACCTGAAAGCACCGAAACAGTGTACCGAAGCACCAAAATTTGTCTTGGAAGCACTAAATCACCGAAGCGCCGAAACAGTGTACCAAAGTGCTGAAGTTTGTCATAGAAGCGCTAAAACACCCGATGCGGTAGAACAGTAACCGGAAACGCTGAAACTCTGAAAGCGCTAGAACAGGGACTGGAAGCGTCGAAACTTTTAACGAAAGCGCTAAAACAAATTACACCGTAAATCTGCGTAACACTTTCCAGAAAAATTATAATTTTGATAAAATGGGGTTAATGCCCCACGGTGGGCACCAAATTGTAAGTGTGGAGTGAGGTAAATAACATAAATACACTTCTTAATAAGACATTATATCAAAGATGACTCAATTGAACTATATCAAAGCAGTAATCAAATGAAAGCGTCATATTGTTCTCTATCCTCAAAGATTTATTAAATCTAAATTGCTCTCAGATTGTTTAAGCAACTAAGACTGTTAAAATGACTATCTGAAGAACGAGATGATGATAATATAATGCTAAATGATAAATCAATTAAACTAGCATGATATTGATGTGAAATAGATAATTGCAGCTCCAAGAGACAACCATTGATGTGAAGCTTGATTGTTGAATTGCTTGATGTGTGAATGCTTGATGCTTGATGCCTGGATTCCTACAGAGTAAGGGTGTAAAAGCTTGATTATTTGGATCCTTTTCTGGTTCAATGAGGCTTGTATTTATAGATTTCTTGGTTGTAGAAATGCACAGGGAAAGCTTTGAGAGGCTTGGATTCAATCTGGAGGATTGAATGGTGAGAGATGGAGGAGATTGAGAGAAAGATGGAGATTGTCTCTACCCATGAAAACACCAGGCAAGAGAAGAGGAAAAATTGATGGAAGAGGATTAAGAGATCAAATTCCAAATTTGTCTCCAATTTGTCTCCAAAACTTTTCGTGAAGTTTCAAAGCATTAATTGTGACAAATTTAGACATAGATTAGACATAGGAAATCTAATTCATTTTTGAGGAAATGTAGATTGGAATATTCCTTTATGCTCTAATTCAAATATTTTGATTTATTTAAATTAGGAAAAGGAGATAAATAATTTAATAAAACAAACTATAGGATAGTCGTTTATTAAATTAATCAGAGGAATATGGTAATTAATAAATAAAGTGTTTGACCTTATTTAATTAATTCGAGAATGATGTGATAGATTGGAATAGGGATTTGATAATTAAATCGAACAAAGTATTTAATTTTGTTTATTTAATTAAGATGAATTTGAATGTGAACTATATTAAATAAATATTTCTATTTATTTAAACAGTAGAGGAAATAGAATAATTAATCAAATAATGTGTTTTTAATTAATCGGATGCTCCAGACCAATTTTAGGTGTATACACTTTCCTTTTTCAATAAAATTTTATGCCAGTAAGTAGTTTGCAAAACCTTTTCCAAAGTTCTTTTGGATAACTTGGTTACAAAATTGTACTCATTTTAAAGCAGAATTCCCAATAATTGACAAGGTCAGCATATCACTCATATTTTGTTATTTTCATGGTTATTTTGTTTTGTTATTGATGTGAATTCATCTGTCATATCAGAAACAATCTTGTATTAACTAGCTTATCTGGTATGCTTATTGGATTTTTAGTATTTATATTGCAATTATGTGATGTATGTTAAGGTCAATGGTGATAATGCAACTCATATTTATAAGTTCTTGAAATCAAGCAAAGGTGGCCTTTTCAGTGACAATATTAAGTGGAATTTCACTAAGTTTCCAATGGACAAAGATGGAAATGTGGTTGATTGATATACTCCAACAACTTCTCCACTGAATATTGAAATACTTGACAATCCCTCTTTTGTAGTTTCATACCATCTAATACTTTCTTATGATGATAAATTGTTTGGCCTTTTGTTGCTTGTCAATCACAATAAGACCAAGAACCTATTTCTGAACAACAAATGTTTGATTTGGTAATAAGATACATGCTTTAAGATAGACACTAATATTTGTGTTTTATGTTTGCAGAAAGATATTAAGAAAATTCTTGGAACTACCTAATTCTTAAAAAGCAAAAACATAACAGTATTTCTACAGTGCCCACATAGTGCTAAGGAATAAGATGAAGAAATCCATTTACATGTGATTCTGGTTACATAATAGGTTGTAGCTAATAATGTTAGGAATTTTCAAGTTGTAATTGCTTAAAATTCACTTTTATTATCGCTATGAATCTCATTTGTTTCACATGATTTGAACTATACCATAAATAAGGGTTGTATTTCCAATCCCATTATATATTTTTGTAGCAAAAGAGCAATTTAATCTCTCAAGGATCACATACAAATTTGTTTAGTTAGTTTTCTTAACATTAACATTAATAATTTGTAAGCTACCTATGGTCAACATATTGTGTCTCTTTTACAATTCACACTACTCTACCACATTTATCACTCTTTTACCTTTAGTTGAGCTTATCAAACAAGAGAGTTTTCTCGCAATGGTCAAAATAATTTTTTGATGATAATGGTTGCAAAAGTTGGGTTCTTTTATCCCTTGAAAAATTGTATTTTCATATGATGATTTTTTTTTATATAAATGGTTGGAAAAGATGTGCTCTTTTATCTTTTGATAAATTGTACTATTCATTTCTCATCCCAACATCTCCAAATATAAAGATTTCAAAGAAGCTCCATAGACATGAATTTGAATCTCTTGAAGGTTAAGGTGTAAGGCGCAACTTATCTATTCAACCACCAAAAGTAATCCAAAAGTGTCATTTGACACAAATCTGCTGTTAAAAAAAGGAAAAGCAACTATCCTGAAGCTATCAGAATCATTGATGAAGTTTCATGCCACAAGAGTGTTGGATATGGAAGATTTGATGTAAAAATACAGGTAAAGTGAAAATTAGATAATGGATTCCACACAGGATGAATAGATTTCAAATTAGAAAATATCTAAGAGAACTTTAATTTTTCTTGAACGTATTTATAAAAATTGCAGAGAAGCAAAAATAGAGTTCAAGGCTTTCATTGCAAAAATATTGTTACAAATGAATTAAATCACCAAAATAACAAAAGAGTAAAAATGAAAGAGTCAAATACCTAGCTTATGAAACTTGAATAAAAAAGACACTTCAATCTCAAGAAAAGAACAAACTACAAAGTCAATAAAGTCACAAACAACTACTCTAATGTTCGGTTCAAGAGGGATTTGATATTGTTAATAGCCTGAATGCATCAAAATGTGTAATAAAATCAAAGTATAATCTTAATTTTAACAATCAATGGGATGAGTGAGAATAGGGAATTCTCCACATCTCCGTCAAAAAAGACAATAAGGAAATAATGTTGACAATTAAAATTAAAATTTGGGTACGTTATTAAAATCTTTATCACTTTCCTTAACACACCATTAACACAGAGTAGCAAAAGCGTTACAAACATTTTGTATATATTGCAAACAAAATTGTATATATTTTAAACTACACTTCCTTTCCATGTTTACTTCTATATATTTTTCTATCGGCGTAACCCTTGCACCCCCTCTAGTGCAATTGCTAGTATATAATACTGTAGGAATCAGGTAGCCCCCTATAAACTGTAGTATGCTTGATAAACCTTTTTCACCCCCCTATAAACTGTAGTGCACCTAATAAACCTTTTTCACATGACCGATGATGTTGGCGCGACATGCCCTCCAACAACATGAGGACAAAGGGGAGACTAGACCTTGACCTCTTACTTGCAACATAATCCTTTAGCCAATCGAGCTAGGCCCTCCACCCCATAATATTATTAAATATATAATTATGTAATTTTTAAATATTATTAAATATAATATAATAACAATTATATTAATATAATATATTAAATATTTAATATCAAAATATAATTATACTTCATATATATTTATTATTACATAAAATAATAAGTTGAAAATTGCAAGTACAAAATAAAATAAAAACGAAGCGTGCATTTTATTTTAAATTTATCCTAACAAAAACAATTCAATTAATATTACATTTAAACTATTGATTTTCTCAAGAATTTTTTTTTATATTAATACTTAATTATTCAACTTAATTTTAATTTGAGTTATTTATTCGTTTTAAGTTCCATAATGAAAAAAATAGATGCCTCAATAATTAAATTTCTCAACGTAATTTATATAGATTATTTTAAAGGTATATATGCTAGTACAACTCTATCTCATAGCTACAAGGCTTTGACCCAACCCAAACTCGACAAGTTAATATTTGACATAGACTCAAACTCAATGCTTAGATTTGGCCAATACTTGGAAAATTGAAAAAAACATGAAATATATAATTTTTAAAGTATTTAAAAAGCTTTAATCATGCACATTTTAATAAATAAACTTTAAAGGCACAATAAGCTAATCAAATAGAAGTTACTTTGATCACATACAAAAGTATACATTGATTACATGACTACAAAAGTAGATTTTAGCTAAACGAAACAATATTTTTTAAAATATTGTCAAGTGTATACAAAGCTCACAGATTATGAAATTTGTGACATCCAAATAAATATCAAAACTATAAGTATAATTGTGGCTTAGAAGAGCTTGCATCGCTCGTCTCAACATTCATATCTATATGAAAAGGCCTGCATTGATGTCTAAGATAGGTCCTTAATGATGATGCAACTACGACATTTGCCTATGTATAAGTGCCACCAACATTTGAGGGGTCTACTCATGCTCTATCCTCCTCTTTGCCATGACCACCACCTTTGCTTCTATATTTTCCTGATCAACCATGCAAGGTTGTCCTCATAAAAAATGGGATCCTTAGCTATCCAATCTAACTATGGATCAACCTCCTTTGAAGTGATGAGAGATAAATTAATGCTCTAGTTTTGTTTGTGACAAAAGCAATGGTTGTAATAACAAAAACAAGATCATTTAACCTTTGCACCTCTTGGAGTATATTTGCTCATTTAACATACTCCAATTGCATTCATAGCTTCAAGTGCTATATGGTTGACTCAAGACAAGAATTGCAATCCTCTAAAGATTCGAGACCTTAGTACCGAGCCTTTTTCAACATACATTTGAAATGAGAAAACAAAACTCAATTTTATTGTTCCACTTTTAATTCAAAATTAACGTAAAAAATAAAAGTTCTATTTTTTAAATTTAAATTATGCCTTGAATAGATTTTTACTTTGTTGCAATGTTGTTCAAGTTGCCTTGCATATATCTCACACAAAGAAGTCCCTTTGCATACATTTGTAGACTCAACCTTAGAGATTATTTTCATTTCCAGTTGATGATTAGGAACCATTTGCTTTATGACTATATAGAGCCCACTCAAAACCTCCCCATCCTCTTTAAAATCTAAGTAGAATCGAAATACCAAATTCAAGAAACATGTAGCTGCATGTAAGGGCTTGTGAAGCTAATTATGTCATCGGTGATCGATGATGTCCCAAATGAGATGATATTTATCCTCAACCCCACTATAGATGGATCTAATGACCTTGGATCTATCCGTGCTCTCACATATATAGCTCTTTGTGTGTTTCTCCCCATTAACAACTTGAATGAAAAACTAAAGGTCATATGAATTGTAATTATTACTAAACATTAACAAAAATAATTATAAACAAAACTAAACAAGTAGAATGAAAATATAAAAAAAAGAATGAAAATAGAATATAAATATGAACTTACATCTATGATCCCCTTTGCTCGAGGCTACAAGCTATGCTCAGTGAAAATCTAGACCACCACATTAGCCCTCACATTGATCTTAGCATATGAAGATGTAGACCACTCCTTGAAAACAAATATACACTTCAAAACAAAATTTGACTGAAGCAAATATTGCAATGCAATAAAGTTTGTTGCAAAGTAGTTTATTTTAGGATGAACCAACTCCCTGTTCTTCTAGTTCCTCATTAAGTTGAGGACCTAGGCATGGTTGCATATGTATTTGCAAATGTTTTTTATCATGCCCCACACATGCTTTGATCCATGGGATTTTACCAATATCCTCTAATATGAGGTTGAAGTAACAGTTAGCACAAGGAATCTAAAATAAGAATGGGTGCCCATTCATGAAAATTTTACTTGCAACGACAAAATTTGTTGCATTATCTGTACTATTTGTACAAAATTCTTGTCACCCACCTTGGCTAACACTTTCATTGGACAAAACTTCGCAAAGAATTTCAACATTTTATTGTCTCTTCAAAATCATCAATGGATTTCAAGAAAATTGTGCCACTTGAGAAATCAATAAAATTTGAAAGACTAGTGTGAATCACCTAAGTTAGAAATCTTAATTATTAAATTAATAGATTTTAGGAAGTACAATCTCTTAAAGAGGAGACAAGGAAATTCAACAATGTCGTATCTCTCCTATCCGTCAAACTACCAGTCATGATTGTGCAACCCTTGCTTCATATTTCATGTTGTTCTTCAATTTTGGCCTTCACATCCACCACCTTTATAATCAAACTGGAGCCCTTTCTTACCTCATTATTAGAGGCTTTGAACCTTGCCCCGCAAATGTAATGCATCCACTATATTTTTCCTATAAAGATACCTAAAATAAATAAACTAAACAAAATAAGTGTTATAATATGTAGTTAAAAATTTAAAAATCTCTAAGGTCAAAAGTTCAAGAGACAAAAAAATCAAACAACATATTTTAAAACAAAAATAATAATTAATTATCTAGTTACGTGAATGGAATGGAATAATAAAACCAAAAGTCTTTGATTCCACTCTTTATTGCATCATGCTTGTCCTTGTTCCAACCCATGTTTTAAGTGATGGTTGGAAACCTAGTACAATATATGAATCTAAGTTAGATCCATGGATGTTAGACTCACCATTGTCATTGTCACTAGTGTCTGAAGATCCAAGAAATGGAGGAATCAAAGAATATTTTTCATGAATGGCTGCCATTTTTTCCCTTTTCCTCTTTTTTAGTCCCTTTTTGTTGGTCAAAGGTTTTTAATTGACTTTGTACCTTGCACACTTTAGCATGTGCAAGCATGCAAACTTTAACATCTTCGTATGAAATTTGTGGGAGGTGATATTACAATCAATCGATATCCCCCATTAATTTTTGTCTTGCAATGTATACAAACCGACTCCCCTTTCTTTGACCTAGGGATGACATGTTTTCAACAAAGTTCCTTTCTAATTAGGACTGACATTATAACAATGTATAAATGTGAAATATGTTGTAGTAACAAATAAATGGAAAATAAATTAACATTTAAGGTTTCTAGTTTAATTGATGCATTTTGAAACCGTGGTATCTTACTAGGCTACTCGATCTCGTTGCCAATTCAACACAATTTCAAACACACATACTTTTCACCAAACAACTTAACTTTACACAAAACTAATTCAACTACAATTTGTAACCAGCATATTCAAAAAATCTTACATCCATAATTCCTTGGATGAATTAAAGTAGCATAATGAGATTTATTTCACAGTTACCTATATTGATGAAATTGAACTCACATGCATACATGTTACACAATCAAGTTACAAATTTTTTCTCCCTGTAAAAGCTATAAGCTTTACTCTCCTCCAACTTCCTCTATACCTGCACCACTACTCTACACTTTCATCTATTTCTCCTCTATTCTCTTCTTCTTCTCTATGTTTCCAGCTGAGAGATAAAAAACTATTTAAAATCCGAACTTGTTTATTTTCATTTCCTTTGATTTACCTCTTCTCTCCTTGGCATGGCTGAAGATCATTCAATGATTTTTTAATTTTTTGTTGTTGTAGTTGGTTATCATGCTTTTCTATGCCCTTTACTTAGCTGCTGCTCCTCTTCTCCCTCTATGGTGTGGCTCCCCACTCCATCTGGGTGTTCCCCTCTACCTAGACGTCCCCTGCATACCAGTCCACACATCAACTTTCTCTTTTCTTTATTTTTATCTTTTCTAACTCCTCTTGCCTGCACTACTTGGTGGATACAATAACTTCTAAACAATTGCCTCAAATCATCAAAAACACACCTTCAAATGAAAATTGAAACAAAAAGTGACTAAAACCAAACTACAATTTTTTTGTGTTGATCTACCTAGATACTCCTCCTACATCATTAATTAAGATAAAAACCTAGAAAAAAATAAGTATAGTTAGAGTTTGTAGCTTAAAATATATAAAAAATTAGCAAAAAAGCTAGGGTTTGTTCCATGTTTCTAAAATGAAAAAAATGTAAAGACATATGATAAGTTATGGGACTTTATTCCTTAGAAAAAGTTAACAAAGAGAATTAATGTAATAGTCTTAAAATAAATATAATAAACAAATATTAAATTCTTTCACAATATAGTTGGAACCACACCTTCATATTGTATAAAATACCCGTGAAAAACTTAGGAGGGAAAAAAAGGGAAATGAATAATTTTATTGCACATTGCGAAAATATGATTCCAAATTAGCAGGTTATGAGCATTAGAAAAGGGGGCACATGGAGTGTGTCCAATGTGAGGTATAGAGTACACTCAGGACTGCCATGGCCAAGGCTTGGGTATTGCACGTGTGTTGAGCATTGTTATGTTGAACCTTGTGTAAAATTGCGTAGTATGCTTTGTTCCTCCTAAAGTGCTCACAGATAGAAGAGGGTAAATGAGGGATCGGTTCAAGACAATTTGCACGGGCTTTCTGCACATTTCCAAAAGATGAGTATTATTGATTATTTCTGGCTAGTAATAATTGATATTTATTTGTGCTGCACAGTTTTAAAACTGATATGAAATTTAATTATTATTATTTTAATAAATAATGGATTTTTGATTATTGAATTAATTAGAGAATAGTATGATTACATTTGGTATTAGAGCCTGTAAGATCATAATAGTTTAATATTATTTTGTTGTAATTTTTTATATACTAAACAATTTAATTTAATTCATTAATATATATATATATATTGATTCGCAAGCGTTTTTTATTGGAACTATGAACTAGTGAGGCCACATTTTTGGGGGACCTCATACCATCATCTCTCTTCTTGCAGGCATATCACCATGCTCTCCTTATCACTCCAGGCTCCAACACAACCACCTTATCTCTCTGAATTGATCTCCTTATCCCTCCAATTCCTTATCTCTCCGCTGTGCTGAGCGTTCATGATCTCCTTATCCCTCCAACCCCTTATCTCTCCACTATGCTGATGAACTCCTTATCCCTCCGTCTCCTTGTCTCTTCACTACGCTGATAATCTTCTTATCCCTTCGGTACCTTATCTCTCCCTTACGCTGATGATCTCCTTATCCCTCTGACTCCTTATCTCTCCATTTCGTTGAACACTCATTCACCGACCACCTTATCTCTCCAACATCCCTATCCCTCCACATCCTCTCTCCTTTCTCCATTTTTTTTCTATCTCCTCTGCAACGTCCTTATCTCTCCACCTGAGCCACACCTCTCTCCAATTCTTGCTTCCTCCACTGTCCCTCCTCCTCCTTCCTTCCTTTCCATCTTCCGTCTTCTCTCCTTATTACTCCGTCCCCCTTTATCTCTCCAATCCTCTCCTTATCTCTCTGCAGCCTCCTTGTCTCTCCACAACCTCCTTATCACTTCAATCCTCTCCTTATATCTCCACAACTTCCCACAGAGCCTTGATCCACGACGTCGTTCTCCTCCGTTATCTACAACAACCTCCTCTTCACTTGCATCAATTGTTTCCTCCACACCGAGACTTTGGACACCAAGTTCTCCAACAATCGTCAACAATAGCCATCGATGGGTGAGCCGACTGTGCACCTAGTTCTTGACTTGAACTCCTGACCACTGTATCAACACGGTGTTGCAACCGTTGCACTGCGGGGTTAACCCCCTTAATTCATTAATATTTTAATTACATATCAATTGAAATATTTTTGAAATATTATGTTCAAAGATTAAATGTGAAAATATCTATTAAAGTAATTGATTTAGGTGAATCAAACTTAACATGGGTCATAAAGAATTACCCATTCTAAAAAGCTTTTACCCTTCAATTACACTATTCATAAAATTAAATATTCACTTCATAGAAAGAATAAAATTCTTTTTCAAAACTTACATGATCTAAATTAGATTAGGTTTTCTTCAACTAAACATAGAGACAAATAGTTATCCCCAAGAACCAAAAAAATTATAGAGAAAATATGGTAAAATAAGTCCATTTGACCCTTTCTTGCAACATTAAAATTTTGAAACCACTAAAATTCTTTTTCTTAATTTTCTTAATTTTAGATATTTTTATAACCAAACTTGATAGCTTTGTTGCTAAATACGTTATTGATATTTTCTTTAGTAGTACCTAGTAAGTTCAACTTCTAAAATAATTTTATATGATTTGGCATATTACCTTTTTAGAACAACTTTGGACACGTTTAGTGGGCCTTTGGGTGTAGAGCTTTGGTTAGTGATTGATCCATATTAAATCATACAATTATGTTTTTTCAAAACCACTAGGGGAGAGGGGCCCATAGTGGAGCGCCCTAACTTCACGTTTCTCAAAATCCTATATGGACATTTCAAATCATTCCACTATGGGCCCCTCTCCCCTAGTAAACCTCGACAAATTTACATCTCTATTTTTTTGTACGGGTGATTTGAAAACTGCCCCGATTGGTCGCACAACCACTGGTCTGCGAAAAGTGGTGGTTCTGCATGATATGTGTGTGAGAATTTCAAATAAACCATCACATTTGTCTCTTCAGTTTGTTGGCTTAGTGACCTTTTAGTGCATTAGAAGTATTTGATTACCATAGTGTTAGAGAAGTATGGTTTTTTAAAACATAAGCTTGACAGTGAGTTTGTATGAGTGTGCAATCCATATTTATTTGCAATTTCTTGTACTTTTCTGATTCTCAATAGTTGCCACTACAATGGTGTAACCTCCAATTATAGAAGATTTCAAGGTGTAAAATCTTGCTTTAAGGACATTTATAAACTAACTAGAGATTAAAAGAAGATGATAGTTCTATTGTGACAGATATTCAACATCCAAATCTTGTTTCTGACTGAAACTTCTTGGATTAAGAGTGTTACCTGAATCTTCATATATGTACTGAATAAGGAAAGTACTTTCAATTGTCAAATTTCTATTAACATAAGCCGAGCATGTTAAACCTTTACAACTCCCATAAGATAATGGTATATATAGTGCTTTCAAAGCCCATGTGATTGACAAAGATAATGGATTCCAATGAGAACTAGCCAGCGATAAGAATTTTTGGTGTCTTCCATTGAGGGAATTGTCCTTGCTATAACTCATGAGGTTGGATGAGGAATCGATTTCAATTCTGAACAAAACACTATTGAAAAGTAGTATAAAAGCGTTAGAATCCTATCCAAAAGCTGCCAGGTCACATAAATTCTTCATGCATTAGGAAACATGGTTGAATTTTTTTTATGAAAGCTTATCACGCAATGATATGTAATTGTGATTGGTGACTTCCATATACCTTCTTCAAGGAAAAGTTTCCCGAGATGCTTTCACACAGATGATTAACATTATCAATCTAATAGCATTCTATGACAAATTAGTGCATTGCACTGTCAGTGAATGATTCTCTCATGTCATCGTGCTGTTATTGGATGGCATAAGTATTGATCGATTAGTTGTATGGTTAAATCTGTGTTACGAAATAATGTTTCATACTACGTTATTAACTCCTATCCAAGGAAAATCCTAGGAGATTTAAACTAACTTAGTAACTTAAATTCCCAAATATATTTTGATGATATTAACTGCATAATTAAGTTTTAATTGTGTAAAAATTGAGATTACTTTTTAAAGTTATTTGTGGGAAGAACATTCCAAATGAATAGAAATTTTTATTTGAGTTTGGTGAAAATAAATTGTTATATTGTAATGACGTCTGAAAGCAACCAAAAAGCTTATGAGGCTTTTGAAAAAATCAACCAAACATTAAGGCAATAAGTCATCAAATTAGTTGGCCAAGTTCAACTTAGGTAAAAATATTTAGAACCAAAAAGATAATATTCATTAAATAAAGTGATTTAATGAAAAGGAGAAAAGATGATGACATTTAATTAAATAAGTTAGGGTTATTTAATTAAATAAGAAGATTTAGGGTTTTAAATTAAATAGTTTGATTTATTTGATTTAATGAGACGAAATGTTAGCATGAAAAAGGGTGAATCAACTTGATTAAATATATTAGGTTAATAGATGAAGATAATGCAATTAATTAAATAGCTAGGTTAATTTAATCAATTAAGTGAAAAGAGGATGGGTTTTAGGAGGAAATGATGTTAGTATACCTAATTTGAGTGTATGATATCGTTCAGAATATTTTTAAGTGCCTACATTTTTCCCCTTTTTGAAGTGAGGTACCTGCTACGTTAGTTCAAAGACTGATGCTCTTCGGATTTAAAAAACTACTGCTTAGATAAAAAAAAATTCTGATTTTTTAGATGCCCCATTATTTCCCCAGTGGAAGGATTAAGCTGGTCCCTTGCCCCCTCGAAAAATTGATCAATTTTTTTGAATTTTGGGTTGATTTCCCGACAAAGGTTAAATGCTGCCCCAAGGGTTCGGAAAGGCTTCAGAATGCAATAAACATGCCAAAAACACAAAAAATGGTGCAAAATAAGCTCTAGTTTGGCAAAATTGGTGAAAAACCCTAGCTGCAAAGTTAAATTAGGGAAAAAACCCTGATTTTGAGATATAAATAGGTTAGGAAGGGTCAATTTCAATTCATTTATGCATTCACACTTTAAGGATTTCTTGTAGTTTGAGCTCTGACCCTCTGTGAAATGGAACAACGAGTGCTCCTATGACACATTTCCAACCAGGTTTGCGAGTACAAGAGGCTTCCAGGCGTAGGACCACCGGTATGTGATTCAAAACTTGATTTGAATTTTGACTTTTAAGCACATTTAATACATTTTGAAATTTGAATTTTGGCGGTGTCGCATATAGCGACTCTATTTTTAGAATCAACGACGCTATTTTGATTTATAGCGATGCATATGTATTTAGTGACGTAGTTCACGATTTAAAATTAGGGTTTAAGATTTCAAATCGCGACGCATATGTAAATAGCGACACAACTTGTGATTTGGAATTTAGGGTTAGGGTTTGCCAAGTTCAAACAGTGATGCACGTGTGATTAGAACCACTGTTTGCGATTTTCAATTTGAATGCATCCGACGTAGCTGTTTGGAATTTGAGGTATAGCGATGCTATCATAATTAGTGACGCTTTTGTCATTTTGGGGGATAAAAACTCCAAACTTAGCCATTTTTTTGTGAATTTTGACATCGTGCGCTTCGTGGGTGTAGGAGGTTATCCTGCCTTTGATGTCCCATGAACACTAGCTGTCAGTTTTATCCAGACTTGGTGATTTGTCTAAGTTGCAATAGGAGCACGCATGAGAGATCGGTTTGTGGTACATCACTTATATGACTATCGTCTGGACCCATAATTTGATAATGATGACAATGCTATGTGAGCGATGGCATAGCGAGACTTCATCATTCCACTTACACTAGAGGACACTGGAGGACTTATAGTGACACTGGAGGACGTATGGCGGATTTTGCGATCGCTGATACATGGTGAGCACGTGATATATGACATTGATGCCGACTATGATGCTTGCCATGAGATGCTTGACCAGGAGGACATTGTCCTGGTCAACTCCTAGGTAGACCTTGAGATGTACATAGGTTGAGCGTCGACCTTCAAGTTGATCATTGAAGCAGTGATCTCAGGTTTGGTCGCTCTAGATTGACAGAGCAGGGGATTCAGTCCAGGATGGGGACTGGCTTGGTATAGGATGTTGTTTAGGAGGACCCAGTTTGCACGGGGACCAGTGATGCTGGCCTCCCTTTACCATGATATGCATGACTTCGTATACAGCGATGGCAGAGCCATTGGCACTAGAGTCACCCTTCTCCACATTTGGGCTTGGGAGCATATTTTTGTTCTCTAACCGATTGTTCAAATGGAAGATGTGAAGCCAGATGATCCAAATTTTTGGCGATACAAAAGTGCCATCACATTGTAGCACATAGGGAAACTCAACATTCCTTATTGGCATCGAGTGATCGATGAGATAACGGTATTCCGATGGCGACCATGGCTTTAGATTCCAACTTAGTATGATGATGTGCAACAACTTTTCTTTGCTCAACAGATCCGATTCATGTAGGGTCGAGAGCACACTATTATTGAGAGATACATTCCTGATAGGGTTGCCAGATAGTTTGGCGAGAGGTAGGACAAGCTTGATGACCAGTATATTGCTTATTTTTCCAGGTCAGCCCAAGAGACAACATGGGGTCATATGATCCCAATCCACGAGGTTGTAGAGGGCTTTAGATAGTTGGTTGCTAGGCCATGGGCCTATGAACTAGGATGGGCAGATGCACTGACTACGCCCAATTATGATGCATGGTTCATACCCCTCTCATGATTGATAGATCCAACAGGTATAACTCCATGAGGGAGGCCAAGAGGGAGGGGCATAGGAAGAGGGTGAGGGCACCAAATGATGGACAGAGCAAGGGATAGGGTAGAGGACATGATGGCTAGGATGGCCAACATCAATAGGATGGATAGGTCCTAGGTGCACCACCAGTGCATCAACAAAAAAAACCTTTGATACAACAACACCCACTACAATAGTCACCGTCAGAGCCAGATCCCCGTGATGCACAAATATAATAGTTGTAGGTGGTTACGGCTGAGCGAGATCAGGCTCGTCAACATATTTTGGTTATCACCACTAAGAGAGATCAGGCCAGGCAACAGGTACAAGTAGTCATAACAAAGAGAGATTAGGAGCGTCAACTTAGGTAGATCGTCAATATGTAGTTGGCACAGGAAGGTGAGCAACACCAGTAGTTGGAGACCATGACAACTGCAGCATAGGGATAGACTATGTCTGCCCGTTTGTATAGAGAGGCTATGATTGAGGTGACATACTATTGTATGCACTACCATTGGGATGTCCTTGCGGTGATTAGGCAACCAGATTACTCAGATAAGAGTGGGGCACATCCTTGGGCCAAGGATCAACCAAAGAGATAGCCTAGTGAGGGGAGCAACCATCAAGGCTAGCTTGCTTGCACATACACTTTTTGGATTATTGCCTGATTCTTCATACGGATATACATTCATGGGCTCCTTTTTAATAGCCTCATGGATATTGTATTTTTGATCGATATACATACACTGATAGATATTGTACTATGACAATTATCATTTTTTTTGATATATATGATATGATATAGATTTGATATGCGATGTGTTCTTTTATTTCATGCTTTATGAATGTATGGATACATTTGATGTGATGCAAGATAATGTGACATGCTTATATATGCTTATGAGATATATATGATGTGATATGCGATGTAATGCAATGCGATGGACGGATGCACTTTTTTTTTAGTATTTTTTAGTGACATGTTATGGGATGGATGATGTGATATGAAAATGTTATGCTTATGCAAATGATATGAATGCACTTCTTTTTCAGTATCTTTTCTTATGCAGTTTTATGAGATGATGATGTACATGCATATGGATGTATGTATGGAAAATCTGGATGTTCATGCTTATGATATGATATTGTGATACATGTTTATGATATGTGTGCAATGATTTAAGATGCTTAGAATAAAAAATATATATTGTTCATCACAACTTAAATGATAATGATGATGCAAGATGTATGTTTTATGATATGCTATGATTATACAAAATGTATGCATGTTGATGATTTGTGGATGCAGGATGGATGCATTGATGATATTTTTACTGACTGTCATGATACTAGATTAGCGTAGAGAGAAGATAGAAGAAACAAGATGAATGGATCTGACCATTGATTTTGATTGATTCAAAAGATCCAACAAGTCTATGATCCACTGAGACTTTATTAGAGATGGTGATGAGAAATGCAGGATGATGATTTTCTCATATCTTGGGATTGAGATTTTTCATCATTCCTTATTGTTTGATAGAACATATAGACACGATGCATAAAGGTATTAATAACTAGGATGGCATTGTATCTGGTGTAATGGACTTTGATTCTGCAAAAAAATAGGATAGTTCTTGTTCACATCTTGACATACAAAAACCTCATTGGAATATAAGTTGGCAGTTTTAGAATATATCATACCAAAGCATACACAATAGTCAACAATGTACTCTAAACAACTTTCCTACACACAACTAAACAAGTATGCAACAATATTATTTTATAAGAATATCTACAATCACAATAAATGAAAGATAATGACCGATTCCCCATTCCTTTCTCTCTAAATCATTTTGATAGACATCATCGAGAGGTCTTCAGAATGGGTCAATAAGATAAATCATAAGAAAAGATCAAAGACAAACAGTTAGTGTTATCTATATCTCTTGCCAGTTTAAAATGTAACTAAGGTGATCTCTGATGCTAATGTCCATCGCAGGAAGGATACATGCTAGGACATGTTGATCAAATGGTTTGATTAGGATGATGGTGTGTGATAAGCCGTTGATACAAACTTCACTGACGCATTTACCTATGATCTAGACTTTAGATTTTGACACTTAGGTTCTCACTTTATGACTTGTGACACTTTTTTTCTACTTGTTTTGTCAAAGGGTGAAGGTGACACTCAATTGTATTATGGGTGGAGGTTTATTGTGGGTGAAAGTGAAATGAGATGGGTGGTTTTGGATTTTCTGGAATATTTCAATGTTTTTGGTGTTTTGAAAGTGTTTTGAAGATGTTTTTGGTATTTTTGAAAATTTTATGTGAATGCTTATGTTTTCGATTATTTGAGGTTGTTTAGGGTTTTTATCTAAGATATTTTACGCTCTTTAGGTCCTTTGAATGTTTTCTAATGTTTTTGTGATTTTTAAGTTTTTAAATGTTTAGGGGTTTTTAAGTTTTCAAATGTTTTTGTATTTTTCGATAATTGAATGTTTATGAGTTTTATGAGATTTTAAATGTTTAGAAGTTTTCTGAGATTTTGACCAAGAACCTAACCTAAAAGACCTATCTTAGGGGCCTCGGGGATGATCAAAGATAAGCATTGTCTACATTATACATGCAAAGACCACGTAGTTTGACTGACTCACCTTATTGAAGATGAGATATGAACACTTGATGGAATGCCAGTTTATTATGATGAACTCCTAAAGGACTGACCTAGGGTGTCTTGGGGGCACATCAATGATGACCTTGCCTACGTTCAAGCTCAAAGACTCATAGTTCGATAAGGTACTATATTTGGATTTTCAACGTTTTTACCTTTTCAGGGATTTTGCTGTGTTTTGGATGTTTTGGATTTTGACTTTACAAATTTTTGAATGTTTTTGGATTTTTGATGAAGTTTTATGATTTTTTTTGAGATTTTCGATAAGATTTCCAATAACCTTAAGATATACAAGAACCTGATGTGATCCAGAATGAATTGCCCCCAACGTGACACAATAGGCTACCTCGATATAGGAAGGAAAAAATGACCTTAGAAATATGCCAAGTAGTAAAAAGGGGATGAAATACTTCAAAACATCAAGCTATGATATGGACACAGATGGGTGATGAAATAAATAGGATGAATGATGTGATACGATGGATGTGATACAAAGAATGATAGGATAAAGAGCCAAAGAATAGATGGAGGTGCTTTATTTATACGAGGCACCTATTTGCTAGGTTTTCACCAAGGTACTTGCCCAAAGCGCCACCAAAGTGGTTTTCACTAGAAGATGATTTTTTTCTTTACTTTTTTCAATCCTTTTTCTCATTTTTTTGGATTTTGATCATTTTTTTATTTTTTATTTTGGTATTTTCAGTTTTACACCCTTCAAGACTAGGCATAAATTTTTTAAAGATGCATGTTGTTGGTTGGTTCCTGCAAGGGTTCACCTTTAGGTGTTGATAATTGATACGCTCCCGATCCATAGCTTGTTGTGATGACAAAGGGACCCAACCAGTTAATCTCAAACTTTCCTTTACTATCCTGATATGGAAGATTCTTCTGATTCTACTTTAGAACAAGATCCCCTACTTGGAAAGACCGACATTTGATATTATTGTTATAGCTCTGTTTTAGTTGGTTTTGATATACTTGTAAGTGATTAAGAGTGTAAATACGATGCTCATCCATGAATTCTAGCTCATTCAACTAAGATATTTTGTATTCTTAATCAGTGATTAGGTTCTGTAGTGACACTCACAATGATGGGAGCTCAACCTCAATAGGAAAGATGGCTCTGATCCATAGACCAAGGAGAATGAGGTTGTACCTGTTGGTATGCTTATATTGGTTTGATAGGCCCAGAGAGCGGGATTTAACTGCAGATGCCAGTCACAACTAGCTTCATTGACATTTTCTTTAGGATTTTTAGAATGGTCTTATTTTTAGCCTCAACTTGACTATTGCCTTGGGGGTAATATGGGGTAGAGAATTGGTGTTGGATGTTGAATCTTTGACATAGCTCTTTCACATCCTAATTTTTGAAGGGCGTTCCATTGTCTAAGATAAGGGTTTGTGGAACATCGTAACAAAAGATTAGGTAATTCAAGATAAACTTGGTAATTTTCTTCCCTATTATGTAGGTCATAAGAATGGCTTTGACCCACTTGGTAAAGTACTCAGTGAGTGCTATGATAAACTTGTGGCCATTGGATGAGGTTAGAGTGATATTTCCTATGAGGTCAACCCCCCACTATGAGAAAGGCCAAGGTGTGATAATTGGTTGCAACTTCTGAGATGGATCATGAATTAGATCTCCATGCTATTGACACTGGACACATTTCTACACATATTGATGGGCTTCTCTTTCCATGGTTGGCCAATAGTACCTCATCCTCAAGAGTGTTTTAGCTAAAGTCATACCACTAGAATGGGAACCACATTTTCCATCGTGTACTTCTATTAAAGCAATCAAGGCTTCCTCTTGGTTAAGACATCATAGTAATGTCCCTTTGATATTTTGACGGTAAAGGGTATCACCTAAGATCACGAATTAGGATTCCTTCTTTACAAAGGTATTTTTAAGGTTGGAGGTGATATCAGATAGGAGGGTTCCTCTGCTTAGGTAGATGAATATGTCATGATACCATGGGGATCCAAGATCAACAATGACACACATGAATTTAGATTCATGGATTTTGAAAGTTGGTACGAGAAGTTGTTCTACCAAGGATTCACATTGAAGGACATTGTGTGGCATGTCTAACAATGATCCAATTATTGCCATAATGTTTGCTACTCGATTGTTCATGCGAGGAATCTTCTCAAAAGTTATATATATGAAAAGGTCTTTGAGAATTTCTACCATCTTCTTTTAAGGAGTAAGCTTATTGTACTTATTTTGATAGTCATCATTGACTTGGTTGATAACCATCTGTGAGTCTCCATAGACTTTCATTTCTTGTATTTTCCATTGAATTGCTATCCTTAGACCTATGATTAGGGCTTCGTACTCAACAATGTTTTTAGTACATGGAAATGATAGTTTTTATGAATTTGGAATGCAATCCCCTTGAGGGGTGATAAAAAGGATACTTGCCCTTGATCCATGTTGTGTGAATGATCCATCAAAGTACATTTTCCATTGATCAGTTAGATTGACAAGGAACATTGATTCATTAGGGAATTCAGATATCAATGGCTTTTCTGTATAGATAGGTGCCTCCGCTAGTTGGCCTACAATCACTTGTCCTTTGATTCCATTGTGCTCTATGTACTCTATGTAAAATTTAGTCAAGATCATTACCCATTTGGCCATTCACCCAGTGAGAGTGGCTTTGAATAACATGTATTTCAATGGGTCAATCTTTGTAATAAGCTTGAATTGATGTGACAACATGTAATGTTTGAATTTTTGTGAAGAAAAAACCACTTCTAAGCATGCTTTCTCAATGGATGAATAGTTCATTTCATAACCTACCAAGGTCCTACTAATGTAATAGATGGTTCTCTCCTTTCTGTCTTCATCATGTTGTGCTAGAAGAGCACTTAGTGTTGCTAATGTTGCTGAGATATACAAGATCAATGGTTTGTCTGGTATCAAGGACATGAGTACTAGAGGTGTCAATAGATAGTATTTTATTTTTTGGAAGGCTTTATCACACTTCTCATCCAACTTGTAAGTTATTCCTTTATGGAGAAGATACGAAAAGGGTGGATTTTATCTGATAGTTGCGTTATGAACCTTTTGATGGACTACAATTTTCCTTGTAATCCTCTCATCTGCTTTAGTGTTTGTGGTGGTTCCATATCTAGGATGGCTTCCACTTTTTCTAGATAAATTTCTATCCCTCTTTGTGAGATGATATAGCCAAGAAGTTTCCCTGATATAACCTAAAGACACACTTTTTTGGATTTAGCCTTACTTTGTATTCTTCAAGTCTGTCAAAGATAGGTCCTAAGAATTTTATGTGCTCACTTCTTTTCCTCGACTTGGCCAAAATATCATCCACATAATCTTTGACTATTTTGTGGATCATGTCATGAAAGATGAGGGCCATTGCTCTTTGATAGGTTGATCCTGCATTTTTTTAGCCCAAATGGCATTACATCCCAACAATATGTTCCCCATGGACAAGTGAATATAGTTTTGTGTTGATCCTCCTTGGCGATCATGATTTGATTGTAGCCTAAAAATCCATCCATGAGTGATAACATTTCATGCCTAGCTATTTTTTCCATGATGAGGTCAATGTTAGGAAGAGGGAAATCATCCTTTAGGCATGCCTTGTTTAAGTCTCTGAAATCTATGCATATTCTGATGCCCCTAGTGGGTTTGGAGATTGGTACCAGGTTTGAAACCCACTCAAGATAATCTATCGGTTGGATGAATCCAATGTCAAGAAGCTTTTGTAACTCAAGTTTCACCAAGAGTTCTATATGAGGGTACATCTTCCTTAGTTTCTGCTTTACTGACTTAGATTCAAGATAAACTACTAAGTGATGCACAACTACTTTTGGATCAAGCCCTGACATATCTGTGTATGACCATGCAAAGTTGGCTCTTCGTTCTTTCAGGAATGTTGCTAGGTTTTATTTTCTTCATCCAACAAGGATTCAACATAGAAAGTGATCTTGGGCGCTTCTTCTATTCCCACATTGACTAGGGTTGCCTTTTCTATTAGCACTGCTGACTTCTCTGGATGCATCACACTAAGGGGGAGATTGAATCCCTCATTATTGGGCACCTCAAAGAGGTTTAGATGCATCTTTTTTTTTTACATTTTAGGATAAAAAAGTGAGTGTGGTTTTCACTCAAAGATCTACATGTTATTTTCATTTCATCAATTTTGCGATTGAAGGATTCAATCATCTCCCCGTAGTACACCCTTGTGTCTAGTTATATGTCAAAACTTGCTTTGTGATCTACCCATGAAAATTTGTCATGGAGTCCCATGAATTTTGAGATCACTTCATCATTTTCAAATAAATATAGAATTGGTGGTCCTTGTTGGTCCAAGTCAATGAGTTGTGGGTATACTAGGCATATTTCAGCTAGTTGATTGTTCGAAGTGAAGGATTTTATGGATATCATGAAGAGGGAGTTATTCTCAAATAGGTTAGAAACATCAAGGGGGAAGACATCTAAGGTCATATCATGTGATGTAGGTAACCAAGAGGAAGCCTTAGCCTGTTTAGCAGAAGTACCTTTTCCAATAAGGGTGACCTTGCTAGTAGTACAACCTAGTCCAAGATTCTTTAGTCGTTTCTTAGGAATGATGGGTTCTAGCAAACCATTATCATTTTGTCCTAGCTTCTCATTCTTGTTATAGCCCCATCCCATCATTAGTTGTAAGCCTTTATTGCCATCTTCCATAGGAAGAATAGGGACAGGTCATTCATCCTGATATAGCAGTTTAGAGACATACTCCTCGTTGACATGTTCTTGGTTCAAATCCCCCCACTTGGTGAAGGTAGTAGCTGCCATCTTGATTATTTTGGGCTCTTTGTTTCTAGATGTGGGTTTCCCGTGGAATTGAGGAGAAAGAGGTAGCTCTCCTAAGACAAAGGTTCTTCATTAGCTTATAGTTTCCATAACCATAATCTTGGATCACTGCTTTGATGTCGGGAATGTTCTACACCATAGGTATTTTTTTTTCGAAGGTTGATGCAAGGGACGATGGGTCAATAAATGAGGAAGATGGTGTAGGCCCTTCATCATTCTTAGGTATTTGGAGGATTTTATAGAACTTGGCCTCAAGATTCTTGTAGTAGTAAAAAGGTTCAGGGTCTCCATGGATGGTAATTTCTCTATCCTCAAAGGGAAACTTTACACATTGATGATAGGTTGAGGCTATAGATTTTAAGGCATGGATCCATGGTCAGCCAAGTAGGATGTTGTAGGGATGATCAAGGTCTAACATTTGGCATGTAGTTTTTGCATTGATGGGTCCCACTTGGATGGGTAGTGTAATGATGCATTATGATACCCACTCTTGGTCGTCATATGCTCTGATGGTGGTACTCTTTGCTTTCTCAATGGTATCTTTTGAATAGCCCAAGTTCTTGATCAACTAAAGGGTACAAATGTTTAGACCAACACCGCTAGATCTACTAAGAATATTTTGACCTTGTTCTTATGAATGAAGACCTCAAGGTGTAAAGCACAATTATGAGATGGATGTGATGCTAGGTATTGTTCTAAGAAGGTGAGAAGATGATTAGTGATATTCCCTACCATAGCTTGAAACTGATCTGTATCAATATCCTCAGGGACAGATGACTCTGACAAAGCTTTCTCTAAGATTTCCCTATGTGTGGGGGATAGCCTTAATAGTTCTAATATTGATATATGTGCGAGTGTCTTCTTAAGCTAATCGAGGAGATTATACTTGCTGGGATTTGATGTTGGAAAAGTAGGTTGTGCCCTAGATTGAGATGGGACTCCTTAGATGGTGACTTTTCCACATCATGTGGTGACTCCACACTCCGTACTAGGCCCTTTGATGGTCACAATGGTGATGACACTGTCACAGGAAGAAATCAACTACATTGGAATAGGTATGCTGCACGTTTGTGTAGTCCTTATATTTTTTGTTGTTGTTCCCTTTGCTATGATCTGGCATAAGGTTCTTGTATATCTTAAGATCCTGATTCTCGGCTAGTATCCCAACAAATATGGTGTCGTTCTCTATAAGATCTTGGATAATATTTTTGAGCCTCATCCAATTTGTTGTTTTGTGTCCTTTGATTTTATGAAAGTCACAAAGATCATTCTCGTTGTACCAGGATGGCTTCTCTTGTGGCTCTTGGTAATTTTCAAAGTTGGGCAGCATTATCGGGTTTGGCTCAAACAATTTATTCATGATGGTTTTAATAGGTTCTAAAAATTGTGTGTACTTGCATTTTGGATAATTGTTCTTGTTAGGGGCTCGCCTTTGATATGTTTCGGTGTTGTTGATCTGATTGTTCTGAGGAGGTGTTGTTTGTTGCACAATTGGTTTAATGTTAACAACTTGATTATTGTTTGGACTTAGAGCACTTATGACCACCTTAGCATCTACCATGCCATCATTGGTCAAATTTTTGTTCTCAGCCCAGATACGAGGCTTTTCATTTGAACTAGTTGATGGGCGATTGCAAGCTTGAGTATTTCCCTGTGAGATTAGAGCTCTCTCGATGTTAAGGGATCTAGGGACAAGATCGTCATAAGAGGTGATGCATTGCATTTTCAAGTGGAAGGATAGATCCAGATCTAGATTTTCTATGATGATTCCCACTTGTTCATCGGGAAGGGGCCATTTTCTCTTACTAGCTCTTTGTCTCCACTATTGTAAGAAATTAGCGAAAGATTCTCCATTGTTTTGTTTGAGAGTATACAACTCTTCTAGGCTTACATCCATGTCAATATTAAAGGAGAAGTGATCTATGAATTTATCAGTGATTTATTGAAAATTTTTGATGTCGGGAGACAATTGAGAAAACTAATCTATGGTAGGACCTGTTAAACTTCAGGAGAAGAGGTGCATCAATTAAGAATCATTATAGGCCACCTCCATACACATGATGTTGAAATCTTTGACATGGTCCAAAAGAATTCCTCTCCCATTGTATTTATCGAATTTGGGGATTTCAAAATCGGGAGGGAATGGTACCATTTTAATATTTCAATCGAATGGATAGGGAGATAGATTATGTGTATGATTCTATGTATTTCCCATCCGAAGATCCTGTATTTCTTGGGATAACACCTTAAGTTGTGATACTAGACCATCTTGCAGGTTTGGTGGAGGAACATATGTTGGGATTTGTGGGATGGTAGATGAGTTATATGCGGGATTCTGATATGATAGAGTATTGTATGGGGTGTATGGTGGTGTGGGACTTTATGAAGGTGATTGAGGTGTTGATGTATATGTTCCTAACGTGTTTGTATTGACAATGTTCTGTTGAGGATTATAGTAGGAACTTTGTTGTTGTTGTTGTTGTTGGACATACTGCTGAGCTAGTAAGGCTTGTTGTTGTTGTTGATCCACGAGGGCTTGCTGTTGTTGTTGTTCCACGAGGGCTTGCTATTTTTGTTGTGCCACTAGGGCTTGGTGTTGGGCTTGGTGTTTTTGTTGTGCTAAGGATGCTTGTTGTTGTTGTTGTGCTGCTAAGGCTGCTTGTTGCTGTTGTTGTTGTTGTCTTGCTAAGGTTGCTTGCTATTGTTGTTGGTGTTGTTGTGTTGCTAGGTTTGCTTGCTATTGTTGTTGTTGTTGTTGTGCTGCTAGGGATACTTGATATTGTGCTGTTATGGCTGCTTGTTGTTGTTGCTATTGTGCTGCTAGGGCTACTTGCTATTGTTTTGATAAGGTTACTTGGTGTTGTTGTTTCTATTGGATGGCTTGTTGATAAGCTTGTTGTGCTTGCTGTAAAGCTAAGGCATGCACTTGCAATGTAGGATCCGTTGATTGTTGGGACATCTGTGATGGATTGTGGGTGTTGATGTTTTGAGTGGGTAGCAGATGGTTGACGAGAGTTTGAGGGTTCCCTTGGTTTAGCATTCCTTGTAAGATGGTTTATTGAGATGGAGGAATGTAGGTTTGAGGTCCCATTTGATTTTGCATGGTGAAGGGGACCGTGGGGAAAGATGAGGATGGTGCCATTAGATTTTGAGATGGTACTGACACACTAGGATCTTGAGTCCATTGATTAAAAAGGTTCCCTTGTCCCATATCTTAGTGATTTCCTTATGTTAGGGATGTGGACAAGGTATTGCCTGGGTTGATGGGATTTGTGACCAAGGGATGGTTTTGAGATGGGTTGATAATGGATGGGATGGATGTGTTTTGTAAAGCCAATGGTGTGGATACACCAGTTGGAGGATTGGATAGAGATGTCCCTATTTGCATTAAGGGTTGATTTTGTATGAGGGTATTTCCTTGCCCTTTTGGATCTACTTGTGACACTTGGTCCACACTACTTTGTGTGATGGTGGGAACACTTTTTGTACTCATGGGTATGTATGAAGATGGGTGTCCTAGATATGTTGAGGTTGTTGTGGAGTAATGTAGTGTAAGAGGTTTATATGGATGTTTGGGATCTTCGAGAATGGGAGGAGCACCAAAGGTAGTGTTATGCCTTGCATAACCACCCCATCTTTTGCCTTGGTCAAAATGGGTCCCCCTTTATGTTTTTTTATCCTTGGTTGTTTTTCAAACAAAGTTTGGAGTCTTTCTTTTCCAGTACTTTGTTGTTTTTCTTTGGTTTATTCTGTCAGAACCAGAGCCGAAACTGAATCGGGTTTTAAAACTTCTTTCAAAGCTCGTTCCGATCCCCATTTCGACAGTCTTTCTTTTGAGCTTTTTGTTTTGTCTTTGTCAGAGCCAGAGCCAGGGTGGAAGTTAGGTCGTAATTTATTCAAAGTTTCAAAATCAAATACCGTCCTGCCTTCGCCTCCGCTTTTGGGTCTTTTGTTTTAAACTAGGTTTTGTTTGTTAAGTTTTCTTGTTTCGGTCTTTTATTTTATTTTGATGTTTTGTTTCGCTTTATGCTTTATCGATAGAACCGGACCCGAAATGGGAACCAAGTTGGAAAGTTAAACAAGTTTCCAAAACAGTTTTCATTCCGATTCCACTCCCACCGTTTCTTGGTCATTGACATTTACTAAAGTCAGACGGCAGTAATGTGCCAGTTCTGACTCCTCTCTACTGCATTTATTGCATTAATGACAGGTTCCATGCATGTGTGAAACTCTGAGTTTTACCTTAATTAGGGATTAACGCATAGTTATTACCACTATTGTTAAGAGATTGAAGAGTAAACCAAAGTTGCAATGAAGCTTTTGTGTGAGTGAATCGATTGATAGAGAGGCAGTTTGTGTGCGCAGATTGCTTTAGGAGGTTAGCCTTATTATTTGCGTTCGAGGTAGAGTTTTCTATTCTCATTCTTCTTTTTATTTTCGCGTTTTCCATTTTCTGTTCGTTTTGGATTGTTTTGGTTTGGGAAAATTTGTGATTCTCAGTAAGTTCGCATGTTTTGTTTTTCTTTGTTTGTTTGTTTGTTTGGATTTCTTGTCTTCATTTTGGCTTTTGTATCTGGTTTCTTTTTTTTCAACACGGTCGTTTTCACGTTTTAGTCATGGCCGAATCGTGGTGCCCTAGTTGTTTTTAAAATGCATAGGTTAATTACGGTTCCATAGTGAGTAGGGTTTGTTAAATTATTGTTTTTACTTAGGAATCTTGTTTTGCATTCAGTCTGGTTAATTTAGAAGGGTTAAATTGGTGCCCTAGTTATTATGTATCGAGGGTTTTTAGTTTAGGGTTTTTACGTATTTTTGTATTCATATTTTTTTAAAATTTAAATATGATGCCCTAAAAGGTACAATCGCCTCTCGGTCATATGGGGATGGTCTTATTATGTTATATTTAAGCCCCTTTTCATTTTGATATGACCAAGTCCTTAATCATGAAGTTATTTATCAAACTGTTAAAAATCACTTATGACGTCATGGTTATTATAGGCGGAAGCGGGATCAGAATTGATTTAGACTTTGAACATGTTTTATAATTAGTATCAATTCCATTTTCCATCCCGTCTCGGACTCCGCTTATAGTAAGAGGCAGGTTTTCAAAATAACGATAACCTAGGCAGAAGTGGAACCAGAATTAAAAATGAAATTAGAAAATCTGAGTAAAACCAAATCGGTTTCCATTCTGGTTTTGGTTCCGGTTACCATTCCAGTCCTGACTCCGGTCCCGCTTCTTGTTACTGTAATCTCAATGCTTATTTTAACTCCGAGCTGAACAATGTGTTAAAAGGAGACTGTTTAGAATGTTTTTCTGCCTGGTTCCGCCTCCACTATATATATAAAGGGTAAGGTTTTAAAGCATATTTTGTGATGTTTATTCAAGGATCTAATTAGAGGTTTTGTTGCAAGAAAGCTAAAAAAATGTCAGGAGTATTAGGAGAAGCTTCCCAAAGGAATCGGCTTGCAGAGACATCAAAACCTGCAACTAAACCTAAGAAGATTAAGCTGAAGCAGGTACCTTATACCTTGAGGTAAAACCATCGGAGTCCTGTTGCCATTGCAAGCAAAGTGGAATATGATTGGTCTGATATAACTGACACCAATCTAGGCCAGTACAATTTTGAGGAGTTATATTTTGAAACATTTACTGAAGATGTGACATGGAGAACTTTAAGAATAAATGAGTCTGGCTTGGCTCACATCACCTTATTTCCTCTATCGATCCAATGCCCAGAGTTGATTCTGACAGCAATAGGAGCTTACAATCCAACCACTAGGCAATGTATGGATTCACAGGACAATGTGATCATTTATCTAACTCCTCAAATGTTCCAGAACATGTTTAATGTCCTTGATCCAAAGAACTTGGTACAGTTAAATGAGGCACGTGCTTTAGAGATATATAGACAACACAAGGAGTCCAACAAGGCTCACTTGAACAAAAAGTGGTTGAGAACAGAGAAGAAGTCTCTGACCAAACTCCATGATCAACCAAAGAGAACAAAAATAATGATGTTGTCTAGAGCCTTTGGGAAGAGGGATGCATTTCATTTCAAGGAGTGGATGTTTCCCTTTGTTCAGACAATCTTTAATGGCACCCAACAGTTTGATTGACCAATGATTGTTTCAGATGCCATTCATGATCAATTAACCAGAATTAGGGAAACCAAAAGATTTTTCATGACCTCTTATGTTGTTTATGTAGTAGCAAGAGTAGGTATCTTTCCAGGTCTGAACAGGGTGGGGATATTGGGAGAAGCTAATGGGCAGAAGAAAGTATGGAATCACTATCACCAGCTATCCCTACAGGTTGTTGAAACTCAATTCAGAAGGGTTAATGATGCATTCCTATATGTAATCATTAGCCAACTTAATGGAGATGCAGGATATAGATTGAGCCAAGAGGCTATGGCGTTTATTACAGAATGGGGATGTTGGTACATTCAATACCCTGAGTTCACATACTTCAGGCTGGCTAGTTTTGAGGGTCATCCGCACTTACTGCCAAGGTGTTGCAACAATAGGATGGTGTTGATGGAATTTTTTTACCAAGCTCTAGGGGTTAATGCCCAATTTGGGTTAAAGCATAAGACAGGTTGCCATAAGTTTCCCATGCAATTGGGTGAATATAGTTGCCCACACCTTGTGGGAGCTAAGGTAGTGTGTAGTGAATTGATACATTTAAAGCTAGGTTTGTACACTGCTCGGAAGCACTTTGATCCCAAGAAGAAAATGAATGCTTTATTGGCTTCGGTCTTTGACAAGCATTTCAACCTGTTAGAGGAATTCTGGAGAGATTTGTAGGATGAGTATGACCTTAGGAAAATGAATTATGAGAGGTTTCCTGTGGTGCTCATGGTAGAATTTGGGGTCAAAAATGACATTCCTGACACATTGGTAGATGATGGAGTTGTATTGGATCCATCATATGAAGCTTTGAACATTGGGACTAAAATTTTGGATCCGGTTGATTGGGATAGTGAGGAAACCATTGAAATCAAGCAGATAGGGTGAGCAGTCTTGGATAGGAGCATTCAATGGGTTGTTCTAAGAACCAAAAATCCTCAGGAACCAAATCCTAAGAAGGGGAAAGGATATAAAAGAATCAAGAGAAATTCACCTCCCAAGGAGCCTTTGGTGTTGTTACCTCTGGACATTGAAGAGATTGAGCTTGAAGCTTCTGCTCAATATTTACCTGAGGTACAAGAGGAGGAGGTCCAAACAGGACTTGTGGTTTCAACACCGGCAGTAGGTGAGTCATCTGTTCAAATCCCTCCTACAAAGCAGAAAGGTGAAGAGATGCCTAAAGGGACCCTTCATGATATTACTGAATCCATGAAGGGAAAAGGAGTAGAGGTGGAGATTCATGATATTGGAACAGACTCTGATGAGACTTTCTCAGAGAAAGATGCACAAGAAAAGATGCCTCTAGAGGAGGATACTGAACAGGTGTTGACAAAGGAGGATCGATGGGAACTATTTGAGGAGGCAAAGAAGGCTTCAGATGATCAAGCACACACTGCAACAATAGAGAAGAAAAAGGTAATTGATGCCAAGGTACAAGCTGATGTCTTACTCCAACAACAACAGGTAGAAGCCAAATGAAGAGCAGATGAAATAGAAAAGCAACAAGGGAAAAAGGAGAAGGAGCTCAAGATCAAAGAAGAGAATGATAAGCTGGAATTAATACAGAAAATTCATGATCTTGAGGAAGAAAAGGCAAAGTAGCAAAGGGAAAGGGAAGTTCTTGTGGCCAAATTGAAGCTTGTTGAAGAGGCTTATAAAGAGAAAGAGGAAGCAAAATGAGTGCAAAAGGAGAAAGATGCCGAGGAGCTGACCAAAAGGATGCAAAAGGAAAAGGAAGATGTAGATAGACTTAGGGAATTGGAGGAAGAGAGAAACCGGGAACTTGAGAAGAAAAGATTAGAAGAAGAAAAGTTGAAGAAGGAAGAAGAAGACAAGATGATACAGGAACAAAAGGACAGGGAGGAAGCTGGAAATCTTGCACAGAGAAATGTGGAGCAAGAACAACAAGAGATACAAGAGGTCGATTCTCAACCTCAAGTAAATGTGCAACCACCCTCTACTACTGCTGTTGCTTCTTCTTCAACTATAATGACCACTACTCCAGGTGCTCCCACTTGGTTGAAATTGGATCTTCAAAAGAGATCAGTGACACCTTCACAACCTCTCAATTGGAATGATATGATGAAGAAAATTGAGAAAGAAAGGCCTAAGAAGAAGACGAAGATCCTACATTCCACCAGACTCACCGACAGGGGAAAAATTATTGCTGAATGTGCCATACCAATGATGGACAAGGATGTAGGAGACATGCAATTAACTAATTACCAGTTGGGAACTATTAACTTGGGAGACCCACCAGAGATCAACAGATGAACTTAATAGATGTGGTAGCTTCATCCACTAAATCCAGAATGATGAAAGATAAGCAGAGAAAGGATGAGCTTAAGGCTCAGTTGGATTAGATGCATACTTTCTTGAAGAGTGTTTCTACTCCGAGGTCACAACAAATTGCAACCATTGAAACACCAATTTTTCTTAGTAAGAAAGAGGTGGATGATTTGGTACAGGTAAGGAGTAAGGCAAAGATGTTGGATAGGTGGATTGATAAGATAAATCAAGAAATAAGTGAAGTACTGGACAACAGTTTTGAGGTTCACAAAATGACAGAGGAATTAATAGGAGAAATGAATCAATATTTCAAAGTATTGGGAGAACAGGAGGAGGAGTACAGAGGATACAAACAGAAGCTGAAAGAGGTCCATAAATTTCCAAAATCCACTCTTCCAGAACAGTCAATACTTGAAGAGGACAATAAAGTTTTGTTGGAGAAGACTTCCAGTATACTTTGGTTTAGGTCTGAATTTCTATATAAGCATAAAAGTGAAGTTCAAGATTCTGTCAAGGATCTGAATGAACAGTTTGAAGAGTTGGAAGCAATTATTGCTGTCATAGTAAATGTTAAAATACCGGTAAAAGAGGGCTTGCCTTTGAACCAAATAAAGGAGAAATAGGATGATAGGTTTAAAGAGGTCATGCAAAAAGGAGATGATGGTGAGGATTTGCTGTTAGATTGGTTAATGGATATTAAAGAAGAGATAAGGGCAGCTATGAGGGAGTTGAAAAAGCTAAAAGACATGAGAGGATTTGCTGCTGCAGAGCTAGAAAGGATCAAGTTTGAAGATAGCTGGGTTGATGGGCCGAATTTGGAGGTGCTTCAACAAGTATTCTCCAATTACGATGATTACATTACAGAGCAGGCTTCGCATGCATAATTGATAACCTCGTGCATGCATGGTTTTCTTTTTTTCTCTCCTTTGCATGCATAACCGACAGTTTGTGGGCGCATGGATTTCTTTTCTCCTCTCGATTCTTTTCTTCTAGTTTAACCGAGTTTCCAAGATGACTTTAAACCCTAAAAGGGCAGATCAACCTAAAATAGAAAGGACTTCAGATTTTTGTATAGATATAAATATCTGTGAGGTATCATATTGTAAGGGTCGGCTGATAGAGAATAGAATTGGCCACCTGATAGTAGGAGATAGAATTTTTCGTAGTTGTTACAGAGATACTTTGTTATTTACAGTTGAATATAATTACAGGTTTTTTTTACGCAATATGGTGTTAGAATTGAGTTTTACTTGATAAGGTTGATGAATTATAATCTATCTGTATGCCAATGATTGTGCTGAAGCATGAGTGTTTCTTATGTGATGAAAGTCATTAGAAGAAACCAGATTTAAGGATTATTTCATTAGATTATCAGTGAATTGAATTTATTGAAGTTTGTTGATCTATGATCTTGGCGATGAATGAAAGTGTGTCTTTTGGAATCTTTGAAATATTTATGATGTTTGATTGTGATGTTAAATGAAGCACCTTAGATGCATGCAATAGTATGGATTATTCTGTAAATTGTATCATGCTATGGTTTTCTTGATCTATTGGAAAAACATTCATTGTTGAAGATATATGTCCGGATGTTAGATAAGTTTTATTCATGTTTACTGATGTACGCCTTGATCTATCTTTTTCTTTTGTTTAAAACCCCTTTCTTTATTAAGAACAGTTCGATGAATAATTCATTGCTTGTATTCCTTGTTACCAACACAATCCCCTTGAATATTACAGTTTCATGGACCAATTGAGTGACACCAGACAGTTGAGAACCAACTACCAGGACCTTAGGAGTTAGGCTACTATATGTTGTCTTTCTTTTTTAGGAGAAATAGAGTAGAAATATTCTGTTTAACGTTGTTTGTGTCATTTTCACCATCAACAAGTAGGTGTCTAAGTGGTGGTTTGGGATGGAGGATTGGTATTAAGGGTACTCACAAGTGTGCTTCTTTCGAATGAAAGAGTTAGACCAAAGTCCTTGGCAAGACTAGTTGTAAGACTAGGAGTGGATGTTTGATTTAGCCCTAGTGATGGAGTTGTGAAGCCTTGTGTCAAATTTTGTGCAACAAATGATGGGGAAATTGGAGCTACATTTTCGAATGCTTGATGTTCCATGATTTTCTTCCTAGTAAGTTCAAATGGGTTATTTGTAACGTCTTCAATCTCATATGGCCTTGATGAAGATGAGGGCTATTGTGATGGGGTAACTTGATTTCTTGGATCAAATTATTGAGGATTTGGATCACTTGAGGTGAATGTGACTTTGGTTTTCTCCATAATTCTCTTGTGTTGTGATCTTATCTTTACCATAAATTTTGGGTCACCTATGGGAGATTTATGTTGAGATTTGTAGTGTTTGAGCTCTCTAGTTGACTCAAATATAGGTAAAAGAGACACTCTAAGTCTTTTTGGAGCAATGATGATAATGGGATATGAAAAGGTGGATTATGTGGAAAGTGATCTTTGCAAACATTTTGGGTCAACACTTTTGACTTTGATGTTTGATGTTTGGATAAAGGATGTTGGTGAACTTGGAAAAATTTAGGGTAGAATCATGACCTTCAAGATAAACTAGTTCAAAGATGATAACTAAATTAACCAAATGCATGGAAAAGGATTCATTTCACATACAAATTAGTTAAGTAAGGGGTTGGTTTGATAGATGTTTAAGTCAAAAAGTGTCGGTGTATTCAATTTTTTTGCAAATTATGGTGAAGTGAAGGATGAAATTTGATGAAGGGGTGGATGAAATGTTTGACCCAATGTTGACCTAAAGTGAACCTTTATTTGACAAGACCAAGGTAGTGAGAAACATGCTAGACCTTTAAAGTTTTCAAATCCTAAAGACCTAATATTTTAGATAGGTTCAAGATCATGAAAAGGACTAGGGTTTTGACTAAAAAAGAATGTATACAAGTCTGGATTGTTCCTTGAAGCACGTTTGTAGAATTTGTATACCAACCTAGTTCTATTTTGGTGAAGTGTTAAAAGGTGTTTTTTTGAGAGCTTTTTGACTAAGATTCCTAAGTTTGAAATGATGACCTATAGACCTTCTCTTGGGGATTCTAATTTTGTGTGAGATCATTTAGAGAAGTCTGTTTATGGAAGAAAGGAGGATATTTTATTTCCACATAGGAGGTGGTAATATGGGCCTTCCAACCTCAATATCAGCTTGTTCCTCTTCTTTGTCTAAGATGTTTGTCGTGTTTCTCCACTGAACTGGTGTTTCTTTCATTTCAAAAGTGAAGCTTCTCAAACTACTAATTATATCGATTTGTTCTCCTTCAATGATTTCAAAGTTTGGTTGAATAATAGCAGGCGTGAGGTCAGGTTGTTCAACGAGAGTGATTGGTCTCCAAATGGTCATGCGGGGTTCAATTTGTCAAGTTTATCTTGCTTAAGTGAGTTTCTTTTTACCAAAAACACTTGTATTGATTAAGTTTCAAAGTAAATGTCTATGTCAAAAACATCATAAATTTCACAAGGTCCATTTTGTGAAAAGGATGAAATTCAAGCCATAGTTGCCTATGTTAACTTTGGGAAGTATGGATTGAGATATAAACCAAAATACTTAGAAGTCTCTAAGAATAAATTCTTAGGACAAGCATTAATATCAAGGTGTTGTCAAAAGGTATCCATACTTAGACCAAAGGGTTTGAAATTTTGAGGAAGATTGTGAATGTTTGTTTGTAATGTTTTGGAACCAAGCAAAGTATTAAATTGATTCACAAGAATTTACCATCCTAGGTTCAAAAGATACTACTTGCTGAATACCCACTTGGATTTCTCCAAACACTAAGACAATGTGAACAACTAGAGATTTGGGAACACTGGCTCGACTCCACAACACACACTTCTCAGGACTACCAAATCTCAAATTTTGAAGAGCCGAAGATCCTAAGGATTTTTCTGTTTCAACAATGAATAGTAAAATTTTGGGTGGCTTCAGAATGACCATTCTTGCACCAACAAGCATAATTTTTTTTTGGCTTCTAAACAATGGTTCTTAGTAAGGGAGTTCATTCAAGGTGGCCATATATGCAACAAGATTAGCTCAATATTATTTCAATCAAGAGGCCTCCCAGTCCCTTCCTAAGAAGAGATTTTGATGTATCACACGAATACTAAGGGTGACACTTGTTGGTATGAAACATCTGCACCTGTTGTTTATGACTTTCATCACACACATTTTTATATAGAGATTTGAAAGAGCTTGGCTTTAGCTCGTTACCACTTGGGTCGTTCCCTCCTTTTGAAGCGGGAAGGCATGCTCTCTAAAGATAAACAAAATCAAGGAAGTACGTTTGTAGTCTGATCTCCTAGTTTGCATGGACCAAGGAGAGGGCACACACAACGCCTTTTCCCTACACTAGTATGGGGTTCATTTTTAATCCAAATTGAAATATGTGGGTGATTGTACAAAATATTCAAGGAATATTTTTGATTCTCAAGATCGTCGAGTGGCATGAGAGAAGTGCATAATACACATTTAATGTCAAAAATGTAAATCACAAGAATGAGCAAACACTCGTTAATTTTAACCTTCAAAGCAAAGGTGAATTTATTTTATGCACCAAAAAAAGTGTTAAGTTGTATTGTTCAATTTTAAACCCAAAGTAAAATGATGTGAGGATTCATTTTAGTCTTGTTTGAGCCTTCTTTTTAAAATCCAATTGAAATCTAGTATGGTCCTAAAGCATAAAATGAAAAGCATGATAAATGGGTTATAATTGCCCCAAGAGTGTCAAAACACTTGTTACAATTATAAGATTGAAAGAAAAAAATGCTTCTTCACTTCATCTTTTATTGTCCAACCTGTAAAACCCAGTTAGCCTAAAAAAGTGGGAAGTTAGTGATGTGTCTAAAAGCAGATAAAATCAGAAAATTAAAGCACATGTTGAAAATTGATCACTATTTTTTCTTACCAAAGAAGGGCATCACTGTTCACGATAGTGTCGCTATAAAGCAAATGAGAGACACTCTGGTGAATTTCAGCGTCACTTTGCAGAAATCCAGTGATGATGATAGCATTGCTATTTGAGAGTGTCGTTGTTTGCAAATTCTTGATACCTCTAAAAGTATTCAACGTTGTCGTTTATTTTTATCAGTGCCAGGGTATTAATTAGGTGTTGTGGTTTCTAATGACATTAGCGTCACTGTATGGCGATGCCCAACAAAGGTGTTGCTAAAATTTCTTGGAGCATCGCTATATCTTACAAGAATCAGAAAAAAATGGAATTCAAGATAGAAATTGATTAAATTTGATCGGTTATGCCCTCCTTCTAGTGCCAGAATGTGATCTATGGATTATCATGTGCCGATTACACTTGATCCATGAAGAATTGAAGCATAATGAAGCCACTAATGTCAATCTCAACAAGATCAATCAATTGAAAATTAAACCAAGCATCCATTAAAACCAAGCATACTAAAATACAAAAGATTTAAAAATGCCTACTCTAATCCATTGAAACCTATCCCATTGTGGGAGTGGTGTCGTGTTGATGTGGAACAACGACCCTTTCCCAATCCCGTGGATAAATGAGCTTGTTCCAGTCAATTTTATTGAAGAAAAATGGAACGATTGTGAGATGTGTATGGAAACATGATTTTAACATAAATGAACATGACGCAAGATAATTTAACATGATTTTATGCTAAAATAATTAAGTTGTGTGAATGCATAGCTAATATAAATGGATTTTAAGCTAAAATATTGAAACCCTAATTAATAGATAAGCTAAACATATGCATCTAAGTTACCATGGGAGCCATTAATGGAAGCTAAGCTATTATGCAAGAAATTAAACTAAAAAAGATGCTAAATATGTGCTAAATATGAGTGTGATTGTGAGTGATTTTAACAACATAAGTTTGATATTAAAATATGGATCCATTTGTCTCCAAATAGTGACCTTTTTATAGGAGAGAAAATGAGAAATGGAGGGTTGACATCATAAAAGCTAATCAATGGTCAAGGATGGAAGAATTTGGAGGCATGGATCATGGATTCTCATCAACGAATGAGAATGAAAGATGATATTTTAATCAAGGGTTCATATTCCTTCAAACAAACACACTTTTGACCTATACAAGAGGTCACAAGTTAACTTGCACATGAAGCTTTGTAAGAATATCCCCTTTTTCAAATGAGTGAGGAGAGATAATATTCTTTGAAATATTCTCATGGGTGAGGGAAAAAATTAATTTAAAAAATTAAAACAAAGTTTAATTGTGCAAAAGGGGAAGGAATATTCCATGGGAATATTCTTTTTGGAGGAATGTGCAAAGGAGGAATATTCCCTTGCAAGTGGGTGAGAATTAGATTTAATTAGGTAATTGATAATTAAACAATGTTAATTATACAATTAGGGGATTAGTAGAATTAGATGATATTCATTAAATAAAGTGATTTAATGAAAAGGGGAAAAGGTGATGACATTTAATTAAATAACTTAGGTTTATTTAATTAAATAAGAATATTTAGGGTTTTAAATTAAATAGCTTGATTATTTAATTTAATGAGATGAAATGTTAGCATGAAAAGAGGTGAATCAACTTGATTAAATCTATTAGGTTAATAGATGAAGATAATGAAATTAATTAAATAGCTAGGCTAATTTAATAAATTAAGCGAAAAGAGGATGGGTTTTAGGAGGAAATGATGTTAGTATACCTAATTCGAGTGCATGATATCATTCAAGACATTTCTAAGTGTCTACACCTACAATAGACATCATTTCAGATATCAACTAAAACAAATCTCTCTGGCAAGAGATATGATGGCATTGATATTTTTCATCATTTTGATTTTTTCTTTTGGTTTTATATTTTGTCTCATTTACATTGCTCACATGAAACTACCTTGATCTTCAATATATTGGTATGTCTAGAGGGGTACGTAATGGGGCATTGTCATTTCTTTCATTTGCTATGCTTGCTCGATGTTCTTATAATATGACCTTGGTGAATACTTTCCTTGGGTGTGCAAGGGTATTCTTGAGTAATACAATGGCTAGTGCATATTAGGCTCTTCATACCTTTTGTGTATTGGTATCCTTACTTCGATGGATTCTTGTTAGGATAGGTGACATTATAATTGCTATCCTAAGTTGATTTATGTGTCTCCACATTATTTAGAAAGTGTTCTTGAGGACATGAGGTAAAAAATATTTATTATTTAGACAAATTGTAATTGCATTCAAAGATTTGGACTCTTCACGGTGGTGGTTACAAGGCATCCAGAGAGAATATTCTTCATAGGCATCCAACTTTCTAGGTTGAGACCACTTGAGTGTGCATGTCCTTGCATGTTTTTCATGCTATTGCATGGTTGGGTGCCCAAGTTTGCATGGTGGTGCATGTAACCATCAGAGTCATTGAGGAATTATGGAGCACTTGGGTTTGACTCATTTTGATTGGCTATGGGTTAGGCCCCCATGTGAAGGCCATGTGTTTATTGAATATTTTATTTCATGTTTATGAGTTGTCCACTAAGTGGGGTGTGGGTTTTTCCACGTGGGTTTTCATGTTGTTTTGGGATACCATTTGTGGTATTATCTCCCACAAACTTCTATATATTGGAGCCTTGGGATGGTGGTTTAGTATGAGTTCTTTGCAGGTTGTTAGGATGAAAAAGTGCTACCAGATTGTAGAGAGGATTTTTGTATTTATGTACTTCCTTGAAGATTAATACAAACATTGGATCTCTTTGGGTGTGGAGTTTTTTTTCGCAAGGGTTTCTCCACATTTATCTTGTGTCACTTGTGTTGATGAATTGTGGTATTGAATATTTTTATTTCATTTTTGCAATTGTCAAGATCACTTAATCTTGTTATAGTTATCTTGAACATATAATTTCATATTTGCAACCACATATTGAAGTTCATATTGCTGTAAGTTATACCTTGATTTCCAACATTTGGTATTAGAGCTAATGGTTATGTTAAGACAGGGACACCTTTCTTTTGAGTGTTGAAGGTTTTTTGGTTGTAGTGGGAACTTATGCATTGTGGGTTTTGTAAATTTGTGAAAAATATTGAAAACCATGGCCTCTACCTCTTGTTTGGATATTGAGAAATTCAATGGCATTGGCTACTAGATGTGGGAGTTGAATATGGAGGATCTCCTTGAAGAGAGATCAGTGGTTGGTAGTTTCAAAGAAAATGAATACAGAAAAAAATTCTGATGAATATTGGAAGAAAATGGATAAGAAGACATGAGGAACCATTCAGTTGTGTCTTGTAGATTTCGTCCTCTTGAATAGTTTAGAAGAAACCACTACATACAATTTGTGGAAGAGGATAGGTGATATCTATTAAAATAAAAGTTTGACTAATAAGTTGTATCTCAAAAGACGTTTGTATTCTTTGAAAATCAAGGATTGTGATTCTATTGCAAAAAATTTAAATGCTTTTAATATGATTTTAAGTTAGTTTGCATCAGTAGATGTTAAGTTAGAAGAAGATAAATGCATTTTTTTGCTTTTCTCTTTATTCGAATCTTGAGAAAATCTAATTGTTGCCATAAGTGGTGGTGGTATAGAACCAAAGATTGATACTCTCATTTCTATACTTCTTTTAGAATAGATGAGAAGAAACTCCATGAATGTGGGCTCTCAAGATGCCTTGCATGTGCGAGGAAGGTCCAAAGAAAAAGGAGGGCCTAAAGGGGATAAGAAGAGAGACAAGTCTAAAGGACGTCCTAAAACCCTCAAGAAGAGTTGGAATTGTGGTAAAAGAGGGCATGTGAAAAAGGAGTGTAGGATCAAGAAAAAGAGTTCGGATGCTTCCATGGAAAAGTCCTATGAAAATGGTAATTTTGATGCTTTGTTTATTTCTGCTAACACTATTAGTAATGATGCTTGGCTTATTGATTCGGGTGACTCCTACCATATGACTCCTCACAAGGGGTGGTTTACTTCATATTCAACTTATGATGGGGGATAATTTTTCCTTGGTGATGACATCATGAAGAATATTGTCAGTAAGGGAAAGGCAAAGTTGTGTTTCAGTGATGGGAGGGTTAAAACCCTTGATCATGTTTTACATATTCTAGGACTTGCGAGAAATTTAATTTCAGTATCCAAGTTGAATGATTCTGGAATGCATGTGACATTTGACAAGTCTAGTTGTAGGTTGGTAAGAGGGAGTTTGGTGATTGCTAAAGGATCTCAGATAGGGACTTTATTTAGGCTTAATGCATCCACTTTTTGTAATTCTGCTAATGTAACTAGCACTGAAAATGCATGTATGTTCTGGCACTATAGATTGGGTCACATAAGTGAAAAATGTATTAAAACTATTTTGAATAAAAGGTTGGTTGTGGTCTTTTTGATTATTCTATTGGCAAAAATGATTTTTGTGAGCATTGTGTGTTTGGTAAATAGAATAGATCATCATTTCCTAATGGGACTAATAAATCTAAGAGATTATTAGAGATCATTCATTCAGATGTGTTTGGACCAATGGATGTTGACTCTTTTGGAAAATATCATTATTCTATTACTTTCATTGATGATGTGTCAAGATACACTTGGATTTATTTTATGCATGAAAAAATTGAAGTTATCACTAAGTTTAAGGAATATAAAGCCTTAGTTGAGAAGCAAATGGATTATAAGATAATGGTGTTGAGATTTGACAATGGGGGTGAATATTGTTCAAGGGAATTTGATGAGTTTTATAAGCATGCAGGTATTGTTTGACAAAAGAATAAACCTTATGCACCTAAAAAAATGGGGTAGCAGAAAGAATGAACCAAACAGTAATGGAAAGAGATAGGAGCATGTTAAGTGGTGCTAAGCTTGATAGGTTCTTTTGGGTAGAAGCTGTAAGTACTACACTTTAACTAGTTAATACATCTCCTTGTTCAACTCTTGTTGATAAAATTCCTTATGAAGTGTGGATAGGTAGAAATCCTTCTGTTTCACATTTAAGGGAATTTTTTTGTGAGGATTTTGTTCATGTGCCTCAAGAGAAGCGTTCTAAGTTGGATCCAAAAGCACAAAAATGCATCTTTGTTGGTTAAAATGAGAATGTAAAAGGTTATAAGCTTTGGAATCCACTAACCCGTAAAATGGTTTTCTCTAGAGATATGATTTTCAAGGAGTTTAGAGCTTACTCAAGTGAAGAAAAACCAAAGGAGAAAGATAAGACAAAAATAGTGCACTTCGAGACAATGATTGAGAAGCAGGAAGATGCACATGTGGAAGAAAAACTAGATGGATTTGAGGATGGAGAAGAAGAAGAGGGTTTAGAGAGTTTAGAAAGTTTAGATGATGTGCAAGATCAACATGAAGAAGAAGAGCAACAAGAGCCCCTTACTCCTACCTTGAGAAGATCCAAAAGGAAATGAAATCTAGTTGACAAGTATAGCCCACCTAGTTTCTGTTGTGTATTTTCTTTGTTGAGTACTGACAATGAACTTATATCCTATATGGAGGCTCTTTCTTCAAAATAAAGTGAGTCTTGGATGCAGGCCATGCAAGAGAAGATGATGGCTCTGGATAGTTGTGATACTTGGGATCTTGTGAGTTTTCCTAAGGAAGGAATCCCATTGGTTGCAAGTGGGTGTTTAAAAATAAATTTGGAGCAGATGGTTGATTAGAGCGGTACAAGGCTAGATTAGTGGCCAAGGGCTACTCCCAATGAGAGGGAGTTGATTTCGATGAAATTTTATCTTCTATTGTTAAGTTAAATTCTATTAAATTAATATTATCTATTTCTATTGCTTATGATTTTGAAATAGAGAAAATGGATGTTAAAACTACTTTCTTGCATGGGGATCTCAAGGAAGAAATTTATATGCGTCAGCCTGACAGTTTTGTTGTGAAAGGAAAAAAACACTTGGTTTGCAGGTTAAAGAGATCTCTATATGGTTTGAAACAGTCACCCAGGATGTGGTAATAGAAGTTTTATGCCTTTGCATTGAAGTTGGGTTTTGTTAGAAGTGATGAGGATCATTGTGTTTACATTAAGGTTATTGATGATCTAGTTCTAATTATTGTCTTGTATGTTGATGACATGTTGTTTATGGGTAATAGCAAGGTGATGATTAAGGAGCTTAAGACTCATCTTTTTGGTGGATGCAAAATATATTCTTGGGATGGAGATCAGTAAGGTTCAGGTTAATAGAAAGCTTTGGTTAAGTCAGAGTAAGTATGTTGATACTATTTTACAGAGGTTTAATATGCATGACTGTAAACTAGTAGATATTCCATTTCTAGTTGGTACTAAGTTGAGTTTAGACATGTGTCATAATTCTAATGATGATGTTGAAGAAATATTTAGCATTCCTTATGCTAGTGCCATCAATAGTTTAATGTATGAAATGGTTTGTACTAGACCAAATATAGCCCAAGTAGTGGGAGTTTGAGCAGGTTTATGTTTAACCCTGGTAAATAGCATTGGATTTTTGTTAAGAGGGTGTTTATACATTTTCATGGTACTTCTAATTACTATTTGGTTTATCATGGCACTGATGATGTGGATAAGTCATTGGAAATAGAGGGTTTTGTTGATGTAGATTGGGTGGGTGACTTGGATAGTCGAAGGTCCACTAATGGATATGTTTTTATTTTGTTTGGAGGTGCAGTGAGTTGGATGAGTAAGAGGCAACCTATAGTTGCATTATCCACCACTGAAGCAGAGTATATGGAAGTTACACATGGTTCTAAGGAGGTGGTTTGGTTACAAATACTTGGTAATGGTATTGGTTTTGATTGCAAGATAGTGAGGATTGGATGTGATAGTCAAAGTGCCATATGTTTAGCTAAAAATCCTCATGCTCGTACTAAACATGTTGATGTTCAGTATCACTTTGTGTGAGAAATGGTAGAGAATGGTAAGGTTTTGATTGATAAGGTTGACACTTTGGATAATGTTGTAGATTATCTAATGAAGCTAGTGACCATAGATAGGTTCTCTTGGTGCAAGAAGGCCATGGGCCTTGATCACTATACTTAATTTTATATTTGTATCTCATGGATGTAATTGCAATGCATAATGTCAACTAGGATAATTTTAGGATATGTGACATTATATTTGCTATCCTAAGTTGATTTATGTGTCTCCACATTCTTTGGAAAGTGTTCTTGAGGACATGAGGGATAAAATATTTATTATTTATTTTCCTATGAAAAATTGTAATTGCATGCAAAGAGGTGGCGGTTACAAGGTATCTTGGGAGAATATTCTTCCTATGCGCCCAACTTTCTGGGTTGGGACCACTTGAGTGTGCATGTAATTGCACGCTATTTGCATGTTTTGCATGCTATTGCATGGTTGGGTGCCCAAGTTTGCATAGTGGTGCATGATATTGCATGTAGCTATCAGAGCCGTCGAGGACTTATGGAGCACTCAAGTTTGACTCATTTTGATTGGCTATGGGTTAGGCACCTATGTGAAGGTCATGTGATTATTGAATATTTTATTCCATGTTTATGGGTTGCCAAATAAGTGGGGCATGGTTTTTTCTAGGTGGTTTATCTTGAATTTTTGGGATACCATTTGTGGTATTCTCTCCCACAAACTTCTATTTATTGGAGCCTTGGGATGGTGGTTTAGTATGAGTTATTTATAGGTTGTCAGGACAATGAAGTGTTGTCAGATTGTAGAGAGTATTATTGTATTGATGTACTTCCTTGAAGATTAATACAAAAATTGGATCTCTTTGGGTGTGGAGTTTTTTACCACAAGGGTTTATCCTCGTATATCTTGTGTCACTTATCTTGAGGACTTGCGGTATTGTAGATTTTTATTTCATTGTTGCAATTGTAAATCACTTAATCTTGTTATGGTTATCTTGAACATATAATTTCAGATTTGAAACCACATATTTAAGTTCATATTGCTGAAAGTTATAACTTGATTTCCAACACTTCATTCTCTCACATGATCAAACAAGTTTTTTCGTATGTTAGGTATGAACAAGGATACTCCTATTTATTTGGAAAGTCAAATTCCATGCAATAGATACAATGCCACCCTGATTCTTCATACCTTGGTACATCGTGTCTACTTGCTATATCAAAATAAGGATTTATCTACATTATTTTGCATAATCTAAAAAGAAAAAGAAAAATCATATATCCTATCTCATCACATATCTAATAAAATCTTGGAATAATCATAGATTTATTGGTATCCTGATCAACACCATCCTTTTCTATTCTATATCATTCTTCTACTTCTATCCATACTAACATTTTTATCATGACATACAAAAAAAATATATGCATCCACCTTGCATCCATAAACCGCTAGTAGCATCTCATATCATCTATCTTGCATAATCATCACATCATCCTATATCATATAAAAATTCAAAAAGAAAATCATGACCACATCAACATCTCACATAATACATCCTACATCCACAAATCATTAGCAACATGCAAATCATAATCATAATAAATATGTTATCCTCATAACATCGTAAACACAAAGCACCCCTTGAACAAAATATCATCCATAACCATACATCATATACCATAAAAATAAATGCATAGAATAGACACCATAGCATGGTCGCATCAAAATGGCTCATCTCATATATCATCAAAAAATTGAATGTCATGATACAGATCAAATGTGTGATATACATAAAAATAATATAGGAGGCTATCCATATCCAAAAAATATGTATACAAAAAAGTCTGTCTACATCAAAATATAGATACAAACATATCTATACAAAAACTAGTCTACCCGATAACATCTAGAATGGGATAAATCAACTACAATTTTTTTTGATCTCTATAAAGGAATTAACAAACCCATGAGGAAGTTGTAAAAAAAATTCCAAGGCTTGACCACCTAAACTATGAGGGGATAAGTGAAAGAGATAGTTGTCATTGCAAGCCACCTCTTGACAAGCCATGAAGAATTCCTTAACATTGTCACAAGGATCACCTTTTTATTTATATTTATCAAATTTGGGAATTTCAAAACATTGAGGGAAACGCACCAATGGAATGGAATGATTAAAAGGATATGGGCATAGTTCTTCAAAAAATAATTATTTCTTGGTGTTGCTAGCTTGTAAGTGTTTGAGTGCAGATTTCATGTCTTCCCATTATTGGTTAAGGATCGATGATGATGGATCCACTAGATTTGAGCTTGGAGGATTAACATATTAATTGTCGAGAGTTGGGGAAGGACGTGATTGGTTTTGAGGTGGATTGAAGTACGACCATGGTGGAGGTTGTGTGAGGTATGAAGTATTTTCTGGATGCTAAGTGTAGCATCATAAATTGTCACACCTAATAATTTTACACTATGTTTTGCTCCCCTTCCTAAATTATGCATTCCAAAAATTATTTTAAATATTTTCTAATAATTTGCAAGCATAAAATAAATTCTCTCATTTAATACTTTGTCCTCGACACTTTAAAATTCTAAAAATAGGGCTGAGACATTGGCACCTAGGGTGTCTATGTCCCCCTATTTTGGCTCCAAATTCAAATATGTCGGTGCCAAAATTTTATTATTTGAAATTCAAATATCTAAAGTCAGTTGTCAAGATTTTTTTTTTAGGAAATTAGAATAATAGCATATAAATGCCTACTTATTGCATCATTTGAATAGTAGGTGAAAAGAGGTGAACATCAAGAGCAAGAATTATTATCAAGAGCATTATTTAGAAAATCAAGAGTAGCCATAGAGATTTATTGTAGAAATTAAAGATCCTAACATCATGTCAAAGTGTATGTGAGTTCATGTTGTCATGTTATCATTGTTTTGTGAAGGCTAACCCTTGTTGTAGGTCTCCAAAGCATTCAATCAAGATCAAGCACGAAAGATCCAAGACCTTGAGGTAATGTGTATGATTTCAGTCCTTCAAGGAAGCCATTGAAGGGTGGTGAGTTTTAGATTTTTTTTTGATTCATCACTCCTTCCTATCATTTATCCATTTATCATTGACATTGCCATTGTGGAAGTGGAACCACTAACATGGGGTTTGACTAATGCAAGCCCCTAAATGGCACACAATGTTTCCTCTTTTTTTGAATGTGTAGATCTCAAGTACTTTGAAGATTGCAATGAGCTTGAAGATAATTTATCCGTTGTTGCATTTGAAACCCTAGGCCTTGACAACTCATGAAAAATAAATTATAGAAATATCTGACAGTGATCCAACAAGTTTGTAGACAGGAAAAAAAGAGTGAAAATTCAACATCAGAGAACTAAAAAAACATATTTAAAAAAGACCTACTAGGACAATGTTGCCACTGAAGGAATCGTCCTCAAAAATTAGGCTGACATTTATACCACAAGTGAATAGTTTCCTCCCCTTTCTATTTCTATTATCTGATTTTCTCTATGATTTCTCATATTTTTTGTATTTGCATCAAAAAATAATTTGCATCATTAGGACAATTAGATCATTGCATTTTATCATTAGGAAATTTATAGATTTGGTTAAGGGCTGGTTGACTCACTTATCGAGCTGTAAGTCAATCTCATACCTTGTCCAAATCCATCAAACCCCACTACCTTCAAATCTCCAATGAACCATTTGAAAAAGCGCCAAACCCTAGGGTCAAATTTAGGGTTTCACCTTTTCTATGTTTTATTTTGGTGAATATGACAAATAATTAGCAACCAAAATAAATTCCAACATCTATCCCATTGCCTCAACCATACCTTCCACTTGCACCTAATATCCTCAACATACTGGTAAAGAATATGATCTTGTTGAGAAAATTCGCAATAATCCAACCAAGATCTCCCTTTGGGATTTGATTCAAACATAACCTATAGACCATGTGATGCTCCAAGAGGTTTTGTAAGAGATTGATGTCCCAAATTTTATTAAGCTGAATGATGTAGCAACCTTGTTTGATTATATGCAAGGGAAAAATTTGGATACTAAATTCCCTCAACATGAATTTCCCTCTCTTGAGATTCAAAACAAAAATGAAGCCTTAATGATAATGGTGATCGTTAATAGAATTGGAATTCAACATACTCTCATAGATAATGGATCAGGTCTTAATGTTTTTGTTAGATACACAAGATAGCTGAGAGGGGGGGTTGAATCAATTATACATTAAAGCCTTCAAACCCTCATTAATCTTCAAACCTTATTTAGCATTAGCATGAATGTAAACAAATGAAACATCAACACATCAACAACCATACACAATAGAATTCCAAATTTTACATTAAAAAACCTAATCAACGAAAAACCACGATGAGGATTAACTCGCATATAAATGATTAACAACACTGATTGCAAAAGGCTCACTGCCCAAAGGACTCACTATCCAAAAGAAAGAAGGTCTCACTTCCCGAATAGAAAGAGAATAGAAAGAGACTACTACAAGGAGGTTCACTATCTTAGAGCAACAAGAGAGTCCACCACAACAACTCTCCACCATCCACAACCTTCGAATCACTACCTCCAACAACTTTAGGCACATTGAAATGTAGACACCTTCTGCTCACTACTTCTGGTAGTCTTAGGCATTCATGCTCACACTCAGATCACAAAACTTGATCACACTTACATAATTTTGCACCACACATCACACCACACACTTCTCCAATAAATGACCTTGCATATATATCCTCTGCAACCAAAAATAACCTTCTCCAAGTTGGCTTCAATGAAACATATGCACCTCAAATGTGCAACCAACAAATAGGTCAACACCAAACACCTTCGTGGTGGAAATAAGTGAAGGAAGACCAAACAACGAGTTAACTAGGACCCAAAACTACATCGACATGCTACACCAAGCTTCCACAATCTATGAAGCACATCCAAAAGTAATGCTAACATGCTAGGTTGGCTAAATTGACATTATTGCTACCAAGAAACCACATTCACACTTCACTAGGTCTAAAAAAATCCTGCAAACTACATAGAAACATCACACAATATTCTGAAATATTCCAACACTAACAAAATATTCAAACATATTGTTGCAAACATATGCAACTAAGAATACTATCATCCTATGCAACCAATCAAACTGCCATTGAAACACAACACATGAACCAAGCTTGCAGAATAGATAAACACCAAACCTTCCAAGGGAAGATATATACAAGCATCATTAGAACATTTCCAAATCCGCAAGACAAGAACTTCAATGCAAAGAAAAGTGGAGTAATTTCATTTCTCCTAGACAACCTTCTTCATAGTGAAACACACTATCAAACATATCTTCTACTATCACATGATCCAAAACCTGAAACTTTGGATATAACACTTTTGAACATCACATACAAACCACATGAGCACATCTTCAAGTATGAAGAAATGAAAAGCACAATACATAACACATCCTTGTCACCTTGTACATTATTTATGCAATTTTTCTCAAAATCACTTGGAAACCAAGTGACCATGCTGCATCTACAACATCTTGTCAACACCAAAAACACCTTCTCATCATCACCACACTAGAGGTTGACATAGGTTGACATCAATGACAACACTAATGACAACATAGTGCAAAAATTCCCCCCTTTTTCATTGATGGAAACATCGGTTGAAAAACCATCAACAACAAAAACAACTCTATTCTCAAACTTTCAAGAAACTCTCACCCTTACTTCATCTCTCCACTACTCTCTTTTCCTTTCTCTTGAGTTTTTCAGACATCACTCTCCCCCCATTTGATATCAATGACAAAGGGAAACACTTGCACACTACACTTATCTCTCACACTTTTAGGCACAAGATATTCTCCCCTTGATTGCACCAAGAAAATACACCACTACCTACTCCCCTTGAGAGGTAGCCTTCATAGTATAGGACAAATAATTCATCTTGAATTGCACCCATGGACATATGCACCGTCTTATGCATCTAGTTGAAAGGAGGGGAAATAACCCCTAGCTTGTTTATGCGATATTCAAATATATATTTTGGGAGTTCCTTTGTGAAAATGTCTTCTATTTGATCCTTTGTAGGAACACGCTCCAACTTCACTCCATTCTCAGTAACTTTCTGGTGTAGGAGCACCCTAGATTTAGTAGGTTCAAAATTAGCATTTGTGTTTTGTTTGATGTTATTCCATGTAATAAGGTCTAGAAAGAAAATTTCATGTCTTTTGGGGTCCAATTAGTGGTCTTGGTCATTGGTTAGATTCTAGATGCAAAACTTGTAAAAAGTTGCACAAATCTTGTCAATTTTGCAAAATGTTGTCAAAGTTGTAAAAACATGGAATATGAAGAGTCATAAGTTGTAAATGAGGGAAGTTGGATAGTTGTAACTTGAAAATTAGTTGAAAATTGTTGGTACATGTTTTAAATAATCCTTGGAGGGTTGAAGCCAAGGTGGGAGATGGTGGGTATTGAAAATCTTGAAGTTAGAGTAATAGAACATCTTTGTTTTTTGCATTTTTATCATGTTTTTCTTTGTTATGGTGAATGGTACGAAACTGTACAATTGTATCATGGCATGAGACCAATTAAAAATTAAATATAATTTAATCTAATTTCTACTTCTATTTGTTTCACTCAATTTCATTATGTTTTGAGGGATTTGTGTCCATTTTACTACAAATAGGTCTGAAACCCTAGTTAGGGTAATAGTGAGCAAACAAACCAATTTTTGAAGGGTTCTGTATAGAGTTACCACCCCTAATTTTAAGGTATGTTGTATAAATACAAAATGGGTATCTGAAACTATGTTTACATTTTCAATATCATGTCTGCATTGAAAATTATGGCCAAAAAACCACAATTTTTTGCTACCAAGTTTGCTCAAGCAATTAGGCCTAAAGACTAGGACAATAAATTTTAACCCCTTTCCTTCCAAATAAACTATACCTAGAATCTAGATATGTTTGTAAATGATGAAAAGGGTATCTGAAAGTGTCTTTAAACTTTGAAGGTCATGCCCACTCTGGAAGTTATGTCTGAAAACCTAATTTTGAAAGGCTACTAGGCCAATGAAGGTAAAAGAAGGAAAACCCACCATTGGATGTTTGGAAGCTTGAAAGTTTGGTTGATTGAGATTGGTTTGGAGTTTTCCACTCCCTACTCTACATAATTTTATCTCTTAGAAAGTGATACCGGATAGAGATATGCTTTGTTCTTGAATGTATTATTAGATTTTTCAAAATGTTGATAACACTTGTATTATCACACAAGATAGAGATAGGTTCATCAAATGATAATCTAATGTCTTTCAATGCCCGATTCATCCAAAAAACCTGTGTATCAAGATGTTGTAGCAATATATTATGCCTCTACAATAGATAATGACATCGAATCCTGCTACGCCTCCACTTGTACTTATTCTATCATCCATACAAGCTTCCCAATCTACATGTGTATAAGCACTCAAAGAGAAGTTAGTATCCTTAGAATACCATAGACCATAGTCTGGAGTTCTCTTCAAATATATGAATATTATTTTGAATGCTACCACATGTGATTCCCTAGGATCTTGAAATCTTGCCACAAGAAATACTGCATGCATGATATCTAGTCTAGTTGTAGTTAGATATAGTAATCCACCAATCATTGATCTATACTTGGTTTGATCTGTCTTAGGAGATTCATCATTCTTACTCAATTTATAACCAGTAACCATGGGAGTACATATTCGTTTAGATTCCTCCATTCTAAACTTCTTTAACATTTCCTTAACATATTTTGATTGTGTAATGAATATACCTCTTTTTGATTGACTAATTTGTAGCCCAAGGAAGAAAGTCATCTCCCCAAACATTGACATTTCAAACTCATTTTGCATCTCCTCTACAAATATTTTACACATTACCTCATTTCCTCCAAATATTATGTCATCAACATACACAAATACAATATGAATTTTATCTTTCTCAACTTTAAAGTAAAGGTTGCTATTTGTAGTACCCTTTTTGAATCCTTGCTACAATAAGTATCTATCCAATCTTGCATACCAAGCTCTAGGAGCTTGTTTGAGTCCATACAATGCCTTTTTCAACTTGTAGACCATATCAGGATCTTTTGATAGCTAAAAACCTTCTAATTGGTCAATGTATACATCCTCTTCTAACTCACCATAAATTAAGAATGTAGACTTTACATCCATCTGATATACCTTGAAGTCTTTATGTGTTGTAAAAGATAAAAAAATACCAATAGAATCCATTCTTTCTACAGGAGTAAAAGTCTCTTCAAAATATATTCCTTCCACTTGTGAGTAGCCCTTACACACAAACCTAGCCTTGTTTATGATAACTTCTTCATTCTCATTCAACTTGTTCTTGAAAACCCATTTAGTTCCTATCACATTCTTATTTGCTGGTCTTGGGAATAGTTCCCATGTCAGATTCTTCTCAATCTTCCTCAACTCTTCTTCCATAACTTTGATCCAATTTTCATCCTTGCATGCCTTGGTTAATGTTTTAGGTTCTATCTTAGAAATTAAATAAAAGTTTATTTGTTCCTCTACCATAACATATTTTCTTCTTGTCATCACACCTTTGCTTTTGTCTCCAATTATTTGATCCTCAGAATGATTTTTCCGCACATACTTAGGAGTCTTAGGATTCTTTCCCGGAGCTTCTTCCTCTTCCACTAGTATCTCCTTTTCTATCATTTTTTTCCCTTCTTCTCTACAAGGGGTTTCATCAAATTCATATCCTTCTATCAACATTGAGCTTTGATGTGATTCTTCGCCCACTTTGAAACTTACACTTTCAACTATCTTCTTTAGCCTTTTGTTGTAGCACTTGTATGCCTTGCTATTTATAGAATATCCAAGGAAGATTCCTTCATTTGATCTTGCATCAAACTTTCCTTAGTTCTCTTCATCTCTCTTAATATAAAATTTTCTTCCAAAAACTCTAAAATATTTCATAGTAGGAGTTTTTTCGTACCATAGCTCATAGGGGGTCGTTGAACTATTCACTCTTGCTTGTCCTCTATTAAGAATGTAAACTATGGTATGAATTGTTTCTTTCTCGTAGACATCCGGTAGATTTTCTTCCTTTAACATGGTTCTTGCAGCTTCTTGAATTTTCCTATTCTTCCATTCCTAAACTCCATTCTGTCGTGGAGTCCTAGGAGTAGATAAATATCTTTTTGTCCCATGATCTTCATAAAAAATGTTAAACACATTGGAGGTGAACTCGCCACCTCTGTCAGACCTCAAACACTTGATTTTCAAATCCATTTCATTCTCAATTATATATTTAAATTCTTTAAACTTATTTAGAACTTTTGATTTTTCTTTGAGAAAGGTTACCCAAGTCATTCTAGAGTAATCATCTATTAACAACATAAAATACCTGTTACCTTTAGAGATTCTTGTTCTGGTAGGTCCACATAGGTCTGTATGCACCAACTCCAAGGGTCCTGTAGTAGATTATTCTTTAGTTTTGAACCTCTTCTTTGTTTGTTTTCCAATCGGTCATTCTTTGCAAATTGAATTGATAGGCTTTGTAGTTCTTAGTATGTCTCTCACAACATGAGTAGAGTTGATCTTCACTAGGCTATCAAAATTGATGTGACCCATTCTTCTATGCCACAACCAACTTTCATTGATTTGAGTCATAAAGCATGACATTAGGCGAATTCACCACCAACAATTCACCATCGGAAAATTATCGCCAACAATTCATCGCAAGAAAATTCACCACCATGAAAAATTTACCTCAAGGAAAATTCACCATTGTGGAAAATTAATCGCATTAACATTTTTAATATATATTTCCAAGACTTCAAATTTTTTTTTGCAAAAGAATAATGGAGGTTTGTATTTCTGTTAATAATCCAGCGTGAAAATTATTCTTTTGCAAAAGAAATTTCAAAGTCTTGGAAATATATGTTAAAATGTTAATGCGATGAATTTTTTGTGGCGGTGAATTACTGGCGGTGAATTTTCCTCAAGAGGTGAATTTGTCATGGTAGTGACTTTTCTTGCGGTGAATTGTTGGTGAATTTTTCGGCGATGAATTGTTGACGGTGAATTTTCCTAGATCCATAAAGCACTTACCACCAACACCTTTAAGTTGATAGAAAATCCCTTTTGTCCTCATTCCTGCAACAACCAAAGTTCCAAAGATTCCTTTTCTGATTTCACAACCATCATCTCGAAACACTAGATTGCATCCTCTACTACACATTTGTCCTACATTGAGAAGATTATACCATAGACCCTTGACATAAAGAACATAATTTTTCTTATGCTTTCCATCAAAACTAATTGAATATTTTCCACAAATATTGGTAGATGTATCATCACCAAATTTAACAAGACCACCATCATACTTTTCAAGTTTAAAAAACTTACTCTTATCACCTATCATATGATTTGAGCATCCATTGTCAATTATCCAGTAGTTTCAATCCTCTCTTGCACGAAAGGCAACCAACATAGTTCCTTAAATACTATGACCTCTTTCTAGAGTAATTTTCTTCACAAATATTTCAAGGTTAGTAGCATTAGTTCCAACATTCAAAGCCATGAAGAAGCATTCATCACTTACATCATCTGAATAGTCTGATTCTTCATCATCAAATATACCATTGTCTTCTTTAACATAATAAATCTTCTTGAAAGATTTTCCTTTATGATCTTTATGTTTGTCATTTGAAAATTTTCCTAGACATTTTAAACCATAACGATCTATCTTTCCACAATTGAAGCATTTGAGGGTAACTTACCTCTATATTTTATAGTGCCCTTTTTCAATATCCTTACAAAATTTCCTTCCACCTCATCAAAAATTATTTGGGTTAGATTCATCATTCCTCTCTTTCTTGCTGACTTTAAAATTAGTTTCTTTCCTTGAAGCATCTTGGTCAAACTCTCTTAATTTTAAAGTAGTTAAAGCACCAAACATTTGATCTCTAGAGTATTGATCCAAATTTTGAGCTTCCTCAATACTAGAAACTTTAGCACTATAAGATTAGGAAGAGTTATCAATACCTTTTTCAAAACTTCACTTTACTCCAATTTTCCACCAAGACCATTGATGGTATTGACAATTTCATCTACCCTTAGCATGTAGCCTACAATATCTTCATCTTCTGACATCCTCAGGGTTTCAAATTTGGCTTTGAAACTCTACATATTTTCTTGCTTAACCTTATCATCTCCTTCATAAATTCTCTTCAAATTATTCTAGACCTCTTTAGCAATTTTGTAGCTTATCACCTTCACAAGTTCTGAATCAGAAAGCCCACTCAAGATGGCATTCTTTTCTTTTCCATTATTCTCATAATCCTTGATATCGTCTTCACTTATTTAAGTAGTAGAAAGTATAGTATATCCATATTCAACTAACTTTCATACACCAAACCCTAGTGAGACAAGAAAGGATTCCATCCTTTCTTTCCAGAAGGCATTATTTGTTCCATCGAACATAGTAGCTTTGACACCATTCTTGTGCACCATCTAGATCTACCTCAAGTGGTTAAGATTATTCTAAGGAACCTATTCTCTAATACCAATTGTTAGACACACAAGACAATTGAGAAGGGGGTGAATTAGTTGTACATTAAAACCTTCAAACCGTTATTTAGCATTAGCATGAATGTAAACAAATGAAAAATCAACACATCAACAATCATAAACAATAGAATACTAGATTTTATGTGGAAAAACCTAATCAAGGAAAAACCACGATGAGGATTAACTCACATATATATGAATAAAAACACTGATTACAAAAGGCTCACCACCGAAATGGCTCACTACCCAAAGGACTCACTGTCCAAAAGAAAGAAGGGATCACTGCTCGAATAGAAAGAGCATAGAAAGATACTACTATAAGGAGGTTCACTACCTCAGAGAAATAGGAGAGTCCAAAACAAAAACTCTCCACCATCTGCAACCTTTGGTTCACTACCTCTAGCAACTTTAGGTATACTAAAATGTAGACAACTTTTTCTCACTGCTTCCGGTAGTCTTAGGCATTCATGATCACACTAAGATCACAACACTTGATCAAACTTACATAATTTCACACCACACATCACACGACACAATTCTCTAATAAATGAACTTGCATATATATCCTTCAAAACCACAAATAACCTTCTCCAAGTCATCTTCAATGAAACGTATAGTGCAACCAACAAATAGTTCGACACCAAACAACTTCACGGTGGAAATAAGTGAAGGTATACCACACAAAGGGTTAACCAGAACCCAAAACTACATCGACATGTTACACCAAGCTTCCACAATCCATGAAGCACATCCACAAGTAACACTAACATGCCAGGTCAACAAAATCAAAATTAACACTACCAAGCAACCACATTTATACTTCACTAGGTCTGGAAACATCCTACAAAACACAAAAAAATCACACAACATTTTGGAAGGTTCCAACACCAACATTGTTCAAACATATTGCCACAAACATATATAACTAAGAATACTATTATCCTGTGCAACCAGTTAAACTACCACTAAAACACAACACATGAACCAAGCTTATAGAACAAATGAATACCAAAACTTCCAAGGGAAGATAGATACAAGCATAATTAGCACATTCCCAAATTTACAAGACAAGAAAATTCAATGCGAAGAAATGCAAAGCAATTCCATTTCTCCTAGACAACCTTCTTCACAGTCTATCACACTGTCAAACACATCTTCTACTGTCGCATGATCCAGAACTTGAAACTCTAGTTATAAAACCTCTAAACACTTCTAAACATCACATACAAACCACATAATCACATCTTCAATTATGAAGAAATGCAAAGCACAATACAAAACACAACCATGTCACCTTGTGCACTCTTTATGCAAATTTTCTCAAAAGCACTTGGAAACCAAGTGACCATGCTGCATCTAAAACACCTACTCAACACCACAAACACCTTCTCATAATAACCACACTAGAGGTTTACATAGGTTGAAATCAATGACAACACTAATGACAACACTAATGGCAACATAGTGCAATAGTTTGTAGCATTGATCTTCTAGATAAAACTGGTGTGGACAAGAATCTTATAGTTACTAATAATCTTTCAATTCATGACTTTGATAATGTTAACAAGCAACCATTATGAGTCATCACATTACTGATCAAGGTAGGACCCATCAATTTAAAAACACTTTTTTATGTCATTCCAAGACCTCTTTCATATAATCTTCTCCTAGGTAGACCGTGGATTCATGCCATGAAGGGAGTCCAGTCTAATATTCATTGTGAGATGAAGTTTAAATATAATAACAAGATATACACATTGAAAGAAAATAAAGTGAGTTATAAGACACAATTCAAAGCTGAACATAATACTTCCAACTCTCTCAATACTTTGATTCCAACTCCAAAAGTAGAACCCATGATGAAATCTTTGGATGATGATTGTGGACCATTAGATTTTACACCTTTTTTCAAAGAGGAGTCCAAAATCTCACCATCAAAGTCTGAAGAACTTATACAAATTGATGATAATCATGAATGCATAACAAAACTCTTAGATGATGATTGGGGTTCATTATATTTTACAACCTCCTTTATGGGATAATATTAAATCTCACAATCTAAACCTAAAGATTCTTTTGTTATATCTATTTCTACATCAAAAAATCCAAAAACATCAACCCATGATGGTGATGGGGGCTCTTTAACTTCCATCCATCATGAGTGTAAGATGCCTAAATTTAAAAAACTTAAAAAGATCTGCGTGCTTGAGAAAAAGATAATTCTTCTTAGGAGCATGTAGATACTATTTCTTCATCTGAGTTGGAAAAATGTTGTGGCCTTGGATACAAAATTATTGCTAAAAATGGATATAATGAAAACATGAAACAAGATGATAGGAATCAAGTGAATTCTATACCATACTTTTCCAAACAAGGTCTAGGTTTCCAACCTTCACTCCATCTTCATCTAATGCTTTATCATCTACTATATGTATGACATCTTGTTTTAAGCAAGAAAGCTCTTCTTCACAAGAGAAAGAAATTTATTTTTCTATTGATCAAGTGAATATATTTTTGAGGCTTCTCAAAGTCCACTTGATTACTCTTCCTCCAAGAACACAAAATAAATTATACAACAAAAACTCATTTTGTGTATATCATTGAGTGCATGGTCATTCTACTAATGAATGCCAGGCCTTGAGTAATAAAATACAAATTAAGGATCGTGGTGCTCTTCCTTGTGCTGATGCACCTAATTCTTCTAATCAATAATGATCTTCATCCTATCGTGTTGCTCATCACTATGTGGCATTTTTAGCTTTATGTGTTTTTCTCATTACCATTCATGGTGGTACAATTTCAAGTGCAACCATATTTTTCATGGAAGCAACATGATAGTCCTTGGTGTGGTTTTCCTTGTCTCCACACTTGGGGGGAAAGGATAACTATTTTTGAGAGGTGTGCATTCTCTCCAAGGATCCCCTCTTCCCCCTCTTTCTCCTTAAAATACCAACATAGCAAGTATGTTGACATTTTAAGGGATGTGCATACATTTGCATTATTTTCTTCACTTTGTTCACATGCGTTGGACTTAGTGGTGTGTTGAAATTGGCATTTTTTCTCTAATTTGTTCACATGTGTTGACCTTAGTGTGGTGTTGGCATAACATCTTGATTAATTTATGGCCTTTTATCGAAGTTATCATTGTGTACAACTCTTGATATGGTGTATATGGGTACACACCTAGTGAAAAGAGGTCCTCACTAGACCTAGTATGTTTCTCATTTTTCTACCTTGTCTTGGGGGATCACCTAGTGAATATCAAACTTCACTAGCTCGTGTGCCTTCTAGTTTGCGATTCACCTAGAAAATATCGGACTTTGATATGGTGTGAGTCATTAACGCCTTTTAACATGGCCACCTAGCATGACACAACTTTATTGCTAGTGGAGCCATGCGTTTCATGGGTGATTTTACATCCTTGTGAGAGCACAATTTTATTTTGACAACACATTTCGTGGATGACATTTGATATTTGAAACAATTTAAGACCGAGATCTCTTTGCCTTACCGGCTTGAATCTTTTAGCACTAACCTTGTGTTTTTTTGTGCATCTTTTGTGTGTTTTCTTTATGTTTGCATTGTGTCTACATCATGTTTTTGTTCATTTTGTTTTCATATATATGTTATGTTATGTCATGTGTTTTCATCATGTATGCTTCATGTTTTCAACATGTATGTTTGTGTATGTTATTTTTCTATATTTCATACATGTGTGTGTTCGTTTGTGCTAATCTTGGTTTTTCATGGGATCTTGGATCCTAGGGGCTTGTGCACTCCCCCTTGATCCTTTTTCATCCTATCTCTTCAATATTTGTAGATCCAAACCCCTCTTTTCTGAGCATAAGTTCATACTCTCACTAAAGTGGGGTCTAAATGTAGCATCATAAATTGTTACCCTTGACAATTTCACACTATGTTTTACTCTCCTTTAAGTTATTGGACCTAATTAAGCACCAAATTTCCTAAATTATGCATTCCATAACTTATATTAAATATTTTCTGACAATTTACAAGCATAAAAAATGCTCTCATTTAATATTTTGGCTCCAAATTCAAATATGCCAGTGTCGACATGTTTTATTATTTGAAATTCAAATATCTAAAGTCAGCTGTTGGTGTTTAAGTTTTGGGAAATTAGAATAATAGTATATAAATTCCTAGTTATTATATCATTTGAACATTAAGTTAAAATAGGTGAACATCAAGAGAAAGAATTATTATCGAGTATTATTCATCAAGTCAAGAGCAACCATTAGAGATATACTGCAACAATTCAAGATCTTAACATCATGTAAAAGTGTATGTGAGTTCATGTTGTCATGTTATCATTGTTTTGTGAAGGCTAACCCTTGTTGTAGGTCTCCAAAGCATTCAAGAAAGATCAAGCAAGCAATATCCAAGACCTTGAGGTGATGTGTATGACTTTAGTCCTTCAAGGAAGCCATTGAAGGGTGGTGAGTTGCAACACTTTGTTGATTCATCATTCATTCTTATCATTTATCCATTTATCATTGGCATTGCCATTGTGGAAGTGGAAACACTAACACAAGGTTTGACTAAAGCAAGCCCCTAGATGTCATAATATTTCCTCTCTTTATGAATTTATAGATATCAAGTATTTTAAAGATTGAAAGGAGCTTGAAGATAAATTATCCATTGTTGCATTCAAAACCCTAGGCCTTGACAACTCATGAAAACTTAATTACAAAAATATCTGACACTGATCTGACAAGTTTGCAGATAGGAAACAGAAGTACAGATCTGACATTAGAGGAATGTGAAAATAGATATGAAAAAGACCTACTAGGACAGTGGCACCCTCGAAGGAAATTTCCTCGAAAATTGGGCTGAAATTTATACCACAGGTGCACAGTGTCCCTCCCTTTCCATTTCTGTTGTCCAATTTCCTTTATGTTTTCTTATATTTTTTGTATTTGCATTAGAACAATAATTTGCATTATTAGGACAATTAGATCATTACATTTCATCATTAGAACATCTCCAGATTGGATTAAGGGTTGGTTGACTCACCTATCAGGTTGTAAGTCAATCTCATACCCTTTCCAAATCCATCAAACCCCACTACCCTCAAATTTCTAATGAGCCATTTGAAAAAGCACCAAACCTTAGGGTCAAATCTTAGGGTTTTACTTTTTCTATGTTTCACTAAGATCAGATGGATTTTGTGGTGGATGTGAACATGATGGATTTTAAGGGATGTAGGTATGGAAAAAAGATATGATGAAGCTTAACATTGAGTGGGATACTGGCCTTGCAACATAATTGGACTATGTGGGGGTATATGAGCATGGGAAATTTGAGATAGAACCATGTAGGTGGGTTACAAAATGTAAGAAGATTGAGGAATATGAGTGGATTTCAGGATATAAGTGTAAGACGACAAGGAGTTGTGGGAAGTATGGTAGAATAGTTGAGTTGAATGTGGTTGAATTAGTATGAGAGGGATGTGATAAGGTGTGGGATAATGGAACTGATACATTGACTAGAGGGATACTATGGATCAATGTTTGGTGAATAGATAGTTATATGTTTTATAGTAATGAAAGAGGAATTTGAGAAGAGGACATAGGGTAATAACAATGGATAGAACTAAGTCATGATCCAAGTCCCTATATAGGAATTCGAATGGGAGAAGGGTGCCTAAATCACTACATCATTACCAAACTCAAGTAAAGGGCCCAATGGATTTTTAGGAGGATCCTGAGATGTAGTGGGTCTAACAATCTTTGACAATTGGGTTGTGTAAAATATAGTGGATGTTTAGCACCATGCATGAAAAGATTGGATAGGATTGTATCCTTATGCATTTCTATGAGGCAATCTTTTGTATCCAAATTAGTAGGATTGCACAAAAACTCTTGAATGCTAAGAGAAATCTCAGGTTGTGATACCATCTCCTCCTGAATGGAGACTAGGTCATGAGGATGGGAAAGATTCGATGGTCCCACTTGCATGTTGGAATATCGGGGTTCTCCATTTCTAAGAAAATCAGTAGTGTATTGGAAGAGTTTTTATTATTGTTCCATGAGTTATCTAAGTTTCAAATGTGTGTTTACAAGTATGAAAGGTTGGGTGACTGGTTGGATGAAGTGTAATGACTTTAAGAACAAGGATAGGACTAATTTTTTTTAATTTGATTTTGGATTTGGATATTGATTTAACACTCAAAACTATAATTACGATTCTATGTTGATTTTGATGGTTGGATTTATACTTGAGATAGGCTAATTTCTCAAGAAAAAGTGATTTCAAAGCAAACTATACATGATCTATCTTAAGGTCAAATAGCTTAAATGAGGGATGAATAACTTAGGATAGGAAAATTTCCTAAGAAAATGCTACAATGGTGGTTGCATTTAAGATTTAGGTTCTCATACAAGTAATTAGAGGCTAGAGTTTTTATTGCGATGATTTAGATGATGATAAGATGTATTTAGAGATGTTATTGTTCTAAGAGGATGAGGTTTTGAATATGTTTTGGAGGGGTTATGTGACTGAATTTATTGGTACAGGTTGCATATGAGGCAAAAAAAATCATTTGCGACATTCGTCTTGGAAGAACATTGGCTATCTAGAACTGGAAGGGTTCTCTCTCTAGAATATGTATGGAAAATGGATTTACTATTATTGCACTTCATTATTTTTAGTAATAGTATGGATGATTGAGGCTCCTTAATCTATGTATTATATGTGAATGGATAACCTAGGAGAGTTATTTTTTCCTTGGCTTTGAGATTAGGGGAGAGAGACTAAGCAAAAATCTTTTGGAGGAAGTATGCTCTATTTTCTAGTGGTTTGCTTACAAGTTTGGATATTAGTGTATGTTATTTAACATTGAATGGTTGAGAGGACATGAACCACATCATTTTTTGTGAGTATTTTCTATGGAATTTTGGATCTATGATTAGAATTAGACTAAATATTTCCCAGGCAGTGGGCTTCCAAGGGAGTTATATGTGTATTTGAACTATGGTACAAAGATCTTTAGGTATTTTTGCATTTCTATGTTTTCATTACTAATAGTGATAGAATTTGTATATATAAGAATTTAATATTATAGGTTGGGAAAGATATTTTATAGTAGGTCTCATAGTGGGTATGGGTTTACCTTGTTTTGTGTTATAGTTAGTTGGATGTGTGGGAAATTGGCTATAGTTGTTGTTCTAGCTACTTAAGCAAGTATTGGAAGCTATTAGGACCTATTTTTTGTAGTCTAGATTTTTTGTGTTCATTTTTTTCTTTATAGCAAGATATGGATGTGATCTATGTGACAATTGGAATCTCACTACTATGGTAGGGTTCACTACTATTCATGTATGGATGGTACACATCGATGTGTTTTTTGGTTGTTTCAATTGCTTGGTGAAGTACATGAACACAATGAAGTTTAGATAATTCAACTTGGCTATGGGAATTTCGTCCCTTGTGGTTAGTTCATTTTATTAAAATCCCTTATGATTTTGCAATGTGAATATCAACTGGGAGAATTTTATGATTGGGTATGTTGTTCACCTTTCATATCCTAAGGCCTAATGTAACTTAATTATTTGTAGATAGTCAATTATATATGCACATATTGTAATGCCCCACCACGCAACCCCATTGGACAACTAAACTACTAACAAATGTAGAACAATTTTTTTTTAAGAAGTAACTACTAAGCATTAACCAACACTTAATAATAATACAACATTATTAATATTATATAATGATACCTAATTAGTCCCATGGGGTTACATGGTTTCATTACTCACGCTCAAAACCAACCCAATTAACACTGTTATAACTTAAATGACAAGAATAAAGCGATAGAACATACACTACTCAAGATAGCACAAAGGTAAAACATACATCCATTCATAATCAATTGACACAAAAATGATACATACATCATTTATTACATATCAAATCTATAGTTCAATAATACATATGTGGAGCATATTTCCACAGAAACAACACATCATTAAAGTAATGATACAATTACATCCTGCTTCCCTTATAACAACAGGAAGATCACATCCATACAAGTATGATACAACAATAAATAATATGATACATAATGAGATCCATCAGAAGGAAATATAGGGCACAACAACAAAACTGCCACCAACACTAGAAAGATCAAGAATCCATTGCAACAGGTACATCTTTGTAACATCACGAGCATCGGTGGGGAACCCAATGGGTGCGTAGCACGTTCCACCCGACCATGTGAACCCAAAGGAACACCTGCCATGCTAGGAGATGACAAGAGGATCACAATATAAAAATAAACAAATGTACAAAGCTGACACGAATCCACAATCCAAAAGACAACAAGTCAAAGAACCATAAGAACAATTACTTCCAGAGGTAATGATCAACAAAGGGGAAAAATAAAAATATACTGGTTGCTAAAGGGAAGAGTGCCATCACATGGCCCTGATACGGGTTACCCTGACAATCTAGATGCCGACCCCTATCCATGAGTTACCTTGATAGTCCAGATGTCGACCCCCATCTATGGTTACCCTGACTTCCCCTCACTAGGTGCCGACCCCAAAGGGTGAAACATGCAAAATCACTCACCTTTCGAGAGGACAAGGTGGTGATCTTTCCGATCAAGCCTTCTCAGCCCATCCTTAGCCTACAAAAGAACTATAGGCATGAGCGAGGCTTCAACTGATCTTGATTTAAAGTGTATTGGTTACCCTTTCCCCCTAATTAATTAATTTAGGTTATCACTTAGTTATGCAACTCTCCAATGAGTTACCCTGACACCACTTTGTGCGTTGGCCCCCATGGAGAGCCACTCACCCTACTAGCATCAAGACAACTCTCCTAAGGCCTAGGGTGTACCCAATCACACAACACCAAAAACCACGAAACAATGAACACATGTGAGGCATGAACCTTACCACACAAAACCCACATCATAAGGTATATCCATGGTGTAGGGTAGCAACACAGATGAGCACCAATAAGAATATTGTGGCATCAAGCCAACATAGAAGTCATCATGAAAAAAACACTCCCCTTGCCTCTAGAAGACAATTAAAACAATCAACCCAAGACTCAAATATAAAGATGAGAAGATGAATAACGTCAAATGGATTCCCGAGAGGTTTCAAACATGAATTCAATGAATAAAAACTCCTCAACTCGAAATAACTCAAGAGGGCAAAATAATAAAATGGTACCATAAAAAATCCACCTTAACATGCACAATTTTAACCCATGTATTTATCATAAAGAGTAATAGACCATAAATTACGTTCTATTTATTTGTTCATTACAATGTCATTTAAGAAATCTAATAAAATATTCATAAAGAACTCAACACTTCATTTATCACAAGCAACCGAGTAAACACTCTCCTAAAATCAACATCTATTATCAATTCAACTATAAATAAATTAAAGTCCAAGTCCCCATTCAAGAGACATTATACTTCATTTATTTAACTTCCAAAACATCTAACTAATAAAATAATAAACATTTCTCAACTAAAACGTAATCGTATTTACCTTAATATCTTCTAAATAGTAACAACAATCATCCAAACACTATTGTCTCACAAGTATATGTGTGTAACTATTTATTGAAAAATCACATTTTATCACTTCACTAATGAAGAAGCCATCATAACATAATTAAGAAGATTAAAAAGGAACATGTTTTAGAATAACACATTTTATCCACACCCATTCAGAATGTAAGACCCCTCCGTTTCGCTCTTTTAATCGAACAATGTTCTATTTGGTTATGTCTTGTTTTTTGTTAGTACCTTGACTTTGATTCTTGGTTGCTATTTGATCGCTATCTATAAGCGATGTGAATGTGATATTTTGGTGTGATGGTACTTTATTCAGATATTATTATGGCATGCTTTAGATTAGCATTGTGAACATTTGCATTAATGATGTTTTAAGTTTTGATTACATTAATGATGTTAGATACGTCAATTAGTAATATTGTATTGGTGAAGGGGACAGATTGCACCACTCGCTTGCGAGTGCCCTGCGACTCCACGATTTCCTCTTCACAGTGTGTTTTAATTATGACATGTTTATGTATGTGGATATACTCTTTGTTTGCAGGTTGACAGGTACAAAACATCGACTCCACCTGGTTTCACAGGTTTGAGCATGTCCAATGCCCAATGGTATTTGATGGGGAGATAGTAGCTAGGTTTCCATGCCAAGTCGTCACCCTAGTCATAGTGTGTCGTCAGGGGTTAGTCGAGTTATGTTGCGTTTTGTTGATCATCTTGCCTGGATTTTATTTAATTGCAAGTTAAAAAGGGTAATTAAATGGCTTAATGCATTTAAGTTATTGATTAATTTGACCTGGGAATTATGTTGAAATGTAATTTATTTTATTAATTAATTTAATTTAATTAATAAATAATTTAATCGTTGATTAAATCTATTTTATTAATTAATTAAATTTATGTTGATTAAATAAGTTAAGTTATTTATTTTGAAGTTATTGTTATATTGGTTGAAATTGAAAATTAAAAGAAATGTTTTAAAATTCATTTTAGAAAATTTGAATTCAAAAATTGGAAAATTGAGATATTTTGGCTATTCTGTTTTCAAAATTTTATGAGGGTTGGTGTATGGATATTTTGAGAATTTTCTTTGTTATTTGGGTTTTGAAAATGAGTTTTTTTCAAAAAAAGTTGGAGAAATTGAAAATGGAGGATTTTTGCTGTTGTGGGTTTTGGATTGAATTTGTGGAGAGGTCTGTTGTTTTGTGGGAAAGAAGCTGGAATTAGAGGAAGGAATCCTTGCACCATTGGCAACCTCTCAGGCTTTAGGATTCAAGTTTTCTTCCTATTAATTTTTTTTCCATTTTGAAAGGATTCACAAATGTTAATTGCTGGTTGAAAATATTGATAAACTCTGGTTGATTTACAAAGGAAACCCGTTTTAAATTTTGTTTCAAACTGTGAAAACCCTATTTGGAAATGAAATTCTCCAAAAATAAAATGATATTCTTGACTGAAAATAGTTATTTTGTGAATGGTTTTCCCATTTTGTTCTGAAAATTTATGTTTGGGAATATATTTAATATATATTTTGTATATGGAGTTATTGAGGTTTCTATCAAATTTATTTAGTAAAATTTTAAACCTGTTAAAAAAAGAAAAAAAGAGAGAAAAATCAGATGAAAAATCCGCAGGGTTTTATAAAGTATTTTTTATTTGAAAAATAAAAATACAAAAAACGAAATTGAGAAACAAAAAAATAAAAAAAATAAAAAATCGACTTTGGGGGGGGGGGTTTGCTGGGGGCTCAACCCACAGCCGCCCCATGGCAGGTGCTGTGGGGAGCCGTGCCCAGCGCGCCCCCACGCGGTTGCCCATAGTAGTGGGACGACTGTGTTAAACACAACCACCGCCCACTATAGTGGGTTTGGTTGTGGTTAACACAACTACCACCCACTCCCTGGTGGGTCGGGTGTGTTAAACACAGTCGCGCCCACATCCCTGGTGGGTTGGGTGTGTTAAACACAGCCGCGCCCACATCCCTGGTGGGTCGGTTGTGGTTAACACAACCGCCCCAACCCTAAACCATGGCATGGTGTGTTTCCCAAGTCCGCGGCGCGTGGTTCCATGCACGTGGTTTGACCTTGCTTTTTTATTTTTTTTATAAAGAAAATATAATATTAATATATTTTATATTTTTTTTTAGCTCTCAATTTTTTTATAATTTGATTTAAAAGATATATATATATATATATATATATATATATATATATATATATATATATATATATATATATATATATATATATATATATATATATATATATATATATATATATGGATTTAATTGGGATTTAAATTTAAATAGGGAGAATTTTAATTCAGTATGCAATAGTCGAATCAGTGGAATTATTTTAAAAATAATATTATTTGAAAGGACAAATTTGGAATTTAAAAGAAATGTGTTTAAACGCGAAATTGATTGATTTCATTTTTAGTGATTCATTTTGGCATAGGACCAATAGTTATTTGTTTTAAATGATAGGTTCTGAATCATGGAAATAAATGTTGATGTTATTATTATTTAAAAACAATTAGGGGATTAAATATTTGATTTGAATTACTTCCTTGGTCTGAAAGAGACATTATTAAATAAGTTTTTTTAAGGCAATAAATTACTGATTGTTATGAAAGGAAATGGATTTAATATATCCAAAATTAGTTTATTTCCTCGCAATTGCTTTATGTAATTATTTCCTCTGTGGTCATGTTTGGGGGAATGGGTTAAGTGTCTTAAATATGTAAGCCTTCCAGAGGACCGTAGAGGTTGGGGGTTGTCATTTGTGATGTCAACCTGTTGTGAATTCCCTTGGGTAGTGCATGAGGTTATGTCTATGTTAGTACCCGATTTTCACGAACGGGGATGTTTTGTACCTCCTTGGATTAGGAGTGGATTACGTGAGTTGTGTCTCCTTGTTAGGAGTGACTTTGTTACCTTGTTACCTCCAATGTGTGGAGAGGGTATGAACTTATGTTGCCTCCTGAGAAAGGAGTGGTTGTGGTATCTTGTTTCTTTGCACTTTGTTACCCTTGGAGTTTGGATGGTATGTGTGTTGTCAAGTAGAAGAGTGGCTTCCATAGGGGCCAGAGCCCAAAGAGGTAAATTGGGAAACCTTCGGAGGTGGTTTAAACAAGTGATAATTAAAAAAAAACTTAGAAGATTAGTTGGTACTTCTCACTAATCAAGATAATTATGTCTCACTCATAGACACAAGGGCTCGTTTAGACTTGGGATGAGTGGGAAGGCCTGGAATGGCAAGGTCATCTATCTTGTCTGTACGAAAGGTATTTGATTCCGCATGAGTGAGTATGGGGGCCGAGATTCAGTTGAGGCCACCAAGATAACCCTTAGTGGGGGCCGGAGCCTATGAAGATTCCCATAGGACAACCCATGACGAGCTGTGTGATGACACTCTATCTAGGACAACAGTTGGTATTCGATTATTATGGGTTTGGTTTCCTTAACATACCTTATGTGACTATAGTTGGTATTCGATTATTATGTGTATGGTTTTCTTAACATACTTGACCTGCTTTATATCTGGAAGCAATGTGACCATGTTAGAGTTGTACTTATGTGGTACTTGAGTTGTACTTGTGTGGTACATGTGATGGGTTTTGTCAGTTTGGTTCAGTTATGATTTAGCCTGTGTCTAGAGGTGAGGGTCTTGGCTAGGATTCCTTGTTACTATCTCCTAGCACGGGGGGTGGGCCTTTGGGTTCCACTTGGTTGGGTGGCGTACACCTTAATCCGTTGGGCTATCTTCATGTTCATGTGGACGAGACTTCCAGTTGGAGAGCTCATGGGATTCAGTTTCAGTTCTTGCATTATTTCATTTCAGTTGATCTTGTAATATTTTACCCCTCATTTATTATCGAGGTGGAAGTTGTAATTGTAACCTTATTTATTGGACTTACCTCATTCGGGGAATGAGAGTTGTAATTGAAATATTTAATTATGGATAAATGAAATTGAAAGTTATCTAGTATGCTTTGATGTATTTATCTTGTATGGAATGTATGCGTACTTATTATCTTAAGTAGATAGATGTTATGGATTCATTTATGATGTTGTGGGTTAAGAGGGAATCTTAATCTCGTAACCTTAGAGGTTGTTTGCAATGGGTAGTGAACTTGTATGTTCATTATACTTAAACAAAAAAAATAAAATTAGTACGTTTAAGTAGTTAATTGCAACTTCCTCTAAGGTTGCGTGGCGGGGCATTACACATAATCTATTATTAAAATAATTTAAGTACTATATAAACATATTAAAATTATTTCATTACACATTTTACACATCCTATTTACTTTTAATTATAATCATGATGGATAATATTCACTTACATTTTAAGCTTACTAACTAAATGGCAGGTATACAAAATATAATAATCACATATATAAATAAATATATATATATAGACATAAACGAATACATATATATATTACACAATACAATAATAAAGGAAAACTAAAAAATAAATTCAATAATAGATATATATACAAAAATACTATAAAAGTTATATACAAATTTGATTCGATAATAAAACAAACATAAATGACTATTGTTAAAAGGATCATAATAGTGTGCAATAAATAAATGATTATGCGAAGGTGATCGAGTTCCAATAAGGCATGCAAGTTAAAGGTATTGTCTTGTCAAATGAAGGTAGTAGGGTATGTGCATCTCTCTAGAATATTTGACAGAGGAATGATGTAGTTGCAGCTATGCTGGAAGACATGGATGCAACATGTGAAGGCATGGACAAGGCATACAAAATTGTTTGACAAAATACTTCAAAGAACTGAGGTCGCATGGAATGCAATGGTCACAGGTTATGCACAAAGATGATTCACCAAGAGCCTCTCAAAATCTTCAAATTAATGAAACACTTTGAACCACGTCCTAACATGGTGAGCTTTGCTGGCATTAATATTGTCATGCAGATTAAGTGGGTGAGGGCTGCACATACCTCACACATGCGTGACACTTATTGCATTACATATATATTTGACCATTACGAGTGTGTGGATGAACTCCATGCTCGTGTTGGCTATCTTAATAGTTGCTTCATAGGCAACAGGGAGATGCAGAAATGATTTTTTTATAAGGCTTTAGACTTTTCGATACATACGAGGATCACCAGTTTCTCCATGATGTTGCTAAGAAGAACTATATTCCACACGTATGGTCGGGGTCAATAAATCGTAACTACTTTTGGGTGTAAGACATGCAAATAGGGGACACACAGTTATAGCATCCTCCGTTCTATTTAATATATAATGGCGAGCACATTGGAGGAACGCCATAGAATAGCAATTGGCAAGGAAATGAAGGCATTAAGGAGGCACCATGCTCTTGATGAAGGTGCTCATGTTGCACAGATTGAATTTGTTGGAGAGGTTTAAGAATATTTCTAGCAAATGTAGTTAGCATGTGTAAAGTTGGATTATACAATTATCATGGCATGACTACAGGAATAGACAAAGAGCGCATAGGGGATAGAGTTTTTTTGTTAGATATTGTTTGTTTTGAAAAGTTATAGCCAATATATGCAGAATAGTACAATATAATCATTGGGTTGAATCAAATTGAATTGACCATTCAACAGTAATCTAATGTATAGCTACAGGAACATAAAAATAAAACAGCATGCATACAAAATGCAGACACATAGAATTGATTTGCGAACAGAGTTCCAAAATCTCCCAAAATGTGTCAACTCTTCAAATATCATGATAGAAGAATAAATGGCATGGCTCTGGTAAATTTTTAGAAGATCTCAATAAAATAAGAAAATAAAAATTATCTTCCAAGAACCGTGGCATGGTTTTGACCAAGTGATCGATCGTTTCCTCGCTGGAAGCCTTGTTTTCATTGAGAGTAACCCAAGAACTCCTGGTGCCATCTCTGTGATGGCCTATCATTCCAGATGTAATTTATCGATAGTGAACAATCCCCCCAAAAATCCTAAAGAAAATATTCTAAAACCAAAGAAAAATGTTTTTGAAAACAACCACCAGTGATAAAAGCAAGTTTCCGACCCATTTTCAGTTTTGAATCACGATGCACTTGCATGCAAAATATTTCTAATTTTTACTTCAAATTTCCATTTCTAACTAATTCTTCAATAATGTAAACAATATAATTATTATGCTAAAATATAATTAACTCGAATATAATAAATATTCCAAAATAAATAAATAAACAATATAAACTATGCAACATTTAAATTTACCATTTAATATTAAATTAACTTCTAAATGTGATAATTAATCACAATAACCATAATTTTAAATGTCTTAATTAAATAACTTATAAATACAACTTATTAATTTACACATATTTAAATTAGATGATATACCATAAATAATTTAAAATATGTAATATTAATAAGGCAATTACTGTCTACTAACAAATTTTAATTTCTAAAAGAATAAATGACATTCACGACAAATATAATTTAATTATTTAACAATCCTCCTCAAATAATATCATTTAATTGAAGCAATTATTTAACGACATCTAAATAGCCATAATCAAAACCTTTAACAACCATTACTGAAGCCATAAAAATAATTAAGAGCGAAATAAAACAACATAATAATACTATCAAAATTGATCAATCGAACCAAAATGAATAAACACCTACACAAATAAACTCTCACCCAATCAACCCAAATACCCAAGCGAAGAGGCACTGCATCCTCCCCCCTAGTCTCGACTTACTCTTGGAAGTCGCAAGGTCAGGTAAACATACACAATTACAAACAACATCATTACAAGTCACACACAAAAATGAGAGATACTAAACAAGGCAACTTGAAAAAATAAACAACCAACAAATGAGGTTACCAAACACAGGTTGGGGTCCTTTTGTCATCACCTATTTCCACATCATATCCATTGGGTTTTTGGGGTATGCTTAGACCTGACAGTGCATGTGGAGTCAGTACCTAGTACCTGCACAATCTTGTATAAGAGAAAATATTGTGTACAACATGTATTTATAAAATATCATATCAACCTAGTGTAGAGGGAATAGCCATGTCGTATTCCTCTCACAAATGAGTGATACGACATCGTCCTTCTAACACTTAACAATCACTAAGGCATCATAATCAATATCACATAGATACTACTAATCAAATGCATAACCACCATAGCACTAAATACACATGATAAACATAACCAATTAATTTACCTTCATCACCGACATTCGAAGCCAACTACCTGAAAATCACAAACTAAGGTGGAAACATAACACATTAGTACCAATCATTCAAGCTGATTCCTTACCCTCGATATGCTACATTTCCATAGGAACGCAACATAATTATCCACACAAGCACACTTTTTCGTTAAACATTATCATATACACACAAGGCATTCAACTTCATTCACTACTCAACACAAAATCTCACCATAATTTCAGCAAAAGCCCAAAATTTTACACCTTCACCGTTTCAAGAAAACACAATTCATCACTACATAAACACATACTTTCAAGTTTACACACACACACTCCACAATCACACCCGAATTCACATCAATAGAAAATGCACCACAAGACAACACGAGGGTCCTTAATGAATCCCTGGTAGGAAGGATATCGGTGCATTGCACACTACACTGAGGGTCCTATCCTTTCCACTAGTTTTCTGCACCATTGGACCAACACCTCCTAGGAAAAAACTCGGGTTGCTAAGCGAGAACGACAGAAGGGTGGAAACCTAAACTCAAGAGTCTAAATGCAAGGTTAACATAATAGGTTCATAGTGCCCAGTGTATGAACCTAGGCTCTGATAAGATGTTGTAACACCCTGCCACACAACCCCATTGGACAACTAAACTACTAACAAATGTAGAACATTTTTTTTTCTTAAGAAGTAACTACTAAGCATTAACCAACACTAAATAATCATACAATTTTATTAATATTATATAATGATGTCTAATTAGTCCCATGGGGTTACATGGTTGCATTACTCACATTCAAAACCAACCCAATTAACATTGTTATAACTTAAATGACAAGAATAAAGTGATAGAACATACACTACTCAAGATAGCACAAAGCTAAGCATACATCCATTCATAATCAATTGAGACGACAACGATACATACATCATTTATTACATATCAAATCTATAGCTCAATAATAAATACGTGGAGCATATTTCCACAGATACAACACATCATAAAATCAATGAGACAATTACATCTTGCTTCCCTTATAACAACAGGAAGAGTACATCCATACAAGTATGATACAACAATAAAGAATAGGATACACAATGAGATCCATCAGAAGGAAATATAGGGCACAACACCAAAACTATCACCAACACTAGAAAGCTTAGGAATCCATTGCAACAGGTACATCTCCACAACATCACGATCATCGGTGGGGAACCCAATGGGCGTGTAGGACGTTCCACTCGACCATGTGAACCCGAAGGAACACCCCCCGTGTTAGGAGATGACAAGATGATCACAACATAAAAATAGACAAATGTACAAAGTTGCCACGACTCCACAATCCAAAAGACAACAAGTCAAAGAACCATAAGAAAAATTAATTCCAGAGGTAATGATCAACAAGGGGGAAAAATATAAACATACTGGTTGCTAAAGGGGAGAGTTTCATCACATGGCCCTAATATGGGTTACCCTGACAGTCTAGACGCCAACCCCCATCCCTGAGTTACCCTGACAGTCCAGACACCAACCCCCATCTATGGTTACCCTGATTGCCCCTCACTAGGCGCCGACCCCATAGGGTGACACATGCAGAATCACTCACCTTTTGAGAGGACAAGGTGGTGAACTTTCCGACCAAGCCTCCTCACCCCATCCTTATCCTACAATAGCACTACAGGCATGAGCGAGGCTTCAACTAATCTTGATTAATGTATTGGTCACCCTTTCCCCCAAATTAATTACTTTAGGTTATCACTTAGTTATGCAACTCTCCAATGAGTTACCCTGAAGCCACTTTGTGCATCGCCCCCCATGGAGAGCCACTCTCCCTACTAGCATCAAGACAACTCTCCTAAGGCCTAGGGTGTACCCAATCACACAACATCGAAAACCATGAAACAATGAACACATGTGAGGCATGAACCTTACCATAAAAAACCCACATCACAAGGTATATCCACGGTGTAGGGTAGAAACCCACATGAGCACCAACAAGAATACTATGGCATGAAGCCAACATAGAAGTCATCATGAAACAAATACTCCCCTTGCCTTTGGAAGACAATTAAAACAATCAACCCAAGACTCAAATATAAAGATGAGAAGACGAATGACGTCAAATGGATTCCCGAGAGGTTTCAAACATGAATTCAATGAATAAAAACTCAACTCGAAATAACTCAAGAGAACAAAACAACAAAATGGTACCATCAAAAATCCACCTTAACATGCACAATTTTAACCTATGTATTTATCATAAAAAATAGTAGACCAAAAATTACGTTCTATTTATTTGTTCATTACAGAGTCATTTAAGAAATATAATAACATTTTCATAAAGAACTAAACACTTCATTTATCACAAGCAACCGAGTAAACATTATCCTAAAATCAACATCTATTATCAATTCAACTATAAATAAATTAAAGTCCAAGTCCCCATTCAAGAGATATTATACTTCATTTATTTAACTTCCAAAACATCTAACTAATAAAATAATAAATATTTCTCAACTAAAATGTAATCGTATTTACCTTAATATCTTCTAAATAGTAACAACAATCATCCAAACACTACTGTCTCACAAGTATGTGTGTAACTATTTATTGACAAATCACATTTTATCACTTCACTAATGAAGAAGCCATCATAACATAATTAAGAAGATTAAAAAGGAACATGTTTTAGAATAAAACATTTTATCTACACCCATTCATAATCTATTATTAAAATAATTTAAGTACTATATAAACATAATAAAAGTATTTCATTACACATTTTACACATCCTATTTACTTTTAATTATAATCATGATGGATAATATTCACTTACATTTTAAGCTTACTAACTAAATGACAGGTATACAAAATATAATAATTACATATATAAATAAATATATATAGACATAAATACTCAACTTTCTTTCGTTATTGCCTTTTTTTTTAAATGACCAACCAACAAGTCCCAAAATCTTACCAATCCAACTAATTAAAACACATTCAACCACCAAAAGATATTCTACTTTGTTTATTAAATTAAGTCCTTCCATTTTACTAGAAGACAACTAATTTACTTTTTAATTTCTCAATTTATATGGTTTACAAGACTATTTATTTAACTATTTAAGTACTTGTAAAGAAATCAACACTATATATAAAATCCCAATTTCTCCCTCCATATAGTTTGCTCCATTTACTAATTTGCTTAATTAATTGATTACAACTATAAAGATAATCTTTTCCAACAACCATATTACATATATGTACACATCCATACCAATCCATGTTTTCAAACAAATACATATATATATTATACAATACAATAATAAAGGAAAACTAAAACATAAATTCAATAATAGATATATCTACAAAAATACTATACAAGTTATATACAAATTTGATTCGATAATAAAAAAACATAAACGACTGTTGTTAAAAGGAGCATAATAGTGTGCAACAAATAAATGATTATGCGAAGGTGATCGAGTTCCAATAAGGCATGCAAGTTAAATGTATTGTCTTGTCAAATGAAGGTAGCAGTGTCTGTGCATCCCTCCAGAATATTTGACAGAGGAATGATGTAGTTGCAGCTACGCTGGAAGACATGGATGCAACATGTGAAGGCATGGACAAGGCATACAAAATTGTTTGAAAGAATACCTCAAAGAACTGAGGTCGCATGGAATGCAATGGTCACAGGTTATGCACAAAGACGATTCACCAGGAGCCTCTCAAAATCTTCAAATTAATGAAACACTTTGAACCACGTCCTAACATGGTGAGCTTTGCTGGCGTTAATACTGTCCTCACACATGCGTGACACTTATTGCATTACATATATATTTGACCATTACGAGTGTGTGGATGACCTCCATGCCCGTGCTGGCTATCTTAATAGTTGCTTCGTAGGCAGCAGGGAGATGTAGAAATGGTTTTTTTATAAGGCTTTAGACTTTTCGATACACACGAGGATCACCAGTTTCTCCATGATGTTGCTAAGAAGAACTATATTCCACATGTATGGTCGGGGTCACGAAATCGTAACTACTTTTGGGTGTAAGACATGCAAATAGGGGACACACAGTTGTAGCATCCTTTGTTCTATTTATTATGTAATGGTGAGTACATTGGAGGAACGACAGAGAATAGAAATTGGCAAGGAAATGAAGGCATTAAGGAGGCACCATGCTCTCGATGAAGGTGCTCATGTTGCACAGATTGAATTTGTTGGAGAGGTTTAAGAATATTTATAGAAAATGTAGTTAGCATGTGTAAAGTTGGATTATACAATTATCATGGCATGACTACAGGAATAGACAAGAGCGCATAGGGGATAGAGTTTTTTTTGTTAGATATTGTTTGTTTTAAAAAGTTATAGCCAATATATGTAGAATAGTACAATAAAATCGTTGGGTTGAATCAAATTGAATTGACCATTCAACAGTAATCTAATGTATCACTATAGGAACATAAAAATAAAACAACATGCATACAAAGTGCAGGCACATGGAATTGATTTGCGAATAGAGTTCCAAAATATCCCAAAAGGTGTCAACTCTTAAAATACCGTGATAGAAGAATAAATGGCATGGCTTTGGTAAATTTTTAGAATATCTCGATCAAAGAAGAAAATAAAACTTCCCTTCCAAGAAACGTGGCATGGTTTTGACCAAGTGATCGATCGTTTCCTCACTGGAAGCCTTGTTGTCATTAAGAGTAACCCAAGAACTCCCGGTGCCATCTCTGTGATGTCCTATCATTCTAGATGTAATTTCTCGACAGCAAACAATCCCCCCAAAAATCCCAAAGAAAACATTCTAAAACTAAAGAAAAACATTATCTAAAACAACCACCAGTGATAAAAGTAAGTTTCCAACCCATTTTCAGTTTTGAATCACTCATGCACTTGCATGCAAAATATTTCCAATTTTCACTTCAAATTTCAATTTCTAACTAATTCTTCAATAATGTAAACAATATAATTATTATGCTAGAATATAATTAACTCAAAGATAATAAATATTCCAAAATAAATAAATAAACAATATAAACTATGCAACATTTAAATTTACCATTTAATATTAAATTAACTTCTCAATGTGATAATTAATCACAATAAAAATAATTTCAAATGTCTTAATTAAATAACTTATAAATACAACTTATTAATTTACACATATTTAAACTAGATGATATACCATCAATAATTTAAAATATGTAATATTAATAAGGCAATTACTGTCCACTAACAAATAATTAACTTGAAATAAAACAACATAATAATACTATCAAAATTGATCAATCGAACCAAAACGAATAAACACCTACACAAATAAACTCTTACCCAATTGACCCAAAGACCCAAGTGGAGAGGCACTACACATATCCTAGAACCATGAAGTGGGTAAAATGGGATGCCTATGTGTGAGTGTAGAGACATATAATTATTTAACTATTCTCTAAGTACTTGGAAATATTGTTGTAATGGGGCATTGATGAGAGGATTACAAAGTGGACTTGTAAGAGCATATTCCTTATTTTGTGGGCATGAGATGTATTAGTGATTCATGGGGGAGTGCTTGGGAGTTACATTTTCCCAATATGATATTTATGGTTAAAGATGCTTATGCGAGGAGTACATTATATTCTATACAGTTTTTTGAGTGAATTATGAGAATTCATACCATGATATTTTGAGACCTTATTTGGACTCATGTTATTAAATTTTTATGATTTTTGAGACTTATTATTTAAACCCTAAATAGTTATTCGATCTTATTATTTTGTGTATTCCATTATAAATCCATTATAGTTTTATTTTAGTTTGTTGGTGACTACCTTATAATACTAGCCATCCCCACTCCATTGTTGGCATAACTAGCCCCATCAATTATGCACTAGGTTTGCATATTATATGAAGTGGTGAAACAATTTAAACAACCCCCTATTTCATTGATTTCACTATTCCATCACATTTGTAGTGCTTAGGTCTTATTTGCTTGGCTGAAAAGTAGGATGGCACAGTAACTCGACTTTAGTTGGCCAAAGGTAAAGCATGTGAAGCAATAACTTATTGCTACCTATATATTATCGTAACATATAAGTCAAAGTTGAGTGGTTATGTGTATATTAAACATTATATACAATGTGTCATTGTAGGTCATAGGTGTGGTGTCCACCGTGTAAGGAAGCTAAGGTAGCGGAACAACTTCCTACACTAATCTTGAGAGCAAAATAATGTAAAAAATTTACAGATCTTTAACAATTATAGAAACTTAGACAAAAATAAACATAAATATCATGCATACCACAACATAGTGATTTACGTGGGGAAAATCCTTTCGGGAGAAAAACCGCACACTCCAAAAGTCGCCCAATATATTATTCAATAAATCACAAAGATTACAATATACTTGCAGAGCAAGCTTCTCATAGGAGTATCACCACTCAGAGATCAAGAGACAACATGACTGCTATTAGACTCTCAAAATACATCATCGTCTCTCTCTATCACAATCGTAATACAATGCTCTCATAAAATTGGGTTACATTCTAGGGCAAGACAGGCCAACAAAATATCCACAATTAGATCTAAAACCTAATAATTAACGGTCTAGATTTACAATGTATCATTTATCTAATGTATGCCAGCCATTTTAGTAGTTTCCTAAAAAATTTAACAAAAAATTGTTTACAGATATCCCACTCTCCCCCCCTTATACCATTGTATACGCCTATCAGTGTAACTAGGAAATATATATAAATATATATACATCATATCAACAATAAACCATATATAATTGCAAGGTTGAGACACAATTTCTCAATAAATCTCCCACTTGTCGAACACCTTGCAAGAGCAACGAGAGGGAGTAAAAATTGTCTCTTAATGTTTAGGGGCCGAAAGACCCATAATCTCTAAACACCATCTAAAATTCTTTGTGCTCACAAGCTTAGTTAAAGAATCAACAACATTCATCAAAGTCTCTACCTTAACCAACTTCACCCCACCATCTTCGACCATATATCGAACAAAATGATACTGTACATCAATGTGTTTGGTCCTGGCATGAAATGTTGGGTTCTTGGCTAGACATATCGCACTCTGACTGTTGCAATAAATTATCACTGCACCTTGTTTTATTCCAATATATGAACATGGTCTCTTAAGCCAAATGGCTTCTTTACAAGCATGAGTAGCTACCATATACTCTGCTTCAATAGTGGAAAAAGCAACCACAACCTATCACCTACTCATCCAACTGATTACACCACCAAATAATGTAAACACATAATCACTGGTGGATTGTCTGATATCAATATCACCTACCCAGTCTGAATCCACATAGCCATGAATATCAAGGGAAATCTTGTCTTCAATCATATTACTATGATAAAATAAGGAATAATTTGAGGTACACACAAATATCTAAAGAATCTTTTAACTGCATCCCAATGAACTCTACCAGGATTAGACATATATCTGGAAAGAACTCCCACTGCTTGGGAAATGTATGGTCTAGTACAAACCATGGCTTACATCAAACTTCCAATAGCACTCTAGTAAGGAACTCTACTCATGTCTTCCATCTTTGATGGAGATGTTGGACAATTTGAAATAGATAACTTTGTTCCAACAAAAACGGGAACACACAATGGTCTACAATCCTACATGTTAAATCTCTGTAAAATTGAATTGACATACTTACTTTGGCCAAGCCATAGCTTTCTATTTACTCTCTCTTTTAATTTCCTCCCCAACAATGTGCCTAGCTGCACCAAGATCTTTCATTTCAAATTTAGCAACACGTTGAGATTTCAGTTTTGAAATCATACCTTTCCCTTTACTGATAAATAACATATCATCAACCTATAATGCAATAAACAAGAAATGATCACCATCAGTTTTATAATAAACACAATGATCTGATTTAGAACGCTCAAATCCCAAAATCAACACATATGTGTCAAATTTTTGGTACCACATCCTATGACTCTATTTTAAGCCATACAAAGATTTCTTCAATTTGCAAACCAATTTACTTTTACCTTTTACCACGTAGTTCTCTGGCTATGTCATATAAATATCCTCCTCCAAATCACCATGAAGGAAAGCAATATTCACATCCATTTTCTCAACCTCTAAATCATAAGCAACAGGAATAGCAAGCAAAAATTTAATGGATGTCATTTTTGCAAAAAGAGAGAATATCTCACCATAATCAACACCCTTAACTTGAGAGTAATCTTTTGTAACCAACCTTGCCTTGTACTTCTCAATATCTTGATTTGAACCAATATTTTTCTTGAACACCCATTTGAAACCGACAAGTTTCTGTTCTTTAGGCAATGGTACAAGATCCCATGTATCATTATTTTTCAAAGATGCCATTTCTTCATCCATAGCAATCTTCTAGGATTCTGCATCATTCATACCTAATGCCTCTTCTACAGATTTGGGTTCATCCATGTTAGTATTCTAAGCAAAAATATATCTCCAATCATCAAGTGTATACCTTTCAAGTGGTTGCCTATTCCTTATAGACCTACAAACATGCTGAGTTGGAGGTTCGTCCTCCTCTTCTAAAGATCCAAAGCTAGATGAGATCTCCTCAACTTCTTGTCTATCCTTGGGCCTCGATTCAACTTTCTCAGGTGTAGAAGGAAATTGAATCACATCTTCCTATTACTTTGTTCTGGCTGCAATGTAACAAAAGAAGACTTAGTTTCTCTACAATTAACACTTCTACTATATATTACCTTTTGTGTAATAGGTTCCCAAATCTTGTATCCTTTCACACCATAACTATATACGATGAAGATACATTTCATAGCCTTGTTCTCCAACTTTGTTCGCTTCTCCTTTGGCACATGTGCATATGTGTCACAACCAAAAAATCTAAAATGTCTTAATGAAGGCTTACGACCTAACCATGACTCTATAGGTGTCTTATCAACAAGATCTGGTGTAGGAGACCTGTTAATCAGGTAACAGGTAGTGGCAACAACTTCAGCCAAAAATCATTTTTCTAGGCCAACACCAGTCAACATACTCCTAGCCTTCTCCATTATTTTCCTATTCATTCTTTTTGTAACTCCATTTTGTTATGGAGAATACAGAGTTGTCTTTTGTCTATGAATACCACAATATTTATAGAATCTATCAAAATAATTAGAGAAAAATTAACTACCATTATCAGTCCTCAAACATTTTATTTTCTTTCTAGTTTTCAACTCAACCTTTGCCTGAAAATTCTTTAAATTGACGGAAAACTTTAGATTTACTCTTTAGAAAATATACCCATGTCCTACTATAATCATCAATAAATGAAACATAATATGTGGATTTACCAATCGAAGAAACATGTATAAGACCAAACACATCAAAATGAATAAGATCTAGTACACCACAAGATTTATGAGAACTTGAGTAAAACTGAACATGGTTTTATTTTCCATAAATGCAATGCTCACATAAATTCAATTCAAGATTACAATCAAATAAACCTTCAACAAGGTTTTTATTTTTCAAGGTCCTTAGACCCTTTTCTCCAATGTGGCCAAGTCTTTGGTGCCATAACATATTTTTTTCTTCTGGTAACTTTGTTTCAGAAGAAAGAGCACCCTTGGGTACCCAAAAGCCATGACCATCTGCTGAAGGTGAAACCCTCACTTCTTCCAAAAACTTTCTTTTCATAGAAGTACTATTGCACTCAATAGTGCATGCATCAAGATTATACAATGTGTCATATTTGACACCTCTAGAAATTACCATAACACCTCTGACCATCTTGCATCCTACATTAGAAAATACTACTTGCACACCCACATCCATTAGTTTGCTTACAAATAACAAATTTCATGCTAATCTAGGGATATGAAACACACCATTAATCCTTTTTATTCTACCATCATAAACCCTGATTTTAACTTTTCTACGACCAACAATGTCTAAATGAGAATCATCACCTAAGTACACCTTACCTCCATCAAATTCTTCATAATCAAAAAACCAATCTCTAGTAAAGGTCATATGGAAAGATGCCCCTGAGTCAATTAACCATACAACATTACCTGCAAGAGTTGCCAAAGCTACAATGAATGCGTTGCCATCTTCCTTCTCGGACTCAGAATCAGAATCAAATTTCTTCTTTTTCTTCTTCTTTTCTTCTTTTCTTTCCTTACGAACATGTCTAGGCTTATCGTAGTTCCAACAAATAACTTTGGACTTTCTAGGAGATTTAGACCTCCCCCTGGACTTGGATTTGTCACACTTCTCATTCTTCTTTCATTTTTCCTTAGGTCTTCCATGAAAATTTAGGGCCTCTTTGAAAATGATGGATAAATTCCTCCCCATCTCTTCAGAAAGCAAAGAACCCACCACATCTTCAGTCTTCAAAATAACATAAATACTCCCAATAGCCATAACAAGAGAATCCCACAAACCAGACAAAGAACAAAGCAAGATCTATCATTTCTCCTCCTCATCCATTTTGACACCAAAGGATGCCAATTGAGTCACCAACATATTGAATGCTTCTAGGTGGTCTTTGATTCATCCACCCTCTTCCATTCTCAAGGAATGGAATTTCTTCCTCAAGAAAATCTTGTTCACTAAAGATTTGGCCCGATACATCTCACCAAGCTTCTTCCATAGCTTTTGTGCAAAGGCCTCCTCATGGAAATTAATTAAAACATAGTATACCAAGCACAATCTGATTAGACCCTTGTCTTGACAGTCCATAACATCATATTGAGCAGCCCGAGTAGGATCTATAGGCTTTGAAACATTCTCATCAACAACATCAAACAGATATTGATCTATCAACAAATCCTCCATCTTTAGCTTCCACATTTCAAAATTATTTCCAAAAAATTGTCTCCACCTCTATTCTCCCTGATGAACTTACCATATGAAAACTCCTTTAACAAGATCACAAAGCTTCTTCCGCACAAGCTCCCACTCAAATCTGGATTAGTTCAAAAAACCCAAAAACCCGCAACTAAAACCAAAGGTGATCAAGCTCTGATACCACTTGTAAGGAAGCTAAGGTAGCGAAACAACTTCCTACACTAATATTGAGAGGAGAATAATGCAAAAAAATTACATATCTTTAACAGTTATAGCAACTTAAATAGAAATAAACATAAATATCATGCATACCATGACACAGTGATTTACGTGGGGAAAACCCTTTTGGGAGAAAAACCACACTCCAAAATCCGCCCAATATATTATTCAGTAAACCAAAAATATTACAATATACTTGCAAAGAAAGCTTCTCACAAGAGTATCACCAATCAGAGATCAAGAGGCAACACAACTACTATCAAACTCTCATAATACATCACCGCCTCTCTCTCTACCACAACTGTAATACAATGCCCTCATAAAATAGGGGTACATTCTAGGGAAAGACATGCAAATAAAATATCCACCATTAGATCTAAAACCTAATAATTAACGATCTAGATTTACAATGTATCATTTATCTAATGTATGTCAATCGTTTTAGTAGTTTCCTAAAAAAGTTAACAAAAAATTGTTTACATGCATCCCACTCTCCCCCACTTATATATATATACATCCTATCAACAATAAACTGTATATAATTACAAGGTTGAGACACAATTTCCCAACAAATATTGCTTGTGTGTTATTAGTTGAAATTGATTTAAATTGTCCTTTTATATCCTTAGGTCATCATCACAAATTCATCACATACTTTGAGACAAAAAGGAGATTCCATGTATCGATTCAACCTAGACAATATGGAATACTTGGTAAAAATAGGTAATTATTAGTTAAAATATATTTAAATACATGTTTTGATTATATATTGATATTGCTTGGACATTTAAAATAGATAAAATTGATTTATTATCCTTTTTTGTATCCGTAAGCCATCATCACATTGATCTCATACTTAGAAAAAAAAAAGAGGATGCATATTAAACCTATACACATGTGTGAGGCACTTGTAAATATAGGTACAAGTTGTGTATATAGATAGTTTTATATAAATTAAAATACATGTTTTGATGATATATTGATATTGCTTGTATCATTTTGATATCAGGTGGTGTGAAGACTTGCTACATTCCCCACAAGTTTTAGATTTTATTGAGATGGCATAGCCACATTTTGTAAACATTTTTTTGAGTTGGCATATATGTACATACAAAATTACACAATTACACAATTTGTACAAATTTGTATACATGTACATACAAATTATACTCTACACTTTTATATATCAAAATCAATATTCTATATATTTTGTTATGATGGTTGTGCATGTTTTTCTACTTTGAATTTACTTTAAACTTGATTGTATTATTGTTAAACTTCGTTGCCTTGGGAAACTTCACCAAATTTTGCGAACTTCTTTGATCCCCTTAAGACATCATATTAGGACCCCTTAAGACATCCTATTACGACATAAATTAAATTAATATTACATCAATTGTGATTTAATATGAGACATGTACTTTGAAGTATTTGATCCCCTTAAGACGTCCTAATAGGACATATCCTAAATATTTATACTTAATTATATCATTTTTTATGATGAGTCACCCTAAAGTCTAATACTTAATTATATCAATTGTGATCCAACATGAAACATGTATTTTGAATTATTTGATCCCCTTAAGAAGTCCTATTAGAACACCTTAAGACATCCTATTATGACATAAATTATATTAACATTCACATTATTTTTTTATAACTTTTGTGATTGTTAAATAACTAGTCATCCTATTTTCTACTACTTAATTATATCATTTGTTATATGATGAGTCTCCCTAAAGTCTAATACTTAATTATATCAATTGTGATTAAATATGAGACATGTACTTTGAAGTAAATATGATCCCCTTAAGTATTTATTTTAGAACTTCTTTGATAATTTAATGCCTTGACTATGAATCACTAAATTTGTAAAGTACAAATATTTAAATGTCCTATTAATTTTAACTTTAATTTCATATTTGTATTTAATTTCACATTAATGTCCTATTAATATCTTGACAATGAATTTTTTGTAAAGTACAAATTTATGTCCTATCAATTTCATATTAATTTTCACATAAAATGCATAAATGCACATGTGTAAATTACTATTTAATAATAATAGACCATAAAATACTAAAATGAAATTAAAGTCCATGAAAAAATATATAGTAAGTCCATGATCTAATACAACCCATAAAATATAAAGTCCATGAAATAATATATTAAGTCCATGAAATAATCAAATACAACCCGTGAAATATGATCTAACTCATATTATCTCTATAATCAAGAGACCTCTTCACACTACGCAAACTACCTAGATGACCCGAATCACTCTATACAAGAGAAAAATGAAATCAAATGTAAGACAATTAGAAATTATTTAATGACAATTTAATTTATAATTTATCATAAAATTAAATTACTGTGTGAGGTTGCTTTGCATGCTCTGGTGCACTTGGACCTGTCTCTACATGCTCTGAATCAATCTACACACAAGAGAAAGAAATTTGGAATTATATGTAAGCACGATTAAAAATGATTTAATTCAATTTAATTTATAATTTATCATATATAAATTGTACCGTAAGAGTTTTTTGTGCATCCTTTGTTCCAAGACGTATCTCTACATGCTCAACTACAAGACATGTCTCATACTATAAAAGAAAAATATTTTAACATGTATGAGCATATATATATATTCAATTTTAAATTTAATTTAAGTTATTCACAATGTATAATTTGTAATTGATTAAATAAATAAAATAACCATATGAGGCTGCTTTGCATGTTCTAGTTGAGGTGGTGTGACCTCCTAAGTGCAAAAAGTGGCACTAAAAAGGTCCTACAAGGTCAAATTTAAAGCACATGTGTACTTGAATTAGGTTAAAATATATATATTGATGTGTGCACACATTGTGTAGCATTTCTTTTAAACAACTTGAAAGTTAGATGTCTCCTGAGTTGCCTCCACATCAAATGTGTGTCTAATCCCATTCTTATTGTTGTGTCAACCTACATACATATACATAATGCTTATGATATTTACTTGTACATGCATGGTTGACATATAGTGAATTCAAAATACAAAATTGTAAGTATATAGTAACTTAAAATTTAATTTACAATATACATGTACCTGCACCTCATGCGAGACACTCAAAAATGGAGGAGCGTTAAGAAACAACCCCTCAGGTGGAACTGACATGGAAGTCGATTGAAACCCTTGAACCAACATAAATATTTAAAACATATGTTCATGATTGAATTAAAAATTAATAAATTCAAGTTAAGAAATTATTTCATATTATTTAAAAAATTGATATCAAAATACCTCGTGAGGGTTGCCGACTAGCATCGGTGTTGACATATAAACTTGAGGAGCAAATGATTCCCCTATGGTTAGTGTCATCTACACAAAACAATTTGATTGTTAAAACATTGCAATTATTTTTTATATAAAAATACATACATGCATATTTATATTGTCTCGAATGGTCTACTGGGTGATGCTTAGCAATAAGAAATTCAACATATGAACTTATGCCACCAGATTCTCCACTAGAATATCCATGTCCACCCGAAATAGGTGTAGCTTGATCAATTCCATAGCATACCTAATGAAAACTGTTGCATATGTGTGGTGTCGACACTCATGGAATGGTACTAGGACCAAATCCATACATCGCTCCTCCATGGTCGTGGTCTCTAGCTGCAACAACCATCACTAAAGTGTGCTCATCAAGGTTACCTACGAGCGTACTCAATGATCCTAATGTGGATACTATCACACAATGATGCACGTGTGTAGGAATGGAAAGAAGAGGATCTATGAGAGTTTGGGCATGCACGAGGCGTTGGGGATCAACCTGTGCCCCTAACCTCTATTATGGCATGCCTCCACCAACACTCTAAAATTATTTAAAATCAAAATAATTGGGATTTTGCCCCAAAACAAACTCTGCATATAATTTCCTCAAAAAGTAAAGAGGGACCTCCAAATTAGCATGTGGTGGATTGTCAAATACCATCCACCATCGCTCCCAAAAATGTGTAGACATTTGTGGATGCCTGCACCACCTCATGGATATCCTAGGTTTATTTGTAGGAATAGGTTGATTAGTGATAGGGTTGATAAAATAAGGTGCAAGGTGGGATTTTGTTATTTTTAGGTCCAAAAATATCTTGGTAGGAGAGACCATCTAAATAAATTTATCTCATCTCCTCCTGATGGCGTGGATGCCTATCTAAGTCTGAATCAATATTCCTAATGGCATTGGTGCAGGAGCACCTTGAGCAATGTATGCCTCCAATAGGCAATTTTATGAAATTTATATTTTCACCATGAAAAAATGTAAAAAGGTCATGACTAAGTTAATTTTAAATGTGATTGAGTCTTTGATAGGTTTCTAGGAGGTCAAGAATGTAAGTTTGCAAAAAAAGACAAAAGTTGCAAAAATTGAAAAAGTGCAAAATTGCAAGAGGAAGATGAAGGGTCTTTTGAGAAGAGGGAAGTTTTGAACGATGAAGATGAAGGGGCAGTTGTTTTAACTAATTTCAAACACCTTTAAAAGGAATTGTAAAGGCAAGGAAGAGATTGGACATTGTAACTTGAAAGAAATTTTGAGTAAAGAACTCTGTATTCTGCGTTCTCTTTGTGTTTTCCCAAACTTTGTTGATATGTACAACACTTCAAAAGTTTGATAATTATTGTTTAGATTTTTATAGGGTGTAAGCTTTCCATTAAAGTTGATTTGAGGGGTTCTTGTGGAGTTTAAGGTCTGACTTAGTCTCCTTTTTATAAAATGGTTTGAAACCCTCAAAACAGGGGTTTGAGAGTCTAATCAACATTTCATCACTACTCCGCGATTTAGGAATTGTAGGTCGGTGGAGCAGGTTAGTTTGGATGTGTTTTGTGTGTTAGTATTGTGTTAGTGTTTGCAGATGTAGATAAGGTGATGATACAGAGTTTTAGTTGCTGCTCCTTTGAATTTTTTGTGTTTTACCAAGAAAGTTGATGGCTAAAGGTAAGAGTGTGATGAAACAACATGGGTAAAGGTATGAAGATGAATTATTTAGCTTGTGTAGACATATTATCAACTGATTGAAGTGGTGGAAAGGTATATAGAGGTCTGGTAATACTTTTTCAGTAAACCCTCATTATTTGAAGCAATGGGAAGGCTGAACTGGGGTTTACATTTTGTGGCTTATGGAAAGACTTGAGTGATTAAAGGATTGTTGATTTTATAGTTTCATAGCCTGATCTAAGACTATTTGTGGAAATTAAGGGTTGGTAAGTAGTTTAAAGGTGACATGCTTTGTATTTTAGGCCTAATAGAAGCCTAGAAACAACAGACAGTCAATTTTAAAGGAAAAATTTCCAAAAAAAGTACATCTAATCTTGAAGTATGTTAATGTATGCCAAAATGGGTTCCTAAAGATATGTTTAGTTTCTAAAGATTCAATGTGGCTCAAGAAATATATATGGTTTAGTGTTTATGGTATACTACAAGAAATGGATGGCATGAGTGTAATGAGTTGTGAAATTGATGATATTGTGTTATGAAAAGGTGATATTGCTTTGTTCCTATTAAAATGATGATGGTTAGGAAGAATTTGGGCCTGGTAAAGGTTTGGAGTCAAGATTTGTTGTTTTAGTGCTTTATAGTAATGTGGAAACAAGGTGCAAATTGGTGTCTTGGTGTGAATGTTTGATGAGTTTAGTGATTTAGAGTTTTCCAATGGTGTTTTTTGTTTTGAACCAGTCAAGATAATGATTTTCAAGGTGTTTTTAAGGTTTGTGGTGATTTGGTAACCTAATTTGGTAATTTGATTTATTTTTCCCATATGGAAACAAGTGAAAGAGAATGGGTTTTGTAGAAAAGATAAGTGATTTTTTGGTGATTGTTTGAGTGGATATTCCCAGTTTGTGATTAGGGTCAGAAGTACCCTTGAATTTTGTGGAATTGGGTAGATTCTCTACATCAATCGGTATTAGAGCTAGTTGATCTAGTGTTTGTTAAAGTTGTTGAGTTGTTGGTTGCAAGTGCTTGATCCATCTTAAAGCTGCAGAGAGGAAGAGTTATGAGAAGTTGTGTGTTGGATACAAACAAGGAAAGGTCTGCATTCACCATCCTCCAATGGATATTAAGCCGGGGAGAAGGTGCTGAGAGAGTGAGGCCAATAAGAGAAAGGGTGGTTGGTGCATCTTCCAGGATCTACTATTGGGTAAGATGGATGGTTTGTCGAGTTTGTGTGGTGAAGCAGTGAGGGAGATGGACATCTATCTGAGGAAAGCACTTGGGGATTTTGCAACCATTTGAAGATTTCAAATTCATTTTGAGAGTACACCACTGATGGGAGTAGATGAAAAGATGATTGGTCAGAGAAGGTCAAGGATGAATTGTTGGAAAATAGGAAAGATTGCTTAGAAAATAAATGTGAAAGGACATTCCTGTGTCCTTTGGTTGAGAAAAGGTTAGAGGGAAGTTGAATGCTGGTTTGGAATTTGAGAATACAAAGGTTATTGGGCAGAGAACCTGATGAGCAGAGAAAGAGAAGGCAAAAGGCAAAGAAAAGACAAGTGAAGATAGAGTTGAAGGGAACAGTTGGAAATCAAGACAAAGGTAAGTGCAAGATTCAAGATTTCCAGAGGAAGTAGTCCAAGAAAAATTTGATATAAAGGGTTGAAGTAATTTAGTCCTCAAAGTGACTTGAGGAATTTTTCCAGGATGGTTGTTTGGTGCAGGAGCACCTTGAGCAATGTATGCCTCCAACAGGCAATTTTATGAAATTTATATTTTCACCATGAAAACATGTAAAAAGGTAATGAATAAGGTCATTTTACATTTAGTTGAGTATTTGATAGGTTTCTAGGAGGTAAAGCATGTAAATTTGCAAAAAAAGACAAAAGTTACAAAAGTGCAAAATTGCAAGAGGAAGATGAAGGGTCATTTGAGAAGAGGGAAGGTTTGAATGATAAAGATGAAGGGGAAGTTGTTTTAATTGATTGTAAACACCTTTAAAATGCATTGTAAAGATAAGGAATAGATTGGACATTGTAACTTGAAAGAAATTTTGAATAAAGAACTCTATATTTTGCATTCTCTTTGTGTTTTCCCAAACTTTGTTGATCTTTACAACACTTCCAGAGTTTGATATTGTTTAGAGTTTTATAGGGTGTAATATTTCCATTAAATTTTATTTGAGGGGTTCTTGTGGATTTTAAGGTCTGAATTAGTCTCCTTTTTATAAACTGGTCTAAAACCCTCAAAACAGGGGTTTGAGAGTCTAATCAACATTTCATCACTACTCCATTGATTTGGGCATTGTAGGTCAGTGGAGTAGGTTAGTTTTGGATTTTTTTTGTGTGTTAGTGTTGTGTTAGGGTTTTCAGATGTAGAGAAGGTGATGATATAGAGTTTTAGTTGTTGCTCCTTTGAATTTTCTATGTTTTACCAAGAAAGTTGATGGCTAAAGGTAAGAGTATGATGAAACAACATGGGTAAAGGTATGGAGATGAATTATTTAGCTTGTAAAAACATATTATTAAGTGATTGAAGTGGTGGCAGGGTATATAGAGGTCTGGTAAGTACTTTTTTAGTAAACCCTCATTATTTGAAGCAATGTGAAGGCTAAATTGGGGTTTGCATTTTGTAGCTTATGGAAAGACTTGAGTGATTAAAGGATTGCCGATTTTGTAGTTTCATAGCTTGATCTAAGACTATTTGTGGAAATTAAGGGTTTGTAAGTAGTTTAAAGGTGGCATGCTTTGTATTTTAGGCCTAATAGAAGCCTAGAAATCGCGGACAATCAATTTTAAAGGAAAAATTTCCAAAACAAGTACATCTGATCTTGAAGTAAGTTAATGTTTGCCAAAATGGTTTCCTAAAGATATTTTTAATTTATTAATATTCGATGTGGCTCAATAAATATATCCAGTTTAGTGTTTATGGTCTATTACAAGAAATGGATGGCATGAGTGCAATAAGTTGTGAAACTAATGATATTGTTTTATGTAAAGGTGATATTACTTTTTTCCTCTTAAAATGATGATGGTTGAGAATAATTTGGGCCTTGTAAAGTTTTGGAGTCAAGATTTTTTGTTTTAGTGCTTTATAGCAATGTGGAAACAAGGTGCAAATTGGTGTCTTGGTGTGAATATTTGATGAGTTGAGTGATTCAGAGTTTTCCAATGGTGTTTTTGTTTTGAAATAGTCAATATAATGATGTTCAAGGTGTTTTTAGGGTCTGTGGAGAGTTGGTGACCTAATTTGGTAATTTGATGTCTTTTTGCCATATGGAAACGAGTGAAAGTGAATGGGTTTTGTAGAAAAGATAAGTGAATTTTTGGTGATTGTTTGAGTGGATCTTCCCAATTTGTGATTAGGGTCAGAAGTACCCTTGAAGTTTGTGGAATTATGTAGATGCTCTGCATCAGGCATCAACAAATTTTGCATCACAGATGCAAAATGCCTCAAGTGTGCAGAAACCAATACTTTATTTTGAATAGCATTGATTTGGTTTTGAATGGATATATCATTATAATTGATCCAGGGTCGCAAGCGAGCCTCATCCGATCCCGGTACTAGATGTGGGGGATTATGAGGTGGAGGGGGTGGAGGGGGAGGCTGAATAGGTGGATCATTAAGAATATCATTAATGTCAAATTGATCCATGATGTATATAAATGAACCTGCAAAAATTATACAAAATTAACATACATACACATACACACATCATTAATGCATACACATACATACATCATTGACCTACATACACACATACATACATCATTAATGCACATGAGTGTAAAAAATATAGGATACATGTACATACACATACATATATCATTTAACTTGATCATATAGATACAAATTTCAAAATGTAAGATCTAACTATGTAATTTTCATACATGTACACGTACTAAAAAATAAACTTAAAACATACACAAAAAGCTCATTAATGTGATATAAAATCTCATACACATACACATACATACATCATTAATGTACATGAGTTTAAAAAATATAGGATACATGTACATAGGCATACATACATCATTTAACTTGATCATATACATACAAATTTCAAAATGTAAGATCTAACTATATAATTTTCATACATGTACACATACTAAAAAATAAACTTAAAACATACACAAAAAAATCATTAATGTGATATGAAATCTCATTAAAAGTTACATCATTAATAATTTTTATTAGGAGAAATTGTGATGGCTTAAGGGGTCCTTGTAGGATGGCTTAAGGGGTTGTAATAGGTTGGCTTAAGGGGAACTATGAATGAAGGTCCTAGGACAAAATGATGTCTTTAGGGGATAAAATTTAATTGACTTTTCTCAAGGAAACCGAATAATATGATGGATTTTAAGGGGCCCTAAGTATAGTTTTAAGGGGACCTATGGCTTAACTATCCTAGGACAAAATGACATCTTTAGGGTTTAAGGTTTAGTATATCAAAACAAATCCATATTATAGGAAAAAATTATGGTTTTAGGGTTTAGTATATCAAAACATTTCTAAGTATCATAAACTAAGCATATCAAGACATTTCTAAAAAAATTCAAAATGTGTGAATGTAATCCATCTTAGATACACCTCTAAAAATTAGAATTAAAAAAACACACCAATTAAAAAGTTAATACAATTAATAGATCCATCCAACCAAATTATTTATAAAATATCCATCCATGGTCAAATTATTTATAGAAATAAGATCATTGTCAATTTGAACTACAAAGTTCATAAAAATTCAATAAGATCATTGTCTTAAAATATTTTTTTCCGGCTCTACTACATCTCTTCATTTCTGTGTTTTCCTTTTTAGAATAAGACTGTCTCCTCTCCTCTAGCCATCGTTGATGCTCATATAAGACCACATCCATGGACCTAACATCATCAAAAACATTTTGCATCGTAGATGTAAAACACCTCAAAGGTGGTGGAATACATTCTTCATTCTGAATAGTGTTGATTTGATCCTGAATGGGTCTAACATTCACATTGATTTGTGCTTTCAAGTGAGTGCCATCAGATTTAGGTGGTGGAGGTGGGGGGTTATGAGGTGGAGTGGGTGGAGGTAGAGGTGAAGGGGTGGAGATGGAGGGCATGGAGGTGGATTACAAATATCATCAATATTGAATTGATCAATGATCTCTAAGATATAAGTGAGCCTGCATTAAATTTATAATTTCAAAATGTAAGATACATGTTTAAAAATCCACTTAAACCATTCAATATAAATGACCTAATTGAATATAAATGAAAAATGTGTAAGGCTCATTTATGTCTAAGACATGTAAATGAAAAAATAAATATAGGTTAAAGTGATCTATGAAATCTCATTAATTGTCTAAGGCATGGCTTAAGGGGATCTATGAATTAAGGTCCTAGGACAAAATGTTGGCTTAAGGAAATAAAATTTGGTCATGAAGTTTCCCAAGGCAACCAAATTTCATTAAGGTCCTAGGACTTGAAACGATGGCTTTAGGGTTTAGGGTTTATGGTTTAGGGTAATAGGATGGCTTAAGGAGACCTATGAATTAAGGTCCTAGGACAAAATGATGGCTTTAGGGTAATAGGATGGCTTAAGGGGATTTATGAAGCAAGTTAAAACATAACAAGCTTTGCAGTAACCATAATTTGAACTTATCATATGTTCTATGTAATGTATAGTGCTACATTCTCCCTATATTAACCCACTTTTTACAATTCAGGATAGTATATATGGTCTACCCTTGAATTTATAGAAATACACCTACATTTAGAGAAAATCATTTATTGAATTGTTTTAAACAACATTGGGGTTCTTCATTTTGAGCGTGATGACAACTAGAACTTGAATATGTTGAAGCTTGGGTGGCCCTTGGAATAATGGACTTGCAAGTTAGTGAAAAAGGTAGTTTTCATGAAGGAATGGAAAAGATGCGTAGAGCCTTTGAATTATACTCGTACTGTGCAATGGCATTGAATCATTTAGAAAAAAAAAAATTCTTCACACCTGACAAAATTTTCTTGTGGAACAATTGATTGAGTTAGCTCTTGTTCCAATTGACCAGCCTCTAATGAAATCTCATTCATATTATAATCTTTCACAATCTTATCATGAGAAGCCGCCATCCTCCCCTTCCATGAGAAGCCTCTCTTGAAATGTTTGAGGCCTTAACACCCATAACAAGAGGAAGGTGGTTTTTAACTTCCTCATATCTTCCTTTACAAATGTGGTTATTTTGTAGGAAACCAGGTTGGTTTTTATCTAAATATCATGTATATTATAATTGTTTAAAAATTCGGTTGCCTTGGGCAACTTCACCAAATTTTGAGATCTTCTTTGACCCCCTTAAGATAGATCATATTAGGACCCCTTAAGATGTAGTTATTTTGTAGGAAACCATGTTGTTTGATGAGTATACTTTTGGTCTTCTTTCTTTAATGGGAAGGCTCTAGTCTATAGTTTAGTATACTACTCAACATGCATCTAGTGGTCTTTACATGTTATAATTTCAATGTATTTAAATGTAGGAGCATCCCTAGGTAGTGTGACCTAGAATCTTGCATCATTTTAGAAAAGTGAGATCTTGGTTTAGTTATTTATTTTTTATTAGTTTATAGTTACCAATTTGTGGTAGATAAATTTATTTCAATTCACCATAATTTGAAATTGGCTTTTTCAATTTTGAGCATAGCTTTCAAGATAGTGTTAAGAATTTTGTGTTAATGTTTGAAGTGATTTGGATGAGGAAAAGATTATAAATTCTTGAGAGTGTTTATGGGTGGATTCAAGGTAAGCTTTTTTATTTATTTTGAAAGGCATAGACATTTATCTTGCATACATTTATCATCTACTTTAAATATTTAGAAAACAATAACATATGTGGAATGAAAAAATCATATATATATATGTACATACATACATGCATACCTACATATATATATAATTTATATATATACACATACATGTGTATGTACATGTACACGTATGTATGTATGTATGTATGTATGTAAATGTACATATATTTATAAACATGTATTTTACATCAAACATGGAGCTTCTATGAACTATCTCATAATGTAATCAAATATTGCATACCATTAAGTCCTATAAGTTTTTAATATTTAGAAAATAATAATTTAATGAAATGACAAAAAGATATATACAAAAACAATTTGGGCAATGACCCATTTCCTAGAATATCTATGCACGTGCACATTATTAGGGACCTCCTCCTTAACTATGAATGTGTTGAGTCATTTCAAAGAATGTTGCTTAATATTCATAAGTTCATTAACCCTTGAGTGGAAAAGAAAACTAAGTACATTATCAATATCTGTGTAACTAATTTAAGGTGATGATTGCTAATAGTGGTAAATTGACATGTAAGATAAATATCAAAATTTCAAGGTTTCCATGGGGGAGTATGCTCTACAATCTATCATGTTTTTTTATTTTCAATTTTGTCGTGAAATGTAATCTTGGGCATTGAATGGATTCACACATTTGATGTCATCCCATGGGATTTCACTATTTAATATGGATCTAATTGAAGAGTTGTAAGTCATATGATACAAATACATACATACATACATACATACATACATTCTTAATTGTATGTATATGTATATACATACATATACATATGTATGCATGCATGTGTGTGTATATGTATGTATGTACGTATGTATGCATGTATATATATGTATTTTGAAAAAGTCTTTCAATGGTTTCAAAATAGTTAAATTTAAGGGTTTTAATTTCATATTTTAGAGATGAAAAATATACACACATATATACATACACACATGTGCATACATATATACATATATACATACATACATATATACATATTATATACATATGTACATATACATATATACATATATATACAAATGTACATACATATATACATATATGTACATAAATATATATACCAGGTTTGATGTAATTTTTAGTTTATACCAGATTCTTTTTTTTGTTTGATGTTTTTGTTTATTTATTGAGGGTTTCATGGTTTTTGACAGGTGAAATTCTTTGAAAAAGTCTTTCAATGGTTTCAAAATAATCAAATTTAAGGGTTTTTATTTCATATTTTAGAGATGAAAAATATACACATACATATATACATACATACATATGTACATATGTACATACATATATATACATATATACATAAATATATACAAGATTTGATGTAATTTTTTGGTTTATACCATATTCATTTTTTTATTTGATGTTTATGTTTATTTCCTTGGGTTTCATGGTTTTTGATAGGTGAAATTCATGAAAACTACAAAGAATAAAAAAATCTAAATTAATGATTATTCACCATAAAAAATAGAAGTAAATGTAAAAAAAAAAGGGTTGAAACACCTACCTGGTGTGGTCATTGGGTCGTCACTGTCGTTGGTGGAGCTCTCAACTAGGATCTCATCTTTGAAAATGAGATGGGGTTTGGATTTTTTTTAAATAAATAACACCACGAAACAAGATCCCATTCTTTACAAATCAGGATCTCATTCTGTAAAAAATAGGATCCCGATTTGTAAAGAATGGGATCCCATTTCCTAATGGCAAGCTTAGGAGGTCAAAACAAAACGGGATCCCATTTTTTAAAAAATAGGATCATGTTTCTTTTTTCAGCTTGGGACCCCGAACCTAAACGAGATCATGTTTATTAAAAAATGAGACATTTAACTTGATTTTTCCTTTTTCACTAAGGCTGAAAATTCCACCTAAAGTGGAATCATCTTTAGGCTTCTACCATTAAGTATTGATCTACAAATAGAGGAGTGTTATTGTGGGTAATGGAGTTAGTCTCGATTCAAAATTGGTTGATGATTTTCTTGTGAATAGTGGAGTGTGTCTCAATTCACAAGTAAACGTTGGACAATCATAATATTTATCTAGACATGAGGAGTTTGGATTGATGTTGATACAGAGTTGGATAATCAAAACATTTACCTAGACATGAGGAGTATGGGTTGATGCTCAAGACATTTTCCTATACAAAGGAGTTTGGGTTGATATTGATGCAGGGTTGGCTAATCAAACCATTTGCCTAAACAAAGAAGTTTAGGTTGATGTTGATACAATATTTTGGTTTTGTTTTTGTAATGTAAACCTTAAGGGGGGATATGTTAGGAATTTAAGGTTTACACTTTTACATTTTGTTTTTGTTTTCTATTATGTAAACCTTAGGGGGGGGTTGTTAGGAAATTAAGGTTTACATTTAATAAATTAGTTATTAAGTTAGTTTTTAGTAATAAATAAATTAATTATTTTTGGGAAGTTATTCCCATAGGTAGTTTGCATCGCAAAATCAATGACTTTATAATCCAATGTAATGTAATGCAAATGTATCTTGAAGAAATATAATATTTTTCTATTGTTTTTTAATTGCTATTCAACAATGATGTAATCTGAGTAATCTGCTCAACAATCTAGCAATAATTAGGTCTAATAATATGATAAAATGTACATTAGTTAAAGAAGGTCAATAGTGTGGTCAACAAGATATTGATCGAAGTGGACAATTGTCTTCCTTTTCTTGATATTCTTCTTCTCAAAAAGCCTGATGGTTCCCTCGAGCGTCGGTGTATCGCAAGGCCACCCACATCAATCTCTATCTCCACTCGTCTTCTCATCACCACCCTTGCCAAAAAAGTGGTGTCCTTCAAAATCTTGCCTTGAGGGCCTTTAGAATCTGTGATGAGGATAACTTAAACTTTGAGTTAGACCATCTCTATCATGTGTTCACTCTAAATGGGTACTCTAATAAGCAAATTTCTTGGGCCTTTAACCAAGCCAAGGCTCGTTTCCTCTCCACCTTTAAACCCATCCACTTCTTTGGTCTCCATTTTGCCTCTCTCCCCTTCGTCGATGGCTTATCTCAAAAAAACTCCAAGATCCTTCGTAAAAAAGGTCTCCAATGTGCTTTCAAACCCCTCTCCACTATGATAAATTGGATCCCCTCTCTCAAAGATCCTAAGGACATCCTTCTCCACTTTGGTGTCTACAAGGTTATGTGCTCTTGTGGTGCACCTTATATTGGTGAAACCGGTCAATCGTTCAACACTAGAATCAAAGAGCACACAACGAACATTAGACATGAGTGGGTCCTCAAATCTGCTTTAGTCGACCACTCTTCTTCCACCAAACACCATGTTTGTATTGAAAGCACCCAAATCCTAAACAAACAAGATAATTTTGTCAAAACAAATCTCAAAAAAGCCATTGAAATCAACAACCACCCCTTGAAACTTAATCAGGATGAAGGGTGGAGGTTGAGTCAGGCTTGGCATCCCTTGTTAGCCAACCTTCAAACCCTTCGTCTCCCCTCCTCTCCTTGATCCCCTTGTTTTTCCTTGTTTGGTGGGTGTCCCTGCCTCCCTTCCTATGCTTTGGTCTCCTTGTCTTGTTCTTTTCCTCTCCCCTGGTTTGTGTTGGCCTCCTCCCCCCTTTTTTCTTCCTCCTTTGTTTCCCCTTTGTTGCCCTTTCTTCTTTCTTGGCTCCTTTTGCTTTTGTCTTCCTTTATTGGTTTAGGCCCTCTTTCCTTTGGGTTTAGGTGTCTTTCGGTGTGGTTCTTTCGGTTTAAAGTGGTTTTATGCCTCAGGTTGGTTCTCGCTTTTTTTCCCTTCTCCTTCTTGTTTCCCCCTTTACGTTTCTTTCCTTTTTTTCCCTTCCTTTTTAATTTTTTTTATAGGGTTTTTTCCTTCCTTTCCGTATAGGTTTTTTTTTGTATATGTATATGTATACATATGCATGTATATATACATATACACATACACATACATATATACTCATATTATTGCTTTTTTATTTATTTTCAATTTATATTTATGCATACATATTTTTATAGTTTCTTTGCCTTTTACTTATTTTCTTTTTGGTGTTTGTTTTATTTTTTGTGTTTTTTTGTTTTTGTTTTTGTGTTGGCTTAGTTGTTTCTCATTGTATTTGGTTTATTTGTCTTTTTTATTTGTTTCATTCTTTGGTTTTTTTTGTTTTTGTGCTTTAAATGTATTTTATTCTTTCATTTCTTAGTTTTTGAATACATTTATATGTATATGTAATGTACATACACATATACATATACTTATACATATACTCATATACCCACCTTTATATTTATATATTTTCTTTTTTACTTATTTTCAATATATATATGCATACATTTCTTATATATTTATTCTTTGCTTCATTATTTTCCTTTTGATTTTTTGTTTTGATTTTTGTGTTTTTTATTTGTTTCGTAATTTTATCTTCATTCTTTGGTTAATTTCTTAGTTTTTGTATTCATTTATATGTATATGTATATGTATATGTAAATGTAAATGTATAATGTACATACACATATACATATACTTATACATATACGCATACTCATACACCTACCTTTATATTTATATATTTTCTTTTTTACTTATTTTCAATACATATATGCATACATTTCTTATATATTTATTCTTTGCTTCATTATTTTTCCTTTTGGTGTTTTGTTTTGATTTTTGTGTTTTTTAATTTTTCGTTTGTGTGTTGGCTTGTTGTTTTCGATTAATTTGTATCTTTTATTTTGTTTCGTTATTTTATTTGTATTCTTTGTTGGTTATTGTGCTTTATATAATTTTATTCTTTCATTTCATAGTTTTTGAATTCAATTATATATATAGTATACAAATATATAATTGTATACAAATCTTCATTTTATTTTAGTTTATAATTAATTGTTTCTTGGCCTTTTGGATTCCTATATACTTTTGTATTCATACATAATTGTATTCAATTAATTATGAATATAAATATATGAGTGCAAATTTAGTTTTTTCCTTGGTATTTTTTGTTGTTTTATGTCATTTTTTGGTTTTTTTTGCTTCATTGTTGTAATTGTTTTGGTTTGGTGTCTTGGTTTATTTAATTGGTAATTTTGTATTTGTTTTTTATTTGGTTATTGTTTTGTTTGGTGGTTTTGCATTTTGGAGTTGGTGGTTTTGTATTTTGTTTATTTTGGTAATTGTTTTGGTTTGTTGATTTGTGTTTTCTTTTGGTTGTGTTCTTTGTTCTAATTATTATTTTTATTTGTACTCCAATATATATATATATATATATATATATATATATATATATATATATATGTTGATTGCAAATTTTATTTTGGCGTCATTGTAATTTTTGGTGCTTTGGTTAATTGCTTCCCTTAATTATTGGTATTCATTTTTAATGGTTTTGTAATTGTTTGTAGTTGGGTTGTATTCATATTGGGTTGTTTTTGGTTATTTGGTTGTTGTTCTATTTGGTTTTAAATTATTTAATTTTTTTCTCTTTTGTCTTGTCCCTCTTGGTCTTCGTGCCCCCCTCTCTCTCCTCACCTTGCTTTTGTTATTTTTAAATAGCTTTTGGTCTACATCTTTTCATTATCTCCTTTAGCTCTGCTCTCATCCTAATGATGAATCATGGAGTGTGATCCGAAACGTTGATGAAAAAATTCTCACACAATCAAAGCCAAAAATCATTGCAAAGAACATTATGGATTGTGGAAACTTGATATCTTTAATATCGATCCTTTCAACATGGGCAAACCGAAAAAATATCTAAATAAATTAGTGCATATTCATTGACGTTTTGTAGGTACTAAAAACGTGTTGTAAAGAGTGTTATACCTTGCTTTTGTAATTGCAGAGGCTTTAAATATTTGCTACAAGAGCTTTAGCATGAAGAAGATTTGAACTTGAGGCTCCTTCTTGAGAACAAAAGGTCAAGTAAGATGGGGATACATAATTGTATATCAATACTATGACTACATCCAAATATCTGATAAAACCAAGGACATGGGAATGTTTTGCTACTCAAAAAAACATGTTTTCTACTCATTAAGCTATGACAAGAAGCCAATGGAAGCTCAAAGAAGACCTTATAAAAGGAAGTGAAAATAAAGAGGATAAGATAGAAGTATTTCTTGATTATTAGAGATTGTCAAAGCCTAAGAAGGGATTCAGAAGAAGCTTGACTTATGATGATCATCTATGATGTTGATCAAAGTTGTTTATTGTTGCTTATGAAGATCGAGAGAGTAATATTTGACTAGAGATGTTCAAATGAGGGCTCTCAAGGGATTTTATTTTTCTAAAGGATGGCTTGCTTTAAGAAAATTTTCTCCTAGCAAATATAATTGTTCAATTTGTTTGGGATTTTTTTTTGAATTCCCTTGATGTGCATAGTTACATAACCTTCTATGGAGACCGAAAATTAATAAAAATAAATTGTTTTTAGTTAATATATTACATTTTATTTATGAAATTCATGAACATGTAATGAATTTAAAAGATCTTTCATATTATTGAGATTTTGTTGATAAAATTCTTTTGTATGATCAACTTAATTTATTTTTTTGTAGTTTTAAACACAAAATGTTCATTTTTGGCTATGGGAGTTGCATCTAAATACAATGATTGTCGGCTACTCCTTTCATGGTTCTCATTTAATTGGAAGATGAACCCTTTTTGTATTGTCTATGAATTATAAAGTCAAAAGAAGTAGTACTAACAAAGAAAATGTGTTTTCCCATTGAGTGATGTTTGGAGGACAAGATTGGTGGGCTCATTCTCCCCTTTTTCCTTTGGCCTTCCTTTTTCATTTTATGTTACATCAATTAGATTAGGATTAGTGTAAATTTTGATTCATGTTTAAATTTCAGATCCTATGCTTATGTTTTGTACAAGTTGGTGAATCAATTTAATTTGCAAATATGAAAATATAGAATGTAAAGGTTGTTTGACAATTAAAAATGACACTTTGTTGAATTACATGTGTTTTCAGCCAACAAAGAATGCAATTGGAATTAGGGAAACCAAGAGCCTACAATTTTTCTTTGAGATTATGTTCAAGCCTTTTTAAACAAGATGATCAAAATGCTTTCATGTAAGTTTACTCGAGTGCCTTCAAATTCACATCTAAGAATCTAAGGGATAACATTCCTTCAAATAGGATAAAATATGTTCTACCTGTGTCAAATCAGATATCAACAAGATAGTTTCAAAATACTACTTGATAATGATGAAACCACATCCTAACAATTTTTAACCTTTTCTTCCAAAACCCATAACTTTTGCATACAAACTTAAAATGTAATGTCCATTTTTTGAAAATGTAACCTGATAATTTTAGAATTGCCTCTTCTTGACAGCTTATATTCTTCTTCTAGAATTTGCAACTCTTGCGTACATACTTAAAATAAGATGTTATTTTCTTGAATTTGCATGTTTTGAGAAGAACATGAATATACAAACATATTCAACATTAATGTCCTAAAAGTGTAGTTTTTAGTCCTACAACATGTTAAAGTGTTTCCTTTTGAAGATGGTCTCTTATTAACATATATAATAAAGATAACATGTCTCATAGGACTATTGTTTCTTTTGAAAAAGAAAATTTGTGACAAATAGAATGAGAATTGAAATATTTCATTAGACTATGATTATTTTGGTGGTACCACTTACTGAGGTCTAAGATTAGAATTGAGCACAAATTTTCCTATAAAACTTAGGATGTCAACTACTTTTGATGCTAGATAAAGATATCACAACCAACCCTTAAGAGCATCTAATCAATATTTTATATATAAAAAAAAAGTGTTCCAAAATATTAAAAAATAAGTGATTTTTTTTTAAATCCACACAAAACTACCATCTATACAAATTAGAATTCACCTTAAATCACAAAAATATCGCCTGTTGCAAGAATGAAGGTATTGTCATTGATGTCATTTGGTCAATTGGTTATCAACTGGTTGTTGTTGTCATTGATGTCATGGATGCAAGTTATTGGTTATATATGTCGACGAAATTGAGAAAATTCTTATGAATAAAGGTTGCAGGTGTTCAATGGTTGCTTCGGGTTTTTCTTTGAGATTTTCTTCTATGTTTGTGTGGTTTATATATGTTGATCATGGTTGTTGGAAGCTGTTAAATCTAGATTTTTGGCTTTTGCTTCATTGTACAATGTGAATTATGTTCACCAGTTGTGAACTGTGGTTTTCTGTGTTTCTGGTTGAAGTCTGGGAGAAATGTTGTTGTTCTAGATTTCCTTTTGGTTAAGTCTTATGACTCACGGTTCTAGATTTAAGTTGTTATGATCATGTTGAAAATAAATTTTGGTGTCTAGAAAGATTTGATCGTGTTAAGGGTTGTGTGTGCTTAATTGTTCTATGTGTTTTACACTGGTTTGGTCGACCTTATGTTGAACACTACCTTCAAATTTGATGCATCATGTTGGGATCTATTTGGGTCCTCATTAAGAGTGTGTTTGGGTCTCACTCATTCTAATTCCACCCTAGGATGTTTCAACATTGATCTAATTTGAATCTAATGATGGATGGCTGACTTTGGATATGTTTCGAAGTTGAAGATGGTATAAATACAAGATGAGAGAGTGGTGAAAGATGAACAAATAGATAAGTGCAAAGAAATAGAGAAGATAGATGCAAATTAGATGTGAATCAATGGGTGTATGTGATGCAAGTGTGGCAGATCAGTTCAAAGTCTAAATGTTGAGTTTTCAGATGCAGTGAGTTGAAGGTGTACTCTATCATTCATGCATGTCTACAAGTGGTTGAATGAATTGTGGTGGAAATATTTGTTGCATTGAGATCGTCTTCCATTTTTAGCATATCTCTTTTGTCTTCTTTGTATCTCTGTGGCAGTGAGCCCTCTGGGTGGTTAACCCTGTGGATAGTGAGCCCTTGTTTTGGTAGTGAGCCTTTTCTTTGGCAGTGAGCCTTTGTAATCAATTTTGATATTCTCTATAGTGTGAGTTAATCATCACCATTGTTTTTCCACGTAAATCTGGTGTTACTATGTTTGTGTGATGGTTTTCAGTTTCTGCACTTGCACTTAATGTTTAATCATTTTAGCAGTGTTAAGGATTTGTGATTGATCTAAGTTCCGGTGAATGATTTAAAAGTTTAAATTTTCTACAACTTATTCACCCCGCCTCTCAGTTGTCTTTATCAACAATTGGTATCAGAGCTTGGTTCCTTGGAGAAGAGCTTAACTGCTTAAGGAAGGTCTGAGATGGCTGACAAAGTTACTCATGATTATCCGAGGTTTGATGGAACTAATTATGCTATCTAGAAAATACTGATTGAATAATATTCAGAGTATTGTGGATATGATGTGGAGAAATCTTACAAGAATCCTTACACTCCTGCTAATGGTCTGAGTACGCATGATGAGATCAAGGCACATGAAGCGAACAATAAGGTGAAGCACATTTTTAAGAATAGTCTTGTACATTCTTAGTTGATTAAAGTTCAAAACCTAAAGACTGCTAAGGAAGTCTAAGATGCTTTGGAAAAGGTGCATGATAGAGATGAAAGGGTCAAAGAGGCAAAGTTACAGAATTTGGAGACATAGTTTGAGCTCCTACATATGTCTGAAGATGAGAATGTTAAAGCTTATTTATAGATATTAGATGAGGTAGTAGCTGGAATGCAAGAACTTGGTGCTACAATAGATGAATCTAGGATTGTAAAGAAGATTCTTAGAACTCTCCCTGATGCTTACAACGAATAGGTATGTGTTATTGAAGAGCGTATAGATTACAAGACTTACACTAAAGATAAGTTGCTAGAAACTCTGACATCTTATGAGATGAGAAAGTTGAATTTGAGAAATGAATCAAAATCAGAGACTTCTTTTAAGGCTACAAAAGTTGAAGATCCAGATGAAGAAAATATTGATGAAGTAGAAGCTGAATTTTTTAGAAGGATGAAGAAAGGCTCCAGAAAGTATGAAGGTAAGTTACCCTTTCAATGCTTTAGTTGTGGAGGAATAGGACATTATGCTTTGAGGTGTTCGGAAAGAGCTAAGAGGAATAAACAAAGATATGACAAAGAAAAGAAAGGTAAGAAGATCAACAAAGCATATTATGTGAATGAGGATGCTAGTATATTTGATGAGGAATCTAATTATGGAGATCCCGATGACAATGAATTCTTGTTCTTGGCTATAAAAGATGAACCTATTTTTGCTAATTCTAAAAAACAAGTGAAGGAATGCCCTCTAGAGAAGGAGAAAAATGAAGGTATTGTAATCTCTTCCCTACATGGTAAACATGAAAAGAACTATTGGGTTGTTGGCAGTGGTTGTTCACATCACATGACTGGTCTTAAGAGTAAGTTTGTTAAACTTGAAAAATATGATGGAGGCTTAGTTATGTTTGGAGATGATACTCGTGCTAAGATTTGTGGGATAGGTTCAGTAAGTTTTGATGGCAAGCATAATAATTATGATGTCTACTATGTTAAGAGTTTAAGGCATAGTATCTTGAGTGTTGGGAAAATGTGCAGTAAAGTATATAATCTTGTATTTAAGGATGAAATATGTGAAATCAAGAAATATTCCAAAACTATGATTGTTGCAGGAAATAAATCTGAAGGAAATGTCTATCAACTTAAGGGTACTAATGGATAATGTTTTATGACTTAGATACATGAAAATTGGTTGTGGCATCAGAGAATGTGTCATATGAATTTTGATAACTTGGCGAGGATTAGTGTAGTTCGGGCCATGATAGATTTACCAAGGATTACAAAGCCTATTAATGCTATTTGCAGGAATTGTCAATTTGGAAAGCAAGCAAGAAGCCATTACAGATCAAAGGAACAATCTACTACTGGACTACTAGATTTAATTCATACATATCTATGTGGTCCTACAAGAGTGAGAAGTCTACATGGTAAAATGTACTTTATGCTTTTGATTGATGATTATTCTAGATACACATGGATTACATTTATTAGAGAGAAGTCTAATGCATTAGATAGAATCAATAAATTCAAAGCTATGGTTGAGAATGAAGTAAATTTGAGGATAAAATTCTTAAGTTCTAATAGAGGTGGTGAATTCACCTCCCCTAAGTTTAATATGTTTTGTGAAGTGCATGGAATAAAAACGACAGTTATCTGCTCTGAGAACTCCTCAGCAGAATGGAGTTATTGAAAGAAAGAACAAAACAATTCAAGAGGATGCTAGATCAATGATTACTGAGGTTGGTCTACCGAACATTTACTGGAGAGAAGCTATTCACACTAATGTTTATGTATTCAATTGAGTTCAAGAAAGAGAAAACAATACAAAGACTCCCAATGAGCTATGGTCTAGAAGAATTCCTATTGTTAAGTATTTCAAGGTATTTGGAAGTAAATGTTATATCAGACGGGATGAAGAAAATTTAGGAAAGTTTGATGCAAGAAGTGATGAAGGAATTTTTCTTTGATATTCTACCAAAAGCAAAGCTTGCAAATGTTCCAATAAAATATTGAGAAATATTGTAGAAATTACAAATGTCAAGGTTGATGAAGCAATGAAGAATTCAATTGATGTTGATGGATATCTATCTGATGAACCTGATTGTGTAAGGATTGAATAAGTTGTGGAAGAACAAGAAAATGATGAGCAAAAGAAACAAAATGAAGAAAAAGAAGTAGCTCCAGTGGTGTCCCCTAAGACACCTAAATATGTGCAGAAGAATCATTCAAAAAGTCAGATCATTGGAGACAAAACAAAAGGAGTATTAACAAGAAGAAAAGTTGTTGCTGGTGAGGTAAATTTGTGTTTACTTTATGAGATTGAACTGAATACTGTAAGTGAAGCATGTAAAGATGAGCATTGGATGGAAGCTATGAAAGAAGAACTTATGCAGATTGAGAAGAATCAAACTTGGGAATTGGTCCCAAGACCGGTAGAGAAAAACATTATTGGATCAAAGTGGGTATTCAAAAATAAGTTGAATAAGAATGGAGAAGTGGTAAAAAACAAATAAAAGGCTTGTGTGTAAGGGTTACTCACAAGTAGAAGGAATATATTTTCAGGAGACTTTTGCTTCCGTGGCAAGAATGGAAGCTATAAGGATTTTCTTAGCGTTTGTTGCTCATAAATATTTCAAGGTCTATCAGATGGATGTCAAGTCTTCATTTTTGAATCGTGAGCTAGAAAAGAGGTCTACATGGAACAATCAGAAGGATTTTAGTTGTCAGATCAATTGGATATGGTTTGCAGATTGAACAAAGCTTTATATGGATTGAAGAAAGCTCCTAGAGCTTGGTATGCAAGGCTAGACATGTATTTGATTCAGCAAGGTTTCAACAAAGGTATGACAGATAGTAATTTGTATTTCAAAATTGAAAATGAAAAAATCTTGATTGTGGTTGTATATGTTGATATTATTTTTGGAGGAAATGAAATTATGTGTAAGATGTTCGCAGAAGAGATGCAAAAATAATTTGAGATGACTATGTTTGGAGAGATAAAATTCTTTGTTGGGCTACAAATTAATCAAACAAAGAAAGGAATTTTTATTTCGCAGTCTAAGTATGTGAAAGAGATGTTGAAGAAGTTTGGGATGGATGGTTCCAAAACAGTATGCACTCCTATGGTGATTGGTTGCAAATTAGGTAAAGATGATGATTCACCTAAGGTTGATCAGAGCAAATATAGATCTATGATTGGTGGACTGTTGTATTTAACTGCTACTAGATCGAATATTATGCATGTTGTATGTCTTGTGGATAGATTTCAAGAAGATCCTAAGGAAACACATGTTGTTGTTCTTAAAATAATATTCATATATTTGAAAGGCACTCTGGATTATGGCTTATGGTATCCTAGGGATAGTGGCTTTACACTAAGTGCTTATACAAATGCAAATTTGGTTGGATGTGTAGATGATAGAAAAAGTAAAAGTGGTAGTGCATTCTTTCTTGGTTGCAGATTGGTGGCATGGTTGAGTAAAATGCAAGATTCAGTTTCCTTATCTACTATTGAAGCTGAGTATATTGATGTCGCATCTTGTTGTACACAAGTTCTATGGCTGAAATAGACATTGAAAGATATTGCAGTTGTGTATGATGATCCTATTTCTATCTTCTGTGATAACACAAGTGCAATTAACATTTCAAAGAATCTAGTGATGCACTCGAGGACAAAGCATATATCTATCAGGTATCATTTCTTGAGAGAGAAGGTTGTGGAGAATGAAGTAAATCTTGAGTATGTCCCTATGAAGGATCAGATTGTTGATATATACGAAGGCTCTTCCTAAAGATAATTTTGAGTATCTCTGAGAGAAGTTACGGGTCATTGCCCCTCCTTTCTTGAACTAGATGCATACGGAGATGCATCAGTCCAATGGGTCTATGGATCTATCTTTCTTCTAGACTGATGTTTTGGTGGCTACCTCTCAGGTGGAGTAGGTAGTGTCATGTGTTGTCATTGTATGAGTATTCTATTTTTAATGTCAAAGGGGAAATCAATGTAAAATATCCTTTGCCTTTGCCATTGATGTCAAAGGGGGAGAGGAAGAAGATAAGTAGAGAAGAGTATCATGTGAAAAATATTATCTACTAAGGGGGAGAAATAGAAAGAAAAATCATTAGAAGTGTGTTTAGAGCTAGTATGTTGTCTTTGATGATTTTTCACATCATGTGTTGCCATCAATGACAAAGGGGGAGATTGTTGCAAGAATGAAGGTGTTGTCATTGATGTCAACTGGTCAATTGGTTATCAACTGGTTGCTTTTGTCATTGATGTTATGGATGTAGGTTATTGGCTATATATGTCGAGGAAATTGAGAAAACTATAATGAAGAAAGGTTATAGGTGTTCAGAGGTTGCTCCAGGATTTGCTTCTATGTTTGTGTGGTTCATATATGTTGATCATGGTTATTGGAAGCTGCTATATCTAGATTTTTGGCTTCTGATTCATTGTACAGTGCAAGTTATGTTCACCAATTATGAACTATGATTTTCTGTGTTTCTGGTTGAAGTCCGGGAGAAATGTTGTTGGTTCGGATTTGCTTTTGGTTGAGTCCTATGACTTGTGGTTCTAGAGTTAAGTTGGTATGATCGTGTTGAAGATAATTTTGGTTTTTGGAAAAATTTGACTGTGTTAAGGGTTGTGTGTGCTTAATTGTTCTATGTGTTTTACACTGGTTTGGTCGACCTTGTGTTGAACACTACCTTCGAAGTTGATGAAGTGTTTTGGGACCTATTTGGGTCCTCATCAAGTGTGTGTTTGGGTTTCCCTCATTCTAATTCCACCCTAGGATGTTTTGGCATCGACCTAATTTGAATCTAATGATGGATGGCCGACTTTGGATACGTTTCGAAGTTGAAGATGGTATAAATACAGAATGAGGGAGTGGTGAAAGATGAACAAAGAGATAAGTGCAAAGAAATAGAACATATAGATGTGAATTAGATGTGAATCTATGGATGTATGTGATGCGAGTTTGGCATATTAGTGCGAAGTCTAAATGTTAAGTTTTCAGATGCAATGAGTTGAAGGTGTACTCTATCATTCATGCATGTCTGCAAGTGGTTGAATGAATTGTGGTGGAAATCTCTATTGCATTGAGATTGTCTTCTCTTTGTAGCATATCTCTTCTATATTATTTGTATCTCTATGGCAGTGAGCCCTCTAGGTGGTTAACCTTATGGACAGTGAGTCCTTGTTTTGGTAGTGAGCCTTTTCTCTGGCAGTGAGCCTTTGTAATCGGTTTTGATATTATCTATAGTGTGATTTAATCCTCACCATGGTTTTTCCCTCATTGGTTTTTCCATGTAAATCTGGTGTTAGTGTGTTTGTGTGATGGTTTTCAGTTTCTGCACTTGCACTTAATGTTTAATCATTTTAGTAGTGTTAAGTATTTTTTATTGATATAAGTTTCGGTGAATGATTTAAAACTTTATATTTGCTACAACTGATTCACACCCCCCCCCCCCCTCTCAGTTGTCTTGTTCAACATCATCTGTATGAAGTAAACTTTCCCCCAAATTGCTACAAAATTTACCATCAACATTTTATTTTATTTTAATGTTGGTTCCTCCATACTCTAGAAGAAACCTCTCACCATTTAAGTAATAAAATTTTCTTGTTTTCTCTATCCTACACCATGGACAATTTTTTTTTTCAATTTCATCCTACATGGAAATGGAAGACACTTCCTTTTGTTGGAAATATTGTTGTTATTAAAAAAGAAAATCAGTTTCCCTTATTCAAGGCAAATCACAACATATTGTTATTATTAAAGAAGAAAATTAGTTTCCCTTATTCAAGGTAGATCACATAATTCCAATGAAATCATTTAATCATAGCAACATTGCACAATTAATAGAAACTAGATGACCTCCTTGTGAAAATTCAATTTAATATCATTTTAGGCCTTTTTGAGATGGATGACCTCTTGTGGAAAATTAAAATTAATATTATGTAAGGTCTTTTTGGCATAGGTTTACCCTCTTGATTTGGTCACCCAACTTGAAAAAAATAAAAATAAAAATAAATTATTTGTGTGCAAACTTGGCCAACCCTCCTTGAAGGATCACCTCCCTTGGGTAAAGAGGCATAAGGAAGGTATAAATAGAATTTGTGTGTGGGGTAAATGAAAGCAAGCAATTAAAAAATATCATTCCTATTTTCAATATATTTTTTAAGAATTATGAAAGAAACTCAAATTATCATCGTTCATTGAAGAAAGTTATATTCAAGAAGGCAAAATTTTGTTCATTAGAGGTTGGTGCCTCTCAATAGAAGAGATTGGTGTCTCTTGTTGAGTTGGTGCTTAGTAGCAAGGATTGGTGTTTCCAGTGGGTTGATGACTACAAAATATTTGTAAGAGAATTTTTTTTGTGTGATTGGATAAGGATAGTATATCCAAGCAATCTTTCTTCATGGTTTTCTCTTGAAAGGGTTTCCACATAAATCTTCTCTCTTTTTTGGTAGATCTTTTGTGATTGTTATTTTGTGGTTGTTGGATTTTAAATAAGTAAAACTTTATCTTATATTGATTCACCCCCTCTTAATATAAGTGTGTGTGCTCATCACCTTCTAACAAGCCATTTTCTTTTTAATTTTTTCCCTAAAAATTGCCTCCTAATTTCTATGATAATCCTATCCCATGAAAAGTGAAACTCCAAGATAAGAATCATGAAGGGAGGTAGAATTAGTCTTCAAGATACAACATATTTGTGTATTACAATTGGTATTGCATAAGCTTCATTTATTATTATGATAATTATGCTTTGAAATGTCAAAAATTTAGTGTGAAATATAGTTTTCCTACCAAAATGTCTTTCCACATCATCAACGGCTCCTAAGCTCACACCCATGATCTATTATGTTACACACAAATTATACGATTATGTATTTTCTTTTGATAGACTCAATATTAACATTTTCTTTGTATTCTTGTGTTTCTTTTCATGTGCTTAGCTTCTCAAAAAGTAATATATTTTTATTTATAAAAATAGTATTGGCAAATAAGTTGACCTAAATTTCTAGGGTTTCGCTCATAATTGAAATGAACAATTTTTATTAGTATAAAATTCGATTTCACTAATAATTGAAATGAACAATTCTCAATAATAGAAAACTTGAAAGCTAGAGAAATAATGTAATGGTGAAATTCACGAATTCATGTTATGTTTTATTTATTTTTGTAATTATTTTGGTAGAAATTATTCTTAATGAATGGCATGTATATTCTTATTTACACTTATCAACATGCATTTATCATTTATTTGTTATTTATCCATGTCCATTTGCACCTCTATATAATTGTTCCATGCCTCACAGTTACTAACTTATCCTTAACATTCAATTACATGCCACATGATTAACCTAGTTCATTCCTAAGGCACATGAGAACGATCCTAAAATTTTAAATTATTAAATTCAAATTTCAACTTTCCTATCCCCTTTTATTAGTTGTTGTGTACCAACTTGGTACATGTTTATGCAACATTCAATGTGTTATTAATTGATATGCAAAGGTCATCTAGAAACAAGGCAATTAAAAGGAGAACCATTAGAATACACTTCAAATGCCTAAGGGATAAAGAATTTGTAGACACCTAAAATTGCACACATCTAGTCAATTTACCTATAATTTAACCAATTTCCTATTCTCTATATTAATCAAATAATACCCTATTATTTAATTAATATTCAATTTCATCTCAACCTTTATCCTAATTTAATCCTAGCTTAAAGTAAATAATTACCTTTAATTATTTATCCTCATCCCTTATCCCTTTCCTCGAAAAATTACCTCTACATGACACATCCTCCAACCTCTTTTCATTAAATCTTAATCTAATCATAATCGCCCCCTAAGTGGTTGCACACATTGTCAACCCTCACCATCACATCAAGCACATGGCCCTTTGTACATGTGACATCACATGGTCTTGTCCCCTCAAAGTATCATCTCCCTCTCAAGCCCTCTCATTGTGCCACTTGGCAAAATCTTGTGGCTTGAGAGATCTCAATCATCCTCCATCCTTGATTTCCATCAAGCAATCCTAGCCCTTCATCCATTTTCAACCAAACTTATATATCTCACACTTAGCCATTTCATCAAAGATCTCACTTGTTTTCACTTGGAGCATCGTTATGTGGCCAAAATCGTTAGTGAACACGCATTTGATCGACAATCTTGGACACATCCATTCAATGGAAGGGTCGATATAGTTCATTTTCATCCGATTCTTTGTTGGTTTGAGATTTCTATGTCTTATCTTGAGTGTTTTGTTTGATTTTATGTTTGACTTGATTTTATTGCAATTTCATTCCTATCAAACATATTTTCATGCACATAGAATCAATTTGTTGATTGTGTATAGGCCATTTACATAATTATTATCTTCAATATTACTTTGTTGCTAATATGGATCAATAAAGGGGTTGAGCTTAGAGAACACATCACCTATCAAGTTGGCAATCTCCCCAACAATGCAATAAAATAAAGGTGAACAAGTTTTCTAAAGCACATTTTGCTAGACCATTTATGCACAACACAATTCACTCATGCATGTCAAATCAAGTCTATGTTGCATAGAATCAAACCCACAATACTCAAGATTGAACTAAAAAAAATATCCAATTTCACAACCCTTAACACATCCATCAAACCAATGGCATTGCTTTTGAATAATGATGAATCAATTCTATATGGTATGATTGATTCTCAAACTGGGTACCTTTAATGCTTACAATTAATTTATGAATATTTATTGTAATTATCAATTCCAAGAATAATTATATTTATTAAATTTATGTATTGCATTTATTTCCATTACACTTGCAAGTAATGATGTTGGAACTAGTCATTCAGATACATACAATCAAATCTGTAAATGTGCTCAGAGTATTTAGTTCTTTTGTTTTGAAAGGAACCAAATATGGTAACACTAAATTTAGGTAAGGTTGTATAACAGATCACTTACCCTCACATAGAATAATAAGCTTTGTTTGCTACGGTACCAAATAAACTGCTTTGTAATCCTTACAAGCCATTTGACATGCTTGTCTCTGAAACGTATTACTTAAAAAAGAAATAAGAATTTGCTCAGTAAACTCAATTGATTTAAGAAAAAACACACTATGTATGCATACATAAAGAAAGTTGCATGAAGAGGCTAACCAGCTGAAGGAAAGTCTGTAGATGACACATTAGACCCTAGTCAAACTTGTCCCAACATATTCACCCGCATATAAACTCGTCATGATTGGAAAGTAGGCAGGTCAATGTTTCAGCTGTGAACGAATTCATAATATATTCAATGGTGAATCAAAAGTAGAGACATCCTAGGAGATGAACTGATTCTACTAACATCTTTTTGCATGAAAATGTTTCAAATCTGTTTGTCGACTTGTGTTTCTCCACCATACATGCACCCCATTCGGTTGACCTAATCCCCTATGGTTGTGCTCTCTTGATGAGATATACTTGCGTAGATAACGGGCGAGAAAAGTGCACTTGAGAATACATTGCAAACATGTTATATCTTTGGTTCACTAGCAATTCGAGGTTTAAGTTTATTATCATGTTTCTTGAGATTGCATGAGCTCATCAAATCAAGAACAGGTGAAAACATTCTAGTCATGGTTGTAGTGGTCACCTTGAACAGAACAGCTTGGAAGCCTAATTTTGGTAGTGGCTCCTTGTTGGAGTCATCACCTAAATTTTGTTTATATTTGCTAATATTATGTTCATATACAACATTATTGAAGCGTATAGATGTATGTTCTAGCCCCATTAATGGACATGTAATGTTGGCAAATCAATCATCGATAAGCAGAAACACCATGATTCGCAGCTTTTTATAATGTTTAATATCCTTTTATATTGTTCAAATGAAAATTGTACATGTGGCCAACAAGGTGTTATAAAATATTTGTATTGGTGAATTAATGGACCATCCATGCCATTTTGGATCAAGAAACACATGCAATAAGTTTGAAACATAGTACCATTGAAACGTAACATTAATGAAAACTATTGTCGGTTTGCTTCTGAACTATCAACACCTTATAGGTGCTGCCCCATGCTAATAAAATGCCATTTTCGGGGGTTGTACACTTTAACGCTCTATATTTTGAACATAGTCAAAACTATCGGAAACAACTTGTAAAACTTGTTTGGTTCGCATTTAGAATTGCTATCAACATACTAGACAAATTTCATTGCTTTACACATCTCTGTATATTTCCTATTAACATGGTCATCCTATAGATACTACCGTTTATATCATATGGCTTCATGCAGTATCTTCTTCCTCTTTGTTTTGCTGTCAAATTAGGAGAGGGGCCAATAGTACTTGTGGTTGTAGCCTTTAGCCTTGCAACATACTTATACTATATATTGTCACTAATTATTTTGTATGTAAATCAACAAATGACCAAATGTTATGATAGACCTTTGTATTAACACATGAGAATTTGTTAATGCCATACAAAAAATCATAAATACATTCATTAACAAATGTAATAAATGCTTTTTGTTTCATATAGAATGTCCTAACTATCCAATAAAAGCGCCATTTATAAAATCAAGTGCTTATCTAAACAAGTATTGTTGTTGATGTGGACAAATAATGTTCTTATGTGAGTACCAGACGGCAATGTAGATGCATTAGAGTACCTCATATTATATGTTTGTCCTATGACAAATGTAAAAGGTGAATACAATAAATACCTTGTTTATCACAAAATATGAAAGATTGAGAAAGAGTTTTATGATCATTTAAAGTTAAATATTAGTTGTATTTTAAATAGGAATGTATTATTTTTATAACAATAAATAGTATGTTGTGTTCAACCATTGGGTAACTTGTGTTGCAGGTAATAAAGTTTATGGTTAGAGATAGCAAGATTTATGGTTACCAAAAGGTATTGAGAACATTAACATTGCATATATATTATATTTTAGATAAAAATATCATATTCTAACAACAAATGATATTTTTTTGTACAACTACTAGGAATTCCATAATAAGGTTTTGGTCAAAACTTAAAAAATCATTTCAAGGACACTTCTCAATAGTTGTGCTTATGTAGTGAGTTGCATGATGTGTTTTGCACCTCCAAACCTTAGTTGTAGATAGGAATCCACATCACCTTTTTCTTTTTGAAATGGAAGTCCTGTGGAATTTGATGTAGCCACTAAATGGTAGCAAAGTTAGCCCACACAACTACTGGGCCCTCTTCCCTAGTGATCTAGAAGGAATGTCAAGCTCAAAGCGTTTTGAACTGGGGTGTTCTGATGGTTCTACTCTGAGGTACCTGAACACTAATAGTTTTTTTATGATTTCATCGTGCCCTTCCCTATTTTCCCTAGTTCAATCAAGTGCATGTATGAACACTAAGGCAATCTTAGCAATTTATGAAACTACTTTAACCTACTGGAGGTTACTTGACTTGATTCCATTCATGAGGTCAAAGTGGCGGGATCTCCTAAAATAACTTACTATTGAATCACTGGTTCTACATTTGCAACACAGTAAACATTTAATAAATTGAAGTCCATTCTACAAAAGCTGCACTGAGCTCACTGCTCGGAGTGCACAATGTAACTCGCAACAAGCTCACTACTCAAGTCAAAAACCAAATTGCCAAGCCAATATTAACTTCCTGTAATGAATTTTACAAATAACAGGGATAACCAACCCAAGAAAAATTCATATACCACAACCTTTCAGAAACTACTATTTTCTGGTGAGGTGAGACCACACTATGAAAATGATAAATATTACAAAATTTTACAACCGCTTTGGAGGTTGAGACATTCCATCCTCCTGAAAAGAGCGGGTAAAAAATACAAGCAAGCAAAATTTATCAGATGCAATACAAACAAAAAGATTTTTAACATCATAGCTCTGAAAGAATGGCAGGAATATAATGAGACAGCTCTGCGGTAAGTGACTGAAATCCATTCACAAGCTGTGTGTGGAAATCCTGATCCTCCTCCCCAATCAACCTAGAGTGAACCCGAATTGCTCGTTTACAGACAGCCATGAACTCTAGCAGGGCAGCAATTAGTTGTTGTAACTCCTGTGATCTAAGTCGTGTGGCAGGCTCCCCAGACAAGAATGCTGTACAAACACCAAGGACGCCACTATTTACCTGTAACAAACAAACATAACAAAATTAATCCATGATTGCATTCATATAGAAAATTGTCATCTCATTAAAATAGTTAACTTTATAGAACCATAGTAATAGGTACAAACTCGTTGTACTAACCTGAACAGCCACACTTCCTTGAAGAATCCTTTGTAGACTTTGCAAACGTGGGAGCTGATCACCCTCTGAGCTCCGAGGTTCTTCAAGTTCATTTCGCAATGCTGTAGTTCTTGTTTCTATCATTCCAATTGCATTTTCTATGGGAGAAAACTCACGGGAGTCCGACTTCTCAACTAAAAGTCTATTTACCAGTGCTGGAAAAGAGCCCTCAGTTTGTAAAACAGTTCGTCTCTTCCACTGATCTTCCAGCCCACCTTGAGATTTCCCATTTTTTGTAAATGGTGTATCAAAAAGGAAGCGATCAAACACTCGACCACGTATAGTTCCTGATGAAAGAGAAAGGATCCTTTCCTTTCTACTCTCTAGATCTTCATCTTCCATAACTGGATCAACTGATGTTATCTGCAAGTAGCTAACTCCAGACTGCAATTCGTCAGCATTAACCTGTCTAGAATCTGGAATCACATGCAATGTTTGACTACTATCCAATCTTGATTCATAAATATGACTAAGCTTCTCCATTATATCCCCTAATCGTACATCTCGAGCCTCCCTATATATATACTCCTTCCTATCCAATTTTCCAAAGCGATCACCATAAAATCCAACCCGATAGTAAGTGGCATCAGTAAAGGGAATCGGACTAGATTCCTGCTCAAGGATTGATTCATAAATGTTTGTAAGAGATGTATGACACTTAGCTAGCTGCCCAAATGCTCGTCTACTTTTATAAACAGGGATAATCAGCTCAAGAATGCTGGCACAAAAGTGATAAAGCTCAGCCTGGGCAAATAATTTATTTGCAAGTTGTAGATATTTCACAGCAGAATCCACAGTCAATTTTGATGCCCCATATCCTTCAACTTCTGCAGCTGATGCTTCACCAATAACTGCATTACTGACCATTGGACATATCTTACGCAAAGCCGTTACATGTTCTTTGCCCCACACAGCATCATTTCGTCCAACTAGCGCCTACAAGAGATTCAAACTTTTTAGGAAAACATAGCCTTATATGCAAAGAGATTTTTAACTATAAATCCAACAAATATAACATTTTTACAAAAACCATGTAGAAAAGCAGAAAAACAACCACTAGCAAATGCAAAACTCAGTCCTTGTATCTCTAAATGAGTAAATTTGCCAACAGTGACTTTATTGTCATAAAACATTGCATGCCTATTAAATAATTCTATCTTTAATAAACAAAATCATGTAAAACATGACAATAAGCCAAGAAATAACCTGCATAATGACCCCAGCAACTGCTACAGCACATTGTGCAGCTTCAGCCCAAGACTGCATCTCCTGATGAGCATCACATAAATGAAGTAGCCACATAATATGAAGGTCAGGCACATGTGCATAAGCCCAAGCCAATTTGTGAAAACCCTCTGCTGCAGCATATCTGTCTAATGACATCATAGGAGCCTGGAATCAAAAATCAAAATATTATGACAGTTAATTTCCAATATCATCTACGAATGCAAACCATGTCAGAATTATTCAATGACTGTAAGTAAAAGGATTCCCTACCAAGAGAGCATGTTCTATTCCCGCATCAAGTGCTCTGAGAAGTGTGACAGACAATTCTTTAATTTCAAACCATGACCACTGATTTTGTGTAGAACCCTCAGGAATAGCATCTAATGCATTCTCATTTATACCAGAGTCTTTTAGAAGATCAGCACTTCTTTCTTCTATTGCGATTTCTTCAAGGGACCTTCTAAGACGACGGGCTTCCCCACTTTCTTCTAAGGAGCCATCAGATTTCATCTGAGTAACTTGTACATCAGACATCAATTCTGACAAAGTAATTGTCAACATAACTCGCAACCGTGCTGTGTTTTGGAAATAATAGAAAGAATTCTGCAAAAGAAAAATATACAGATAACCATATACAATCAGAAAAGAAGTGCAAGTGAAGCCTTTTGGGAAAAAAAACTATGGTTTTCTGATACTATACATAAATCACTGTAACAATGTGTCTCATCAACCACTTACCCGCACAAGAATCTGAAGGCCTACAACAGCTCTTCTCCTGATGGAATCATTACGAAAAACAGCAAGACGAAGTAGATGGAAAGCCACCTGCTTCAAAAAGCGATCGTTCTCTCTTGCCATCAGTGTTGCACCATGAAGATTAAACACGCTGTTAAATACAGGTAAAAATGCTTTCCAAAAGACCAAAGGTTGGCTTCGTGAAAGGAAGGCCATAAATATAGCTGTAACACAATCCAGCTTTCCATAGTCAGTGGCAATGCTGTGAACAGCAGCTGCTCCAGAAAACTTTTCCGTTATCTCCAAGATCTGAAGACTGACAGCGGCACTTATATTTTCCTCCCAAAGCTCCTGTATGGTGACAATATTATCAAGTTTTCTACTTTGACATCCACGCATAAAATTTCCAAACTTCCATTACAAAACAACATAATAACTTACCAGCTTTTGTCTCAATATCGGATGGAGACCCTCCCTTAAAGCTCTGCTAGAGGCCCCTATCCTGGATGATTGTGCTTGAGCTAATGCCTCACGCAAAGAGTATGGCTGACTTGGAGAGCTTAACTGAGGACTCATCCTCTGCCACAAATACCCACTCTCTGGTGTCACCTGTGGCTGCATAAAAAATCATTGAATTAATAGAGTGACTTGATAGTGTAACATCTAAATGGTGATACCAAAACCTAATGGCAGTTTTCTTCAACAATTGCTAAAATTATCTTAATGACATGATAATTCAATTAGATATCTTTTTGTTAAACATTGGAGAAATCTTCACCCACTCTTCAGTCTCCCAAAACTACGGACAACAATTTCACCTGAGTTTTACAATCTCCAAAGAGCAGTTTGTGTCTCAAGCAACAACTTCTATCAGACCATGACAAGCCAGTACTAAATCAAATTGACAACCAGGCATCAATCCAATACTAAATCAACTTCATAAACAGGCATCAAGCCATTACTAAATCAACTTGACAACCAGGCATCTACTTTTAGAGGATTGCAAGCAACATGTGGCAAGACAACCAGCTAAGAAACTGGTGTCATAGCCCTGTAAGGCAAAACAAGATTCAAAGAGTAAGGGCAAATATTTAGTGTATGAAAGATGTCTGAAGTTACACAAATGGTCCCCCACATTTCATATATTACACATAGGTAAGATGCAATTATATCATTTGAGGTGATAATATAAGCACCTACTTAGAACAAAAATCTGCAATATCAATGGAAGTTTCAGAAAAGTAATGCTGAATGCCACATATTAAAAAGGAAAGCCAAAGGTAATTGCAAATTTTGCTAAAAGAACCACATATAAGCTTAAAAATAATGTATTACTAGAAATTAGGATCTTAGTTTACTACTCACCACGAATAAAATATAAGATTAATGAAATGAGAGTTGCAAGATGCACAAATTCAACACATTACACAATATATACATAAGGAAAACCCTTTCAGGTTTAAAACCCCATAAAGCATCATTCTACTATAAAATACTTACAAATTTGTCGATAAAATTATAGACAAGACCTAAGAATATAATTTCTAACACTTCTATGTGGCGAATAATATAAATCTTCAAAATTGAATTACCTCACAATGAAAGAGAAGCTCCTTAAATATCAGAAGGGGTGGCAAAATACATTAAGGAGTATTAGTCACACCTATTCAAAACAGCTATTTATAAATAATTAATAAATTTCATCTATTTGTTTATTAAATTATTAATTATCGAATAGTATATGCTTTATAAAGCATATAATAAGCATAAGGATGTACAACCTTATATTAGAACAATATATAAATGCTTATAGTATTAGTCTCTACTTGAATAGGCCTTATTTGAAGATTTTGCACGCTCTCGATACTAAATTTCTTATATTTGTGCATTATTCTAATGAGAGTACAATATTGTTTTATGTGTGCAATTAAAGTTGTGTTCTGCACTTTAAAAGAAAATTAAAAGAAAAAAAGCAATAGTGAGATTGAAGAAATTCAAATTGAACAAAGAGATTGTACAAGCACTATTCAAAGTTCTTCTAGGGGAGGGAATTTTGAAGGAAGTACCAATTCAAATAACCCATTTGAATGCCCTTTAGAATTCCTCAATTTATGTAAATGGCTTATTTAATCCAACAGTCATAAACAAAGACAACAATTAAAAAAAAGATTCAAAGGGGGATAGAGTTTGGCTGTCGTTTGCGCAACAAAGTTTATAGGAACAGCCACAAAGATTTAGAGTTTACTCTCATCATTTGTGTATATGTGGATAGAGGGTAAAACGTTGTGAAAAATTAACCTTAGTTGAGAGGCCAAGGTGACTAGATTGTGCATTGAAAGTGAGGCAAGAAATAAGGAAATGTCAATAGAGACTATGCAACCTAATATGTCACGTCTACTAAAGCTATGGATGTTTAGAATCAAAGAGGTGAGGGTTCTACCAAGGGAAAGAAAAAAGCTACTAGTGTTGCGAAAATGTTCAATATACAATCACGAGAAGTGGAAAAATCTTCAATTGCCAAATTTTTCTTGTCAATACCATATCATTTCATGTGGCACATTCTCCCTATTCCAAACAAATGTCCAAAGATGCAATTGTTGTTGATCACTCATTTGCCCTTGTGGAGAACATAAAAACTACACAACAACCTCCTTGATAGAGATTATTCTAAGGTGAGTGTGGTGATTGAGGGCATGAGACAAACTTGGATGAAGATGTACTTCTCTATCATCATGGATATGTGGATAGATATCAAACATCGGCCATTCATGAATATCAAAGTTAAATTTTTAGTTGGCTTTTATTTTTTTAGAGTCGTTAATTTCTTCAAGTAAGAGGAAAGATGCAAACTTCTAATTTCATATTTTAAAGCACACTATATAGAAGAGTAGGTGCTCTAATGTTGTACAAGTTGTCATTGATTCAGCCCATGTATGTAATTTAGTTGGCTTGATGGTGGAGTGTGTGTGCAAGCACTTTTTATGGACCACATGTTCTGTTCATACATTCAACGAAGCATTAATAAACATTGGGAAGATGGATTGGGTGAAAGCAATGGTGGTAGAAGCTAGAAGCATATAGGTGTTCATTTGCAACCATCACATCTCACTTACTCTCTTTAGAGCTTTTTCAAGGAAGGAATTCATACTAAATATTCTAGCTACTTTATTTAATGTCAAATAATTTATTTATGAGTGGCTTTGCTTGAGTTTCTTTGTTAGAGGAATTTAAATTGAAAAGGCAATGAGCGAGCAATTTTATTGTGAGCAGCAGAAACAAATTTATACAATGTAAGTTGGTTCTAGACAAGCAACAAATCAAAGGAGAACCAAACAACTACTATTCAGTTATGATGTAATAAAGCTACACAATTACAAGTCATTAAGAGTATAAACTGTAGGTTCGTGTTCAAGGCCTATAAAGCAATCAGAACTATGTTGGAAAGGTGTCTCAAACTTGCATCCTAATGTTTTAATTTATTAATTAATTTAAATCAAGGAAAAAAATTATATTTGGTACCCCAACTTGGTGGGGTCATAACTCCTCACCCGCTCATCAAAATTGAAGTTCTTGGATTACTTGAAAAGAACTCCAAAATTTCTGAAAAACTATATGACCTCCCAAATGATCCAAGGACCAAAAAGTAAAAACACTCCAAAGGCCTCCAAAAATATAGATTACTAAAATGTAGAAAATATTTAAAAAATAGATTTTCGACATTTTTATATTTAACCATAAAATTGCCATCCATATACTCCTCGACATAAGGCAATTTTGAATTGGTTTGAATATGCCAAAATTGACACCCAAATCGATGAGTTACATTATGACAACTTATGAAAATTGTAAGAGAATCCTCTAAAAACGGCCTAGAAGACTGCAACCAACTTGGGTGTTGAAATTTGTTCCATTTTGGGCGCCACTTTTGGTCCCATGGATTTGGTACATTGTTTTGGAAACCACTCTTGCTTTGTAATTTGATATCTGCCCATAAATTGGGTGCTTGGGATGGAGTATGAATAGTTGATTGACAAGTATTATTATGGTGCTGGAATTTCTCCAAAGTTGTATGTTAGCAATACTCCTATAAGGGCATCTCCTTAAAAAATATATTATAACCTTTGTTGTTGATAATACAATTGGTTTTTATTTTGTATATTTCAACTACAAGTTATACATTCACATCAATTACATGAAAAATCATTTAAGTATGACACTAAAAGTTTCACTTATTTAAAAATTGCAAGATACATAAACCTGCAGACATGTCAATCAGCATACCACACTAAACCAAATGACTGCTTGGCTATCCTAAGGCAAGAATGCCATATAGAGTGGCATTGAAGATATAGAAGAATCACTACAAAAAGAGCAATATACACATGTATTGAGAAAGTAAGTTCCAAGTTTTTAATATTGCTTAATCATCACTGTTTCTCAGAAGTGAGAAAACAAAAACTGCATATTTCAATTTCATATATTATCATAAGACTAAAGGTAAAGGTCATAAATGCATACTCTGACTTCTTGTCGAGATGCCTCTGTCAAATAAGTATTAATTGCAGGGGAAAGCCTGTCAGAATATTTGGGTGAAACAGGTCCTTCAACATCTGGACTTCTGGAGTTACCAACGATCATGCCATCAGCTGACTTTCTATGCTGCATAACAAAAAGCATTAAACTTATTCAGAAAAAAATTCAGATGCAATTACTTAACCATAGTCGCTGATACACCTATCTCAATGAAACCCTTTCATTGACAAATATAAACCATGTGCTAATAGAAACCATGGTCTCTGCCACACCTATCTAACTGAAAAACATAAATCATATCCTAATAAGGAGAAAAAGTTATTCGGACAAATACAAACTCTCTTTGGTTTTTAATTTTCTGCAAGGTATTGAAGACTCAATTCTGTGCAGAAGAAGGGAATAAGTGACTAGGCAAAAACTAGATTTCTTTAGATATCATAGTTAAATTTACATCTGTTAAAAAAGACTATTGCTAAAATGTTGTCTGAACAAATTAGAGCAATGGATATGTATTGTACCTACAGTACACCTGATACCAAGAAAAAAAATAATATGAATTTTGCATGGAGTTTAAAGGTATAGTATTCAAGTTACATAATAAAGTTACAACTATAACATAATGAATATGGACAAACCTCAAAAAGAATGAGGCATTCTTCTAGAAGCTTGAAAAAGAGTCTTGTCCTGGCAATACTCTGTTGCCAAGCTTTGATAAGTGATACATCATCCAAATTTCTAATTATCTGCATAATACAGATTAGGACTTCACGCTTTTCAACTGTGCTTAGATTGTAGAATACTGGCATCTCATCCAATATCTGCTCAAAACAGAATAGGCATTAAACATACTATCAAAAGTTCCATGTAAAATTATCAAATTAAGACATGTTCTAATCCTTATGCATTACACACATTTGATATATTAATATAAATGACTGCTACAAGATTATACAAGCACAAGACCCATGTTTGGGCATGTTGGGTGGCTGATGTTATTCTTAACAGAATGTCACATTGCATTATTATATTCATCAATGATTTCACAAGAATTTCCATTTCAAATGTATAACACAGGTAGTAGGATTCCCTCACATCCATTGCAAAAGGCAAATCAAAGAGGTCATCTTTAACAAATGTAAAGACTAGGCCTTGAAAATATTACAAGTTTCCTTTCTAAGGAAACTCAGTTCAGAGACGGCCAAACTACTGCCTAACCCTATGTTCAATCTCCACCTTTGCATTTCACGTGCATTAGGAAGCTTGATCCCAATTAAAAATTATGTTCTTGATGCAGCGAAGCTTAGATTTATGCCATCTATATTCTAAGCAATGTCAAGTATAGAATGGCACAAATTTGCTAGAATTTGGATGTGTTATACATGGAAACAAAACATAAATAAGAAATCAGAAACAAAAATAACATTTTTCCATAAATCCAAAACAGTGTATAGAACTGTCACGGTATTTTATTAATCCGAAAGTTCGGTACATGAAAGTATCTAGAGAGAGAGGAAAAAGTGTTTTCTCCATCTAACTCAAAGCAAATAGCAATTGAAAAGGCAAAAAACTGTTAAGAGGAATAGCAACTTTTGTCTTACATAGTTTATGGATGACCCATGTAATGAAGACATGCTCAATGTGCCCCACAGACGAGCAAGTTGAGACCAGAAAGATCTAATTGTCTGCCAACAAAAATGTTGATGCAAAAGCAGATGTAAGATCAGAGGCCTTGACTAAGTAGGACAGTGGTTGTGGAGCTGACATCTGTTGGCGTTTCAAATCACACCTCTGGAAAGCGTTTTGGAAACGGACAGCTATGTGCAGTAAACTGCTCTTCGAATTAGGAGGGGAAGCTCCCTCTTTTGCTGAGTTGCATAAAGAAAGTAAACTAAACTTAATTTTGCCTATCTTTTTTGTTCAGCTGCGAGAACACAAGGTTATAGAACACTAGATGTTGCAGCTAAGGTTTTCCCTTTAATGAAACTTGATAACTACAACTTAACTTACACTAAAACGTTTATATCCTCTCAAGTAAACGCAGAGCAAGAGAGTTTAGAAATGGACGAGGTTGATTTTCCGACAAAGATACTTGAATAAACTTTCCTCAACATACATCTACTAAATTTCAATGCAGGTTAAAAAAGGAGATCATAAAAGTATTACACAAATAACGGAAATATGAGACTTTATTTCAAGGGCAGCAAAGCAAGCTTCAAGATTTTATTTCCTCATACTTCTAGCACAAAACAATAAACGGAAATCTGAGATATTTATATCGAGGCAGCAAAACACGCTCATGATTTTATTTACTCAAACTTCTGGCACAAAGATTACAATTCCGGGACGGCAAGTTGTGGCAAAATACACGCAACATGCGATCAAACCAGATTACAATTGACACATAACATATGCACTAAACAAGGATTTGCAGCTAAGGAGGCATGCAAACTTGCTCTTTACACAAAGTGAACTGACACTAAATGATAACAAACATGAAGGCATAAACTCAGCGATTTTGTTATCACAAGCACGGTTTTGAATAACAAAGATAAGGCACTAAAGGCACTTATGTCTTGTTATCACTAGCACGACTTTACTAAAATGAGCAAACACTGCTCTTATTTATAACTAACCAGAGGAGTAGGGAACCCTAACATCTCCTTGCTTTTACAACTAATACTTGCCAACTCGCAAGCTTTATTTCTAAAACTAAAAGAAGATAACATCTAACACCTAAGAAAGCATGTAAAATAGGAAATGTCAATTCATTACATTTTGATTTCCTTCTTCTTCAAAGAATGGATAAGAATTGAGACAAGAATAGAAAGAAAGTGTGAGATAAGAATGGAGAGAAAACTTAGAGAAAGCTTCTAGAAGATTGTTGCTTTAAATCTCTATCACATCCACCAAAAAGAGGGAAACTACCTCTCTATCAAGAGTGTTGATACTATAGCCATATTCCACTTTTCTAAGATCTTCTCCCCTTTTGCAATCAAACTTAGAGAATCTTTGACATTTTCAGCCTCTTTATGAGTTCTATTCTTGAAAAACATCGCTGCCTCAAAAGATGACTCACTCATTGATAACTTCGCGGCTCTGCAACTTTATGCTTCTGACACTTCTCTTGATTCTCCCACAGAAGAGTATTCTACAACTTTTTCCGACACTTGTCCTCTCGCTCATACCACTCCCTCTGCATGTTCTTCAACTGAGATAATGACGTTTAATGTCCATGATGGTACTGAAAAGCACTTCCCAACATCATTCGTTCAAATAATTACGATACAACACTTGTTTGCCTCTGAACTCGATGGGAGAGTACTTCATGCTGAAAAACTTGAAGATTGACTGTAAACTTGACTATGCTCGGACAAATTTTGCACAACTTTCTCTGATTTTGTTCGCCAAACAGATGAATTTTTTGGAAATTTTTCTGAGATATGGGTTTTGTTTAGAATTTTGTTACAAGAAAATCTCAAATCATCCATTTTTTAAAATTTCGAGTGTAGACTGAAAAAGCAGCAAACCCTAATTTTCTTCGAAAAAGCATGAAAAAACTGGCATCTGGGTATTGTTCAGAGGCACATTCTGAATGAACCCATTTGGTTAGATTTTGAAAACCTCGAAGGTTCACTAAAAAAGAAGCCACTTGAAGTTTCACTGAAAAAGCTATGATATGGGTTTTGTCCAGAAGAAGATTTGAGATAGACCCAAAAGATTGGAAATTTGAAGTTTTGAAGTTTTCTCTGACATGCAAAATAAAAAGCAGTTGCTGCAACCTTGAGAAAATTCTCCAAAAATTATCCAAAAGATAGAACTAGTATAAACCAGCTCGCTGAAAATTGAAAACAATGGCCTCCTTCAAAGATTTGATGTTCTGGATGAAAAAATATGAAAAAGCAAGCCTCCTTGAGTGTTGATCTGAAAATTTATTGAAAAACCAGCATGTTAAACTCTTGAATCTTGAAAATAAGGGTTTGAAGTTGTTGCTCTGTTTCTCCTTGAAGACCACCTACAAGAAAATAATGAATAATGAAACACAAAGGTGCCTTAAATAAGCTTTGCCTTGAGAAAAAAACTTTTTTTTGCCCTAATTCAAGATTGTGCAATGAACTTAGACGTTTCTCTTCATCTTCAATTTTTGAAATTTCCAAAATTTTCACTAAGGCATTGGAAGTTGGGCGCCCTTCTTGGCTAGAGGCGACTATTTCACTCAAACTTAACCATTTTTTCATCATTTTCAACTTTCACTCAATTTTCAACCCTAGTTTGATTTTGATTTCCGGCCTCTAGATTGATCCGACGAACGAACTGAATGATTCATCACAGAGCTTGATCGAATCTGACGACATTGTTCTAGAGACATCTTCTGACGAAAACTTCGTTTGACCCTTCAAAAAGTCAGGTGCCTCTCTCCTCCAGGGGCACCCACTTTCTCCAGTGTTACCCATTTTCATGATCTTCGAGTTTATGCTTGTCTTCTGACCTTCAGATGAATTCATGGTATCTGGTGTTGTACTTGTCAGATTGGCTGGCTGACGGATTCATTGGATAGCTGAGAAGATTCTGGAAGGGGTCTTATGGATACTTCATCTCCGGAAACTGACATTTGATGGCTCTAAACCCTAGGCGCCCTTCTCCTTCAGGGGCGCCCATCTCCTCCAGATATAGTTTTTATTCCAATTTTTTCATTGTTGCTTCTCGCGTTTGTCGTTTTACTCACTTTTTCTCCTCAATTCAACCTTCGACATCTGATGACTGCCTGCTCTAACAAACGTGCTGATGATTGCATTGGACAACTTGATCCAATCCAACAAAGCCACGTTGGAGGCGCCTTGTGCAAATTCATTCATTTAACCTCTTAAAAACTTGGGCGCCCTTCTTCTCTAGGGGCGCCTAGACTCACCAGTGTTAGAATATTTTCATCATTTTTACCTTCAAAGTTCTAAACACCTCTCATTATGGCCCCTGTTTGATCTGAGTTTGCTGAAAACTGAATGATCAAATGACTATGTTGTTGAGCTCTCGCGGAGCTGAGATAGATTTGACCAACATTGCCTGGGAGCTCCGACTCTCATTCCATCATCTGGTACCTTGAAAAACTGGGCGCCTATTCTCTTCAGGGGCGCCCAAGTTTAGCAAACTTAGAAACTTTTCTGAACTTTTCAAATTTCTTTCCTCGTTTGACGTGCTTCTATGATCTGCTATTGGAAATGAAAAATATTCTAAGGCATGAAAGTTTGGGTACCTCTTCTTGACAAGGGCGCCTGAAGTCTCTAGACTTAGCCAAAAATTCACATTTTTCAACTTTGACAGCTTCTCTTCTTCGTTCCTTGTTCCTCGTGCACGTTTGTCGTTGATAGCTTATGTTTGACGCTTGGACGTCTGATTCTGACACCTGGCAGCCGACTGACCTCCATTGATGACCTCGGTTCTCCAGAAAAAGCTTCTGAAAAAGCAAAATAGACCCGGTAGGGTAAAACTGATCTTTTTGAGATTTTGACTGCACCGACCTGATGAGGAAGTATTTTAAGCCAATCAAAATTAGTCTTAACCCTAGAAGCCAAACTTTCTATTTTTTGAAATTTTCTAATTTTAGAAAATTTTGCCAGATTCCATTTCTTGAGAAACCCAAAAAAAGCTTCTATTTTTAGAAAACTGCTAAAAATAGAATTTTTCCTAAAATTTAGGGTTGAAAAACTGAAATCTGGGTATTGTTGATTTGGTCGCTCTGAGCTGACCCAGGTTGTTAGATTTTGAAGATTTCAAGGTTTTGACCCCCATGCAAGACATATAAACCCCAATTTTGACCTTTTTGACAGATTTAACAATATTTGGACTCATTTCTTCAAAAATGCCTAAGTGTAGGAAAAATTTTAATTTGGGGTACAACAACATCAACCATAGATTTATAGTTTTGTGTTTCTCTCCACAATAAAATTAGAGTTGCTTCATGCATCACTATGGCAGTGATAGCCTCAAGCTGGGACAGAATGTGACTATAAGATGATAAAGGAAACCAACCTATGAGATAGAATGAAAATACAAATACTCTGCTAGTTGTTCTGAATTTTGTTTGAGCGATTGAAACAAAGGCAATTGAATAACGAAATATGAAGCCAAGCTGTTCTGGGAAGTCATCCATAGCAATATCAGTTCAACCCATGGCCAAAATATTCAAATAGAATGGAAATTATACTTTACATTGGAGGTATTTGAGTGTGAATCAAAAGCAGAAACTTGACTCAAGCCTTAAGTTGATAGGTAAAGGGACAAATGTTTAAGATAGGTACAACCATAGTTTGCAAAGTCGAACTCGGAGAGTACTCCGCAAAACTTGGCACCTTAAAAAACATTTAAATATTTGAAAAAATATATATTTTTTTGAAAAAATATTAACTTTATAGCTACAAATGAATCAAATGAGTTTGGTGGTGGGGGTCTGGGGGCAACACCCCTAGAAGGGTCGAGAGGCAACAAAATCGTGTCCCAAACGCATCAAAATCGTGCAAAAAAGGTGCATCAAAATCACGTTTCAATATGGCAAGTTTTTGCAAGGTATTTGACGAGTTTTTGAAGGGTACTCAGCGATTTTTTTCAGAGTAACCGGCAAGTATTTTTTGAGGCCGAGTCGCGAGTTCAGGTGCGAGTTGTTCAAGCAGGTCTAAAACCCACAAGAACTCGCGACTCGGCGAGTACTCGTCAGGTTTGTAATCCATGGGTACAATAGAAGAGGGTGATTAGAGAGCTTCAGAATCCTTTTACAACCAAAAATATCTTTCGTAGTCTCGATGCATAAGGCACACACCTTGTCAATCAAGTGCCCCTTGGTCTCCCATTGGAGAGTACAAAGATGACAACTCGTATCACCGCATGGCATATAGTGGTTCGGCTTGACCCACAACTAATGAGAATAAACCCTCAAATGGTTGATAGCAATCCTAAAGATATACTACCATTGGTGATGGAAACACTTGGAATGGTATGCTCAGCATAGAAAGCTAACCTTGCAAACAGGAGGTTGTGAAGAAGAGGTTCAAGTGACTTGAAACTATTCTCAATAAAAATTCTTCCTAATAGCTTCATTGATTATATACTTCTTGGGAAGGTATACAGTTGCATAGAAAGCAATGCACAGCATTGAAAGTTAACCCAAGACATTGTGGAGAAGAGGTTCAAGTGACTTCAAACTATTGTCAATAAACATTCTTCCTAACAAGTAAATTGATTATGTACTTCTTGACAAGGTATTGTAAGCAATGCTCAGCATAGAAGCTAACCATGCAAACGGGAGGCCACAAGAAGAGTTTCGAGTCACTTAAAAATATTGTCAATAAACCTTTTTTTTACAGCTCTATTGGTTATGTACTTCTTGCAAAGGTGTACAATTGCATACAAGAATTTAAGAAATAAGTAAGTCAATCTCTTAAGAAGCTTACCTACTAACAAACTAGTCTCGAAGTACCAAAAACATTGTCACTCAGGTAGTGAGGCTAAAGTACCAAACCTCTTTGAGAAGTGAAGTATAGAAAGGGTCTCTCTAAAGAAACTTAGTTGCACCACCAATGAACCAAAGGTTATGAAGATAATAAATGAGCCTGACAACATTCACAAGATGAGGGTTGAGTAAAAATAATGGCTTCAACAATTCACTACTATAATGTCCCCTATTTAGGTTATTCCTAGATTTTGCCATAAAAGCACAATTAGAATCTAGAATAAGAAATTTAATACATTTGAGATTGTGAATTTACCAATTGAAATGCCCTTTATAAATCATGGTTTAGGTCTTGCACACAATACTAGTCACTAGAAATTGTATAGATTATAAGCCATGATAACATATATTTATCACTAATCATTAGTAAACATCATGAAATACATGTACATTATTCACATCAAAGCAAATTAAGGCAATAGCCATTCAAATGTGGATTCCCATAATAATCTTATTACCAGTGTTACCCGAGGACGCGTCCCCGGGTCTAAACCCCCCCGTCCCCATCCCAAAAACGTCCCTGGAACAGGGGACGGCCAGGGGAAGTCAACAGTGTACCATGTTTTTTTATTTTGATTTTCATATCATAATTGAAAAAAAAACAATATTGGCAATGAATTCTTAACATAAATGTTATATGCTAAGTTTCTATAATGTATATGTGCATGCTTTATCAATGTTTTCATATGTATAGTTAAAGTTTCCCTATATATTTTAAATTTTTCTATATTTTATATAGCTCTCCCCCGTTGTCCCCAAATTTGACTTGAAAAATCGAAAACTTGGGAACTCATTCCATCGTCCTCGTCCCGAAAACTTGGGGTAACATTGATTATTACGAATTCGTTGTAATGCTTGCAAACTGCAATCTTAAGGTTGGTTTCCCTTGTACTGCGAGAGCATGGAAGATGGACCGCCCTTCCATCCCTTAGTCCACCTTGGAGGCGCTTCATCCTCCTTGATCAAGCCCAAGAGCACTGATTCGCCTCCCAACCCACGAGCATTGCATCTTGAGGTGGCATGCTTAATAAGAGCGTGACGACTACCTCCCATCCACCAAGCTCAGGAGCACACATTTGCCTCCCGACCCACAAGCGCTCCATCCTGGGCGTGGCGTACTTGATGACGGGTCTGTTAGACCTTCACCTCTTGTGAACTTGAAAGGTTGATCGGCCTTCCTCTTTTGCAACCACTTCTCTAAATTCAAAAAAGATTATTATAAGAATCTATTATCCATATTTATAATAATGGAAGAATCATAATTACTTATAAGGATCAATAATTGCTACAAGCATCATTATTGAATAATCGTATATATATATATATATATATAAAATTAAAGACTTACAATAATCCTCTTGCTAGTACATAATAACTATTTCCAATAAGGTTCCAATCCTTATTTTCCTTTTTTTCCAATCGGTTGCTTGATTGATCTCCACTTGATCCAATGATCCCAATATGATGCCTTTACCAAATGATGCCTCCTTCTTATATACCCTTCATGGTGGAGTGAATAGTCACACCCCTTTATTGCCATTGCATCCCTTACAAAGGGTACACCCCTTCATTAATCGCTGCCCTTTGGTGTTTGACTTTTAATTGTTGTTTTAATTAGTTAAGGTTTTCATTATGCAGCGCTGCCTTATTATTAGGTCATCACTGCCTCCCTAAAGTCATCGCCCATATCAATACCCTTGTTTAATATTAATCTGCCTTTTGTTAATTGAGCGGCAATCTTGGTATTTGTTATAATCGACCCCTTGCTATATTATTCCCTAGTAGTGATCTCCTAGGATTATTATTGCTGCAATATCTTTTGGTCTTACATGGATGGGAATATGACAGTTCTATTTAATTAAAGTCTTAGCTGTAGTTTCCTTTGGCAGCAATTATTTATTATTCTTGTGCATGTTGAGATCAAGGGGTATGACAGTCTGCCCTTCCCAATATTGCTTACCTCAAGCAATAGGAATTGAAAATTCTATAGCTAGTGATGATTTTATTGGTCATATTATACTACAATGATGTCCTAGGAGAGTGGTTGTTAGTATGCTTGCCTCGACTACCAATAAGGTTAATGCCATCCTCTAAAGTAGGGGGCAATTTATTGTCCAATATTCTTTTGACTCATGTACTACTACTTCCCAATACCTCTCAACAAAAAAACCAAGAGTTGGAAACCACAAAGATCTTGGGCAATGATACAAATTCTTCATTACCCTTGTTGAAATCCAAAATGACAGAAAAACTATTGCATCCTTCATCATGATGGATTACGAGAGTGTTGTAGATATTAAGACCCCACTTCCTTGTGCAAGGCCCATTTTGCTTTGAGTAAGCGGATCTAGGTGGTCCTTTACTATCGGCTGTATGGACATAATTACATAATTTTCCTTAATTAAAGTTTACTTTATTTCACATGATCATGCAAACAAGTTTGGAGGCGAGTTTGAAAAAATGGAAATAGCTTATAGGGTGTTTGTCACACTTGACCTAGTTACAACATCCTTCAACATATATTACCTTGTCATAGTCTCTAACCTTCTAAGTATATATTCCCTAGATAATACTTAAGTGCAAGATTATTGGATACACCAAAGTCTTAGAATCCATAGCAAACAATTATCACCCATGAACACTTCATAGAAGAACTTAAATTTAACAATAACATCTAATTCTTGTCCAACTTCCATATCGATTGGAGGTTGTTACTCCTCTTGTAAAATTTGATATCCCCCTGTGTTTGACACTAAGATTATTTTTATAACTTGGGAAAGTATTGTTTTATTTCTCCTGATTCATTTAAACAATATCAATTTATTTTTATTTTTATTTTTATTTTCAAAGTTTGAGAGGTGAGAATGATCTTGGGATTTGTGGGTTATGGGCCCACAATGTAACTTAACATAGAGGCTTATGTAACAAATTTGGGTGTAACTTGTTTTTTATCAAATTTATCTAAGGTACTTGTATGCCTAATACATATGTCTTTGATCATGAATGTAGAGCTACTTTGATCAAGAAAAAAGACTTAGGAGAAGAAGACTCCTAGATGAAATGATCTGCTCTAGATATTAAATATAGAAGTGAATTTGGTCCACTAGGCAAAGTTCACTAGGTCAATTTTGTAGGTTACAAGGTGGATCAATACATCGCCCTTGTTTAAATGAATGTAGGATAGATCATACATGTCATGGTCTCAAGTGTACATTGTGATCTTGTTCAAAATGAACAAATTACTCTTCATTGGAACAAGTGTGTTTCCCCTCAATGAAGCTTGATGAATATATCCTACGATAAATTTCAAAACATAAACCTCAAATTATTAAAATTTCTCTTAAGATCTCTCTAAGAGCCAAAATATGTTATTTGATTTACAACAAAATATGTATGTTCTTGAAGATTTGAGTTGTCTTCATTACATTCTCTCAAAAATATTGTTTTGGCATATCGAAGTTTGGTTGAATTTTAGACTTGGATTTCTATTATTATATCTAATTCCAACTTAACATGCTGATAATGATTCACTCTACGATGTTTTTATGGATAAGACCAACATTCTAGATAAATCATTTCGGGATATTCTTGCAAACTTTAATGTTATTAGTTGGTTTTTAAGAAACTGGCAATCCTAGGTCAAGATGATATCTTTCTGCGCTTACATCTTGAAATTTGAAAGTAAGATAATCTTAATCCATCTTTGTATATTTAGTTATGCCTAAGTTTTGTGACAACTAGTGATGGCAATATGTGGATTTCCATATGAGAATTGGAAGTCAAGTTATATCATTAGCTATGTTAAGTTGTTATGATTGATTGTTCCTTCATTGGGAATCTTATGAGATAAAGCTTGTAAGATCACCTCTTGGTGGTTGTGTTGAAAACAAAGCTCCATCTTTTGGAAGTCTTTAAAATGTCCCTTTTCCAAGTTCCCTTGATTTGTAGTTGGCGCTAACTTTATCGGTTTGTGTCAAGATGTTCGGAGGAGTTTTATGTGTTTATCTAGGTTTTTTCTAGTGGTGACGGCTATTTTTAGTAATTTACTATCTTTAGTAACTTACCATTTTTAGTAAATTTTAGTCAAGCTTCATTTGGACCAGTTTAGTGTTTTGACTCACTCACTATTTCTAGTAAGTGCTATTTTTAGTATCTGGTCTCAACTCCATTCATCCAGTAGCTCAGTGCAAAGTTTATGTTTCTGGCAGTGGTCAGTTCTCTTGGTGGTCAGGACTAATATTTGTTATTTTGCGACTTAAGTTTATAATGTTGCTATTTTAACTTAAGTGAGGAGAGTGTGGGTCATAAGAGGCCCCCTTGGCCTAGTCAAGTAACGACATTTTTAACAAGGGGCCAATGTTATTTCATATGACGCCTAGAAAGGGAGTTTATTTATCATTTTTTAAGGCTAATGTTATGCCTCATAAGGTGGGACGCCTAGTTTGGGCTTAATGTAAATTTTCGATAAAAAATGAGTAGTGAAATTTTGGAGGCAAAAAGTTGGGCGCCCCTCTTGGGGTAATTTCATGTCATTTCATAAAGTGAAATGAGGGAAAAAACATTCAGATTCAAATGCAAGTTACCCTAACTTTTCCCTCACTTTATAAATATGAGTTTGAGCTCTCATTTGCATATGCATGTTTTGACAACTTAAGAAGATGTTGCTGGAATGAGCTCAGGGAGTTCTTCTTTTGCTAGTTGAGGACAAAAACCCTCTTCTTGGTTGGTCGTTTCGGTGGTGAAACATCCAACCTAATTGGTTGGTGTTCTTGGCTTCATAGTGACAGCGATTTTGTTTTGATTTGGTGATTTGGGTTTGGAAAGGATGAAGATTTATGAAGTTTCATGATATTGATGTTTAGTTTTTGGTGTGATGTGAGCTTCCTTGGAGTGTTGTTCAAGTTTGGTAGTGATTAAAAGATTTTTCAGGGTGCTGGTGTGCTTTTACTGCGATACTGGAAAAACAAAGTTTGTCCATAACTTAGTGGGACTGCCAAGTATCATTCTGGGTAATAATTCATTGCATTCCTCTTTGTTGGGCACCATCTTATGAGCCATTGCATGTGGGTTATGTTTAAGGACTGCAATTATAAAGAAAATTGCCCTCAAGGCAGGTGCCATTCTTCTTGGGTCATGTGGGCTTGTTGGTCACACAAATCTGCATCCTCTTTGGCAAGGTTTTTCTATGTTTTTTAAATCTGCATAGATTGGATGTTGGTTCTAAGCCATTTGGAAGAGTTTGGAGAAGTTTGTTGATCATCTAAAGGCCTAAAAATGCACCTTTTGCCTTTGTAATCAGGTCTGCAATTAATTCTGCAAGTCTGATTTCAGTTTATTGTTTGATGCAAATCTGGTTTGTAATGATGTTCAATATGTTTTGATGCAAAGAAAAGTTTATTCTCTTTCTATGCAATGTTATTCAATGTATGCAACAAACATTATGATTGACACTCGAAACAAGACACATTCTCCATCTCCGTCTTATTCCATAAATGGAGAAATAAGGGATTTTTGAATTATTTTTTATGTGACCCAAGGACACATCCCCGGCCCAAAACAAGGGTGTTCCCAAAGGAAACATCTCAAAGACACAGCGATGGGTAGGAAATGTTCCCCCACCATCCCCAAAATTTTTTTACATTCAGAAACATCTCGAAGATGTTTGGAAAATTTTCAGAAACAGCAAGGGACAATTAGCAGTCCCCTATGACCCAGCAGCTTTATATTTCATTTAAAAAAAAACACAAAACTAATAAAAAATAAAGGGTGGGCCCCCACACCCCTTTACATAAAACCTAAAACTTTAAAAAAAACATTACAACATTCAAAACCAAGAAAACAGCTCATTTATGTCATTTTGCAAATTGTGAAGAGAAGAAAAAAGAGGAGCACAGCTACGAAAAACCAAGTGAAAGAAGACGAGAAGTGAGAAAAGGGCAAAACAAGACCAAGTCTCCATCATTTGAGGTCAGTTCATTATTTTTTGTTTATTTTTACAAATTCTTTTGCATTTTTTTTTGTTTTTGTCTAAATTTCAAATACTTAGGAGGGTTTCTTTGTTTCTTTGTGTTCTATGTTTGCACTTGCAGCTATCAATTACATTTTCAATCAAAACAGACAATAAGCACTAGCAGCAATGAGGGTCAAGAAATTGAAATTGAACAAGCATGCCATTGAAGTTCTTCAAAGAGTGAGTGTTTCAGGGACACCTAGTTTAGACAATCCATTTCAATACCCTTCTAACATTTTGAAAAAATTATGCAAAGGGCCCAATTAACCCAGAAAACCTCTTTTACAATTTGCAACAGCCATAGACACTAAGAAAACAAATTCAGTGGGGAGTAGAATATGGTTGTGTCATATTAGCAACGAGGACTATAAGGGCAGCTACACAAGAGTTTACTCCCATCTTTTGGGCATACTTTGTCAAGGGGTAAAAGCATGTAAAACTGTAACATTAATTGAGAAGGCGGAGGTGACTAGGTTGTACATGGAGGGTGAAGCCAAAAAAAAAAGGAAAGCCAATGGAGTCTTTGCAGCTTAGTGGGTCATTGTCTAGTGCTATTGCTACTAAATCTAGAAGTGTTGAACCTGAGAGTCAAAGAGAAAAAAAATGTTCACTAGTGTTGCAAGCATGTTTAACATGCAATCACAAGATGTAGCCGATAGTTATGTTGCCATATTTGTCTATACTAATGCCATGCCATTTCATGTGGCACATTCTCCATATTTTACTAAATGTTCAAAGATGCACCGATTGTTGGTCCTTCGTATGTTTCCCTTGGAGATCATAAGCCGCACACCTCCCTCCTTGATAAAAAGTATTCCAAAGTGATTATAATGATGGAGGAGTTGAGACAAGTTTGGATAAGGGATGGTTGCTCTATCATTATGAATGGGTGGACCAATATTAGACATTGCCCACTCATCAATGTCATTGTCACATGCTCAACAAGCTCTTATTTTCTTAGAGCTATTGATTGTTCAAGGAAGAGGAAGGATGCAAGCTTCCAATTTCAAATTTTGAAGGATGAACGCCATAGAAGAGGTTGGACCCTCTAATGTTGTACAAGTAGTGACTGATTTGGCCCATGTATGCAAGTTAGTCGGCTTGATGGTGGAGGGTGCTTACAAGCACATTATTTGGACCCCATGTTGTGTTCATGTGTTGAACAACACATTCAAAGACACTAGGAAAATAGATTGGGTGAAGGCAATGATGTCAAAAGCTAGAGGCATTTCGATGTTCATTTGTAATCATCACACATCATTTGTTCTATTTAGGACCTTTTTGAGGAAGGAATTCCTCAAGCATATCGATACCAAATATGTTAGCTACTTTATTTTGTTGGAGAGTATGATTGAGATATAGGAGCCTCTACAATTGATGGTGATTAGTTCAAAGTGGGCAAGATGGGCAGAGGCAACCATAGCTAAAGGAAAGTGTCAAACAAAAAATCCTCAACAATAATTGGTGGTCCACAGTGAGGTAAGAGATTGTTGTTTCTAAATGAATTATTGATTTTATTATTAACTTTCTGATTTTTGTATTAAATTTCTGAATTTATTATTAACCGATACATAGATTTTAGTATTAAATTTGTGGTTTTCATTTTATTATTGATATTAAATTAATAAATTGTTGATTTTATCATTAAATTTCTGATTTTATATTTTTAATTGTTTCTAAGCTTCTAACTTGTAAATTTACTATATTATTTTCATTCTTTGCAGATATATTTGCTCCATCATCTCACCTATTGTGTGGGTCATAAGATATGTTGATACAAACTCTCCTAGACTTGGAGAGATTTATGAGACATTTGACAGCGTGCTTGGACAAATGAAGCAAGCAATTCGAGGGACCCTAATTTGGGATTTTATGACGAGCACATTAGGCCCATTGTGACACGGTAGTGAACATTATGAACACCCCACTTCAAATGACACCCTATGCTCTAGATCCCAAATGGTATGCAGCAACACCCTGGGAGAGTACCCCCATCTAATGATGAAGAGATGAAAGAAGGCTTCATGAAGGTTCTTAGAAAAATGTAAATTGAGGAGTCTCTCAAACTTAGAGCACAATGGCTAGCCTTTGTGAATCTTTGTGGCCCAACATTCAATAGACTAGAGGCATTAGCTCAAACTGGCCCCATTGGATGGACATGGCATGGCAAGGATGCACCAAAGTTGAGGATACTTGCCACTCGTCTCCTTTTGCAGGTTGCTAGTTCCTCTACTACATAGAGGAATTGGTCTACATATAGCTTCATCCAATTGGAAAAGAGAAATAGGCTTAGCTCTAGACGATTGAAGAAGTTGATGGCTATGCATAATGCCTTGCAGCTTTAGAATCAACAGACTCTTGAGTACCATCAAACTCCAGCTGCACGTGATGTTGATCCCAAAGATACTACATAGGTTGATGATGAGGAGGGACATGATGTACTTATGGTTCCATTGGATCAAGATGAAACAGCCTCTCATAGTGGCAAAGACTCAAATTCCGATTTTGATGCAATGTTAGGAGATGTCGATTAGGGGCAACTGTATATTTCTATATTTTGTCATTTTGGAGTTGAAACTTGCAGCCTTTGGGCATTTTGTTGTAATTTTTATATAATATATATGCACATTGTCAATGAATGCAATTAATTTTTTGTTAAAACTTAATTTGTTTATCACTTTCTATGAAATAAAATCTCAATTAAAATCTAATATTATGTGTTAAGGTTCTATGATGCATATGATGATTGCCTTATCAATGTTATCACATGAATATTTGAAATTTCCTATGTTTTTTAAATTTTCCCTTTTTTTAATAGTTGTCCCCTACCGTCCCCTAAAAAATGACCTCCCTCTCATCCCCACCTAAGAAACTTGGGGTAACATAGGCATTAAGTCATTTGGAGTGTGCCTAGGAGGGTTTTGATAGTGTTTAAGTGGCAAAAGTAGGTGGAAAGTTTGGAATTAGTGTTTAAGCAGATTTTTCCTCATTGTAAGTAACAAAACATATAAGGAAATTGTAGACTAATATCAATGATTTCTTTATTCATTCAAAGTAGTGTTTGTACAAAGTGTAGACCAAGGAGTATCTAGCAAGATTAGATTATGTTCCTTGACTACAAGAAGCATGTTTAAAATTCTTGATGGATGTCAAGCAAAACACAATCGTTGATAATCACTAACACTAGGTCCTAAGAACTGCCCATAAGCCAACAAATAAATAATAGAGTTGGGTACAGCCATATTTGTAAAAATAAATAAACTTACCTCAAATGATGGAGACTTGGTCTTCTTTTGCCCTTTGCTCACTTCTCTTCCCTTCTTGCACTTGGTTTTCAACAGTTGTGCTCTTCTTTTTTCTTCTCTTCTCAATCAGCTCTTTTTTTTGTTTCGAATGTTATAATGCCCTTTATATTTTATTCCTTTCTCTTTTTTAAATGAAATATGAAGTTGTTGGGCCATATAGCATTTCCAAAAAAATTCAAGCTATCCTCGAGACAATTTTGAATGTTAGAAAAACTAGGGATAGTGAGGGGATGTTTCCGACCCATCCCCACATCCTCGACACATTTCCTATTGGTGATGTCCCTATTTTGGCCAAGGACGTGTCCCCGAGTTACATAGCTTAAAGCCATTTGATCTTGGGTAGTTCCCCACAAGAGCAATTTTCAAGGACCCCTACCACTTAAACACTTGGCAAAGTTGGTCCAAGCACCATCCTCACTTGACTTTGATACTTCACCCAAAATAACTAGTCTAAGAGTACTCTAGGACACTCTATACCACTTAACAACCATCAAAACACTACCAAGGGCACTTGTTTTACCTTTGCCACTTAAACTTGTAGCACTAGTCTAGGTTTTCTCTTAACAACTTACATTTGTCACAAACATGTTGAGCACTCTCTTAAGTAACTCTTACCGCTTTGATGCTCCTTGTTGACCTTTGCCACTTGACTTGGCAAAAACTAATGTTAGGTACTCCTTGAGAGGGTTGTATCCAATTAGACATGGCAAACTAGTACTAAGCATACTCCTTGAGGGATACTACCATTTGAACCTAGCATAGTCAGCATAGCAAGTTAAAGCTACTTTTTGTAGAATGTGCATAGCAAGGTGGAAGCAATGCACTTTAAGTGGATAAGCTATTCAAGCAAGAGGTTGGCTGATCTTTGTAGGGGGTTGAGAAGTAATTAAGCATGACAACAAGCATCACAATCGTGCAGCATGTTGGTTTGTTCATTGTTGTAGTATGCACATAAGTTGCACATTTATTTCCAAAGCTGATCTGAAATGATATGCATTGTAAGATGCAAAATTTACATCAAGATTGTTGAAGAATGTCATTTGACATGAACAACGTAAATGTACCAAGTTAGCTCCAATATAGCAATGTGTTGTGGTTGGGAGAAAGAATCATGCCAACTCTTGTTTGTGCAAAGATTGTAGCATTTAGATGTCTCCACAGCACAAGTTGTTCTAGGAGATTGAGTGTACACTGTTGTAGCATGAATATGCCTCCATAGCATGTGCTATGGAAAGAGATTTGAAGGCAATTATACATGTAGGCCTTGTGGTATGGTGAGCTTTTAGCACAAATTGGATGTGATTGCCTCACTAGCATGATAATTGGCATAAACAAGCTCTAACATAATAAACCATTTCAGTAACCACGTGTTGGTATAAAACATCATAATGTGTTTATTTCAACATAGCCATTGGTGTTTTGACAGTGCTCTTGTTTAACTTTCTATAAAGGAGAGAAGAAGCAACAAGGGATAAGCAATCTGCCACTTTTTCCTGTTAGGATGGAAGGTGCAAATCTGCAGCAGCATTACAAAGCTTGTTATTCTCATGCGACAGCCATGGCAAAAGAGATGAAGCAAAGTAAGGAAAATGATTTAGTTGAGATCATGCAGAAAGACACCTAAAAATAAACAGAACCCTTCTGGAAAGAGAAAAGTGTTGTTATTCATTTTAACTTGAAGATAGTAAGAATATACCATCAGCCAGCAAAGGGAGCTCCCAAGGCCATGTCACCAACAATATTGAAGGCATTTCAAACCTTAAATGAGGTCATCCACAGCCTACAACAAATGTTCACATAGAACGCCATCTTAGGGTTGACACATACAAGGAAGTTCGAATTGATATGGACATATTTTCAATATATGTCCTGTCTGACAGCTTTATGAATCTCCATGTTTATGGGATGAAGATGAGAGTAAGCATGCAAGGCTTTTGCAGCGAGCCATTCTATAGATAACATTAAGATACCAATCAATCAAGCTTCAAAAGGCCAACATCAGTATCACGAAGGTAAACCTAAGGAGGAAAACCACTCCTCAGAAGGCTAAATACAGAATGAAAAACAGATAGGTTAATATAAAAAATAAATGAAGACACATGAACATGCTCCTATTCTATAATGTGCATGAATTCTGCCATATGTTCCAAAAACATTGAGAGCAAAGCATTTATAGGTGCATTAGAAGTGAGTTTAAATCAAGTATGAATACAACCTCATATCCTCTCTTTCCACAAGAACAAAGATATAAAACTAATAATAGCATGGCCACCATAGGTACCTTTCTGAATTCAATAAAATATTGCAACAAGAGAACATATACAAATCAATTTCAAAGCAAATAGAGGGCAAAGATAAGTAAATTCAAACCAGTCCAATAAGGGGAAAATAAAGTTGTGCAATGTATAGTTTGTCCTCAAGCTTTTGATACCGAATATCAAATTCATGTTTACACATCAGAACCACCAAGATGCGAGCAGCCTATCACCATCAATAAACCAAAAATAAATAATAGACATATGAGGCCATCCTATGACTAGCAACTCGGATTAATATTCTTAACAATCAATGTAATTTTATCTAATAATTTTTTTTAGAGGAAGCAATTGATCTAAAAGGCTAAGGAGGGAATAGAATAAAAGGATCAAATTTTTGATGGTATAATAATCCTATTAAATAGCATTCGCTCAACATAAATTATTATTCAAATAAAGCAAGTAAGACAAATGCAACTGAAAGGATAGAAACAATAATTTGATTTTGACGAGTAAATAAGAGCTCTCACTTTAGCACGCTGTGCCACATCATCATGGTCCCAAGTAAGGAACAACTCCTGTATTAAAACAGATGAAAGATAATTCCTGCAAAAAGAGGAATCCATATCAATGCCTATTCTCAAAGAATTGAAACCAACACGAGCAAGCAGAGTTCAAACATTCCAAACCATTCTGCAATTCAATAAAGATCATGTGCAAATAAGCATTATAAATTTTGTCTAGCAGAAAGCTCTCCTCTAATCCAGAATTAATGTTCATATTCTAGTACAAGCATCAATTCAAATGTTCATTGACTACATTATAGAATTGAAATCAATCTATGTAATTTCATTTGAGTTCTGTTTTTTCTTTAACTTTCTATGCACATCTGACAGTAAAAAATACACATTACATTATGCTAATATCTTAATAATTCTGCTTGACATACTAACCTCTCTGAAGGATCTCGTCCAGGCATCTCCACAAAAAGATCATGATCACAAATAATTTGCAAAAATGTAAGTTTGCAGTCATGTAAAACTGCTTGGCAAACACCAGTGAATTTGTCCATATAAAGTGCTACCTGTAGTAAATGAAAATTTCACTTTTGAGTAATATACACACTGAGCACCAGTAATGGTTATCCTAATATCTATCTATCTAATGTGCTAGGTTCTACAGAAGCCTCCTAATCAGTGTACATTGCATGATCATGAGAACATTTTTACCAATGATCACAATTATGCATCTCATGTGAATGGCTTAAAATAATCATAAACATTATCTGAAACATACAACTATTACTAGACAAAAAATACAAGCTAGAGTCTCCATGGTACCAGTTCAAATGAAATAGCAAAGAAAATGCTCTAAAAATATATGCTCATTCAATAAACAAAGGCATTTATGAAAGCTTTGGTAGAAAGAAAAGATAGAAAGAAATTATATTAATATCCAAGGATGACCAAAAGTAGGTCAACAGAAGTCAAAGAGTACATCAGTTTACAAAGAAAGTTCTAGGAGGAGAATCCTAGAGAGGCCCCTAAACTAAAAGGGCAAGAACCAAAAACGAAATATAAAACAGCAGAGGACCAACAACATAAGTGGTCAAGAAACCAATACAAATAGCCACATAGTGTTATGAGACCTCTAAACATTACAAAAAGAAATACAAAGGGAGAATTTGGGAAAAGTCCTTTTAACTTGAAAAACATGTAAAACATTTTGTTAAAGCTGTGTATAAATGTAATTAAATGATTCTTAAAGGGTATCATGGTCGATTGCTACCCTTTGAGTCAATATATGAACCCCTGAAATGAATGTGAGAGGATATATGAGTTTTTGTTATGGAGATTGCTAAAGGAAAAAAAGTGGTTTGGTGGGCTATGGGCATTGGAGAAGGCACATAAAAATGCGTCCAACTCAAGCTACAAAGTACACCTTATATTGTCCTTACCAAGGCTTTGTGTTGAGCAATTGCTTTGTTGTGCGTGTTTTAATTGTTGTGTTCTGAATCTGAATTGTTTCCTCCTACAATGTGCCATAGCTATGAGGGCCAAGACCACTAAGATCTTCCTAGGGTGAGAAGGAGTTGGATTGTACTGTTAGGAAGAAGTAGAACCATAGTGATGCGGCAGAACATGCTGAAGTAGAAGTTGTGAGAGAAATCTCACAAGTCTACCCGTATCAATCTATGGCATAATAGTATCTAAATGCTATTTAGAGAGCAGCCCTTGATCGTCTTTTAGATATGCCCTTTTACTAAGACCTTTTAGGCAAGGTTTTAAAATGCATTTAATTATTTAATATTTATTATTTATACATTGTCCACCACAACTAGTGATGTACTCTACTAGAAGATACCTATATGATTATTGAAATTTGTGAATGCTTATAGCAAACATTTAATGACTTTTTTATAATATTTTAAAATCATTCACTTCAGTAAGTGGAACTCATTCAAATTATTTTTAATTGTAACTTGTGGGTCCATCAAGACTAACTTATGACAATAGTTGTGTCGATCCACCAAACATGAACCCACATGCAAGAGGCAAATGAACTATGTTACTATAAGGGTTGTACTCGACCCAAATGGATTTAGTTTTGGAACTACGCATGCTCACAACTGGCTGAGCCAAGGATTGTATGATTCCTAACCCAGCCCGAATCCAATAAAAGGGGGAAAAAAATAAAGGACCATTCAACTCTACAAAATTTCTTGTAAATGTTTGTGAGTTTCTGGTTCAAGATTGGCAAGGCAAGAACCAATTTGTGTCCATTGTGGTCATTAGGGTTAAGCGAGTGGGAAGCCTTAACCACATAATAGCATCTCACATCAACTACCACATCATTCCTCTATTTAAGGAAATTGTAGCAATCCCAATTCTTAGACATTTCATTATCATTTTCTAAACAACTCAACAATTGGATATTGATCTCCTCAACATGTCTCTTCTTCTTAGACTACTAAGCAACAACCAACCTATGCCCTTTGTGCTCATAACAGGTAACCTAGCAGATAGCCTCAACCACATAGTAGCATCTCACATCAACTACTCCATCATTCCTCTATTGAAGGAAATCATACCAATCCCAATTCTTAGACATTTCGTTATCATTTTTAGAACAACTCAATGATTGGATATTGATCTCCTCAGCATGCCTTTTGACAAGCCTTCAAAATATGCAATCACCAAAAGCGAATCAACTTCCTTGTTCATTGTTGTCTAAGAATTTAATGCCAACTAGGTCTCATACTCCACAACTCTCTTAGCCACAACATTCAACTGCTCATAGCACTACTTGAGTCTCTATTTTGCAGATGTTTCTTTTTTGAGGGCAAGAAACTCTAATTTTAGTTGTTTTGATGATTTTTTGTAGTCAAGCCTTTTGAATCTAGTGTGTTTTGTAGCATTCAATGGGCTTGGATGACTATTAGAGGTTTTGTTAAGTGTCATGATACCTTCAACAAATCTAAGGGTACATAATATAGTTTTAGATCAATTTCATGGAATCTTTATTGGAACAATAAACCCTTAGCCTTGTTGCAAGGCTGCTCTATAAAAGCATGGGCTGGTAAAATTATTAATGTGTTCAATTATATCCTTAATTTTGTGCAGTTGAAAACTTGGGGCAGTATAAAAAATTAGTACTCTTTACCTGCTTCTCAAAAAAAGAATGTTCTCAATTTTAAAAAAAGCCATGTTGAAAGATACCCTCTCAATTTTTTCTTGATTTCAATGACAATTACAATGTAATCATGCACCCGTTAAGGTTAGCTTCAAACCAAACGATGCAGAAAAGAACTCTAACCAAGAATGCGCCCTAAAACCACTTAAGGAGGAGGGGCAAGCATATGGTCAAAGGATCCCTAGGATCTAATTAATCAATAACTGAAATGATTACAATTGAATGAGAGGAATTAAACTCAACACCAAGAATGTGCACACAAGATCCTTTAGAAGGCGAGGTGCTAACATATGGCAGAGTGCTAATTACAAAACTGAAAGAACTTAGGCAGATAACAAGCCATGAGAGAATTTCCACTCTTCCACTAAAACAATGGGGGGAAAGAAATTACAAATAAACAATTCATCCGATGTGGCAGGCATCCACTCAATGGTGGGAATTCGCCACTTAAACACTAGTTGAGATAGAAAGATACAAATGTTTATTCTTCCACACTGGCGGTAAACCATCCAGAGGTTACAATGTGTGAATTAAAACACAAGTAAATGCAGAAATATAAATGACTAGATTAGTACTACTAATTATCAGCCTTACAATGTAAATTATCTGCAAATTACATAGATTTCCAATAGAAATCTGCTCCAAAACAGCTGCAATGATGACACTACATTTCTAATTACAAATAAGAATGAACACACCCAAGAAATATAGTACGAAATGGAAATAACCAGGTCTGATATACAAAACCAGCAAACTGAATGTTCAGACCAGCAAGCTAGGAGATCACTAAAATGCTCATATCTCCTTCGATACTCAACCAAATGACACCAAATCAATTGCAAATGAAAGCTAGATGAAAGCATCCAAAAACAAGTCATTAAACAACTTCAATACCCTTCTAATTATTAAGCACGCATCCCAAGAAGAAATCTGGAAATGATAAACCATCCTGGACAAGGCGACCTGCTCTAGAAAATTGTAGACATCATAATAAAATCTGAAAATGCACAAGAATGATCGCCTATAGCATAGGAAATGATTGAGAAAATAACCATATGCAAATTAAAATCACTTCAAAAGCTGTAAATGAAAACTAGTTTCAGCCATACTTGAACCAGCAAGCACAAAACTGGAAAATCTCACCAAAATCTTCAACGTTGATGCACAATATGCACTTCTGATTGAAGCACACTCACAATTGACCATATAGGGAACCATAGTTTCAAGCCCGAAGAATGGAGTAAATTCGCTAAGCTTTCCCTTAGCCAGATTCTCCATAAAAAACTCGCTTTATTGCTCTTGAAAATATTTTAATTTTTAAAATATTTCTTCCCTCTTATTTTGGCATCCAAACTTTAGGGAGATAATAAACTTTTAATAAAATAATAACCATCTCCAAAGTGGCATCCCATCCTTAAAATAATTAACTGACTTTAGAAATATTAAATATTTCTTTCATGGGACGTCCTCCCTTTTATGACCACTTTTTAAAACAAGTTATTATGCTAGGCCAAGGTCATAAAATATTAAAATCATTAAATGATTTAAATAAATCATTTATTCACAAATGCACCTCAGAAAGCCAAATTAAGAAAAACTCAATTGCTCCTGCTAAAAATATAACTTACTAAAAATAGTAAATTTTGAAAAGTTGTTCTGCCCACTTTGCATGTCATACCATTGCGAAGCTCTCCGAAAACCCAGAAAGAATCCGCACTCCAAATCTCCAAACTCCAATGTGCTAGCTAAAAATAGCAAGTTCCAGAAAAGGTTGTTTGATGGATATCCATGTCACACTATTCTGAAGCTCTCCAAGAACCCAGAAAACATCACTGGACATGCATCAGAAACTCATACATGCAAACCCTCAAAACTGCTCTAGAATACCAATAGCATAAGAAACCCTAATTTTACCTCTGACAAGCCTACGGGCTTCCAGAAATAAGCTATCAGGCATTGAAGGGCAAATGGCAAAAATGGGGACATTACACATGTATAGAATTAAATTTCCAATAAGCAACAAGTTTAAAACTAAAAATATTGGTTACTTTTGTTGGCTTGATGACTCTACTTTCTTTAACATTAGTGTCAAAAAAATGTATTCCTTGTTAACTAACTCTCGGGAGATACTCGCCAATGTCAATACTAAATGAAAGTTGAACATTGATATTAAACAATGGTCTCTCATCCCTAAAACATGTCACTGTATTGAACCTAAAAAATCCTATTTTAGATGGTTATTGCTAATTAAAAAGCTTGCTTTGGAAACTTGTGAGCACCTATTCTCTATATGCAGCTATGCGAAGAGTGTTTGGGCTCTATTTTAAGGAGTGTTTTGGGCTAGGATAATACGAATAGTTTTTCTTGACATGAAATTTTGTTTGGTTATATCATCTGTTTTAAAGAGCATCTTAAATTAATAAAACAATGCAGCAATAAGCTGAAATACAACAGATACAGCAGCAAAAAAAGAGATATTAAAATCTACAAGCAAAACTCTATATATTGAATTTCCTTCCTTCACAAATCCTACAAACAAAATATTGAAGAACTTTGCTGAAAACTAACGAATCTTTAAAGTGCATGGTACAACCTCTATATGACATTTCCCTCAAGAAACCAAAAGGGTTTCATCCTCTAATGTAAGTATCCAAGGGGTTTCGTCCTCAGATTGATGAATGAACACACATGCACAAACAATTTCAACAAAGTTTTGGCATGTATTTTATTGATGCTTAAGGCCCAACTTTATTGATACTAAAAAGTGAACTGAAGAAACTATGTATTTTATTGATCCTTAACGCCCAATTTTGCTCCCAAATTCCAACACCCCTCTTCTCCAACAAATAATGACTAAAATTAATATTTGATATTCTACCTCCAAATGCCCACCAAAAGATATGGCATAACCTCCAATTGATTCTTGGGTAAAAATAGTCAATCAGTAACTCCTCCATAAAAGTTTAACATAGGATAAGCTAAATATAGAGAGAGTTACACAAGACCCATGTAGAATCCCATGCCTCAATCAGACAGCCAAAAGAGGCCATATAGAAACAAATTTAAATAAGACGTACAAAAATATTTATTTTAGATACCCAACTTGGCAAGCTCCTAACTTCTAGTCTGATGGGAAAAATCAAACTTCTTTAGTGCGTTGGAAAGATATCTAGAAACCCTACTCGAACAAACCAGTACCCAAAAATGCTCTGAAGACCTCCGAAAATGCAATTTAAGAAAATTGCAAAAAATACTCAAATTTTAAATATTAAATTGAAATTATCTCCCTATCACATTCCCTAAACCCATAGGAAATATGGAATGGAATTTTGGATCCCTGAATTATACTATTAGAAAGGGGACATTACATATATCTATTCACCTTTCATCTTCTTCAAAACTATCCAATATTTTAAATTCTATTTCCCATATCATATTCAATTTTTTACATCTTTTTTCAGGTACAACTGTTCAATGTAATCCTAATTATAAAACAATATCAAAATCATATTTATTATTGTCTACCTATGCTAAGAGATACAAACACTCCAAATACTAGACAGAGTATCATATTGCCACTAATTTCCATTAGTTGCAAAAAAAAAAAACTTAACTTAAAAAGGACAGCAAAGATTTTAGGAAAAAAAAATTATGCATTAAGTATTACTAATACTCTCTTTTTTTATTCATTTATTTTCTTGCAAATTTAATGGCACAATTCTCTCCAAATGTTCTCAAGTCAAAATGCACCCAGCTGTCAAGGTATGGTTGGCTTTGGGTGCATTCCAAATTTAAATTGGTGCATCCAGTATAGTAACCTACTTGATTCGATTCTTCTCAGAGCAGAAATGTGTAACAATCATATAATAAGGGCCAGCTATATTTTTAAGTTTGTAACACTTATAAATAATAAATTTCAATTGTTTTAACTTTCTGTGTTCTTTCACAGTATAAAGCTCAACTTCTTGCAATATACTCAAGAAAAGAAACAGCACTATGTATAACTAAACCCAAAATACAGAACCCACCATAAAACTCTCTAAGACAAAAGAAGTCAACTGCAACATGTAAACACACATTTGTAGTAAACGCAATATTAATACAGAGGTGTTCTTTTATCTCTACAATATTTGTGCCATAGTTAGTAAATCAATACTATACATTTAAATACAATATTCTTTTCATTATAAGAAAATGAATTCTTTCTATAAAAAAGTTATACCAAATCAAAAACTTGACGCGGCTCTATGATTGACAAGAGATCGTAGCAAAAAAATGCTAAACTGCTGTTTATCCGTTTAGCCAAGCTCAGTCCTTTTTTGCAGCGCTCATGTACTTCAGTTAGTAAGCAATCATACAGCTGGCCTATGCATCTAAAAACTCCATCCTTCAATTGTAAAGGTGGTATATCCTCGCCTGTGAAATAAAATAAAATGAACAGTCAGCCGAACAGTGCATGAAAATCCAAATGCTCAAATAGTAATCCAAGAAAGTAGAAATCAAATAATTATGGATGTGTCCTCAAATATTATTGATAGTATTGGAACACTGATAAACCTGGAGAACTCATGTCAGATGGAAGAAGATGAAATTTTCCAACTTAAAAAAAATGCAAGATATTATTGACAAATAAATGCATTAGTTATACTAGCAAATTGGGAAAAAATATAATAATAATAATTATTATATTAACGTTCACATGTGACAAAAGTTGATCATTGGCACTCAAAAGCAGACCCAGCTACAGTAAGAAAATGGTAGAATGAAAAGAACTCTAGGCTAAAGAAAGATCTAAATACACGAATCAAAGACCAACAGGAGTAAATCTAAAGCAATTAAACCCCAAACCATACGATCTAGATACGAGGACAGCTGGCCATGTATAGAAGAACCTTGCAATAAAATGGAACAAAATCTGGAGACCATGACTTGAAGCTAGCACCATCAAACATCTGAAGAAAAGTTTAGCTCTGAAACTTAAATAACATAAAGTGACTTGCTAACACCAACAAGAAACTGAAAAGTCAATAATAGTGCCAATACATGAATAACACAAGAAAACCAATCCCACCATGAAAGATTCCTAAAACATCACAACCTTTTTGCATTAGGCAAATTCACATGTGCCGTTTGGAGCACAGATGCAATCTAAGGTTACCAATGTAATATGAAAGCTATAAAGTTACATTAAAGTTAACTTAGAATTACATCATTTTATAACACATTTTGTAACTTAACAAGATGTAAGTTGCCAACCACCAATCATGAATAACTTTTCCACCTTTCTAGTGATAAATGAAAAGATTCAACACATCTGTGTCTCTAACTTCCTTCATCAGTTATCCGTTGCTGTATGTCTGATTATGGTAACATTTAGTATCGGAGCCACATTTGTAAATGGAAGCATATTTGAGTTTGGAAGGTAGAGAGAGGAGCCTTGATGACAAGCCAGTGCAAATACATGAAATTGCAGTAATAGGGTAACAATTAAATAAAAGCCATACAAGAAAGACAATACAAGAACATTCCATCAGCATCTGACATTCCACTAGTACTCAAGTATGAGAAAAATCAAGCAGCCCCATGTATGAGATAATTCTAGCAGTGCCAAATATTGCAATATGTATGAGAGAATTCTATCAGAGACAAAAATTGCAATCTATACGAGAAAATTCAAAACATCCCAAATACAGGATAAATAGTCGCTGGTTCAGCTCATTGATTCAGTCCCCCAAAAAAAACTTTGAGTTTGGGTTCGTTTGGGGTTCATCCATATACAAATATTAAAATACACACACAAACACACACACACACACACACACACACACATCACCTTCATTTAATCTAAACTCTCATTATATTCTAGAAGTGTCCACATTTAAAAATAAAAAAGCCTTTCCATCATAAATAAATAAAAACATATCCATATTTTAAAACTCTTGTATAAAGGTTATTTAATAACTTTCATGAGTAAATTGTTTGTTAAAAAATAGAGAAATTTCAACTGAGTTCGCTTAAAGGTTGAGATGGGAGCTGTTCATCCATATAAAAATATTAAAATACACACACACACACACACACATCACCTTCATTTAATCTAAACTCTCATTATACTCTAGAAGTGTCCACATTTAAAAATAAAAAAGCCTTTCCATCATAAATAAATAAAAAAGTATCCATATTTTAAAACTCTTGTATAAAGGTTATTTAATAACTTTCATGACTAATTTGTTTGTTAAAAAATAGAGAAATTTCAATTGAGTTCGCTTAAAGGGTTTAAAATTTTAATATTATTGGATCCTTTCCGCACGCTCACCAGTGATAAATGATGTACTATTCATTTTGCCAAGCAAAGGAATTGAATTGTGTCATTAACATTCGTGATGTCTCCTACTAAAATCAAAATCATTGTCTTCATTTTTATAGGGTTTGGTGAAATTCTATCAAGAAAATCAGAATTTACAACTGACACTTGACTTGATTCATGTAATTCTTCAGCAGCATGAAAAATAGCAAGGTGGTCTTCATATATTGGAGGTTTTGTTACTTTGCCACCCTACGGATGCCTTTTCCAAGCCATTTGATCCATTCTTGTGTGCCATTCAAAACCTTTTCTCAAAATGCAAATGCAAAATTCAAACAATGGGCTATAACAAACAAAATGTTTGTGAAAAGGGGATTCCAAAAGATAGTTAAAAATAGTAAAAATAAATTTTTGAAAGGGCCAAAATGTTGTGGGTTTGCAATGGATTCAAAAAATTGTCAAAACTTGTCGATGCTTCTCCCGAGCTCATCCAAGAGGAGATCATAAGCCAAATCCCAAACCCTAGCCATACCACTACCCGCATTGGACCCAAATCTATAACTGAACTAGATCATAACTGAACCAATAACATAGATTATAGGCTATATGAGAAAACAACACATCACCAAGTACCAAGAGAGTATGAAAATTTTAATGTAGATATGTATATATGTATGGGCATGTATAGATACATATATAAATATAAATAACATACATATACACTACATACATAAACATACATACATATATACATACATACACACTACATCATAGTTGTCGGGAGATGCGTCTCCCCCCCTCATAGACGCGTCTCGGAGATCGGTACCGTCTCTGGAGACGTCTCCAAGAGGTTGGAGACTTCCGCTGAAGTTTCCCGAGTACCTTGCCGTCTCCTACTGCAAAAAACGACGTCTCCCGTTATAATACCTAAAAAAACTTTTAAGTTTAAACATTTGAAACTTTAAAAATTAAAGCATAATGAATTTGACACATCTAAGAGTGATTAAATTATTGTTTTGAAAGTTCAATGTCATCATATTTTTCAGATTTTCTATAAATTACTAAATTTATTTTCAGATTTTCTATAAATTATTATTTTTTTATTATTATTTATATTAAAAAAAAATGGCGTCTCCAAGTACCCCTCGTCTCCTATTTTCAAAAAAAAGCATACCGGTACCGGTTTCAGTCTCTCGTACCAGTACCAGTCTCGCGACAACTATGCACTACATATATACATACATACATAAATATATATGTAAATACATACACACACATATAATTCACATACATGTACATATAAATATCTGCATACACATACATAGATATGCATATACATATCTACATACACATATACATACATAGATATACATACATAAATACACATCTGTGTGCATACATATATGTACATATATGATCTCCCCGTACATTATGTATGTACGTATATGTTTGCATGAATGCATGACATGCATATATATATACATGTATCCATATACATATATATTTATCTATATACATCTACACATGTATATGCATATACATACATACATACATACATAATACATACATGTATCCATATACATATATTTATCTATATACATCTACACATGTATATGCATATACATACATACATACATGCATACATATATGTATATATATATGTATATATATACATATGTATGTATATATATACATATATATACATATACATATGCATATACATAATTAAATATATATGTGTATATGTATGTGTATGTGTGCATATTACATATATAATGTATGTATATGTAGATATATACATATGTACATATGCATACATACATATTGTAGACACCTAAAATTCACCAAATCTAAAATATAAGTATATGTACATATGAATATAATATGTATACATATGTATAAGATGTATGTAAATTATACATACATCCATGCATATATATATATATATATTTTGGAAACACTTGAAATTCACATCTAAAATAATGTCTAGCATTACTTCAATAATACATCACTAATTATTTCAAATAATTAATTAAATCCATTTCAATCCCATTAAGTTTAATTTAATTTATTCATTTTCACACACTTAAAATAAATATTAAATAACTAAAATTATCCCTCCAAAGTCTTTCATCACATAATGTGATGATTAAATCATGGCATTGTTATTGTAGTCTACAAGGTTTGAACCCCTGTTAGACCATTGTAATTGCAAGCATTGTGCCCTCACTAATCCATTGTGTTCACAAGTTTGAAATTTTGCATTGATGTTGTTGGCATTCATGCCAGTAACTTAGTACTCCAAACTCTTGTTGGGTGAGTGTACTCACAAGCTCTATGCCCCTAATGAGCTGCTAAGCTTGTGGGTATGGACTATTCACGTTAATGTTGTGCATTCATGGTGAGGATGAGATCCCCTACTTTTGGCCTCACCTAGTCTGAACCAAGCTTAATATTCCCATGATATTGATAAAAAAAGAAGTTATCCCTCCACAATTTAAACTATCATCCATCCATAATAATTAGATAAAAAATAAATCACTTAAATCTCAACCATTTGTTTTCACCAATAAAATTTTCATCATTCACTTACATCAAACACCGTTAAATTAAAGGTCCCCTTTCACATGATCCAATGCTCCAAGAGCATCTCCACCATCCATCTATCATTAAAACTCAACCATTCACATTCCCATTCAAGCACCTATAAATCAAGCCCTCAATCCTCCATCACACATAAAATCAAGCATACCCATACCTAGAAATAAAAGAGAAATACAAGAGGATGCAAGGAATCAAGGGCATGGAGGGTACACGCTATTGAAATTTTAGAGACCCCAAGACTAACTACATTATTCCAATTAGAAACTTAAGTTGGGAAGCAGACAATCTTTATGTATATATTCACTTCATCGACTTTACATTATTAGGCCCTTATACGTAGATATATATGCATACATATGTATGTAGATATACATACATACATACGTATGTAGATATATATGTAGATATATCTACATTTATATATACATACATATATAAATTCATATATGTATGTAGATATATACACATACATATCTACATATGTTGATTTATGTATGTGGATATATCTACATACATGTATGAATGTATGTTTATCGACATATGTGTATGTATAATTACGAGTAAATGAGCAAACACATGCATATATTTGATTAAACTTCAATTATGAAAAAATAAATTGAAACCATCTCTTTTCAGCAAAGGCACATTTAAAACCGCCCCAACAATTTCATAAGTACCACTTAATATTACAAAATTGTATATCTCTGACAATTTTTACTCTTCATCTTCTAAAAGACATAAGTTTTGCATGCAAACTTAAAACGAAGCGCCATTTTTTTGAGCTTTCTGAGAAAAACACAAACATATAAAAACAAACAGTTTTTGCAACCCAAACTTGCTGAAGTGTCTTCCTTTGAGCTTTACTTCTAGATCCAATATGGCAGCCATGTTTGCAATCACAACATGAACCATAAACTGGCTAGGATGCTTCAAATCAGCTCACCAATTACATTCTAGCCTTGTGACTTCTCAAAATAACCTTAGAATGATCAATGGTTAGAATTTGCAGTCCCATATCCATAGGACGGTCATACATATGTAATCAAACAACATCATACAAGCATGTAACCAAAGAAGCAGCAACAAGAACATTGACAATTACTGTGACAAGTATTTTGACCTGCATAAACCCTAAAGAAGGATATAACTACAATTGAAGGGAAACTCATTCATCTCCACTATGTAATTAGCCAAGTACAGTCAAACTCAACTACAATGAACAAAGGTTGGAACATGACGTATTGAGCTCAACAAGTTTCAAGAACTCCAACATACAAGAATCCACTATTTCATTCTAAAACATTGCTCAAATGGTGTTCTAGTGTGCAAAACCTCTTGCTCCCAAACGTAAACATGAGTGCTGATGTGACTGAAATCATCCAAACTTTTATATGTAACCTCCTACACAATTCCCAAGGTTTAAGACATGCATTCCCATGCTTAGAAGTGGAAACAAACAGAAAACCTCTTTGAATTCCATGTTTTACACACACATGAACAAGTTCACCACTCACGACGAATTCACCACGACAATAAGTTATTTACCACTAGAGTTTCTATGTTCACCATAGTAATTTGCGTGTTCGCTAAGGCAAAATGTGTTGACTACAATCTCTTTGCCAAACAAATAATGTTTCCACTTTTTAACTACTTGAACCAATGCATAAAGCTCCTTATTGTAGGTATAATACCCAAGGACAAATTACAAATGTTAACATATAGGCTTACCTTATTGCATTAGGACAGCCTCCATGGAATAATTCCTTGCATACATTTCCACTTCAAATGGTAGTTGTGAATTGGTAAGAGTGAACATGGGTTCATTGCTCGTTTGCTTCTTCAACTCCTTGAAAGCCATTTGTTGCATGTTGCCCTCTTTAAAACTCTTTCCATGACCTGTTATTGCATGCAATGTACCTGCTATGGAAAAAAATGAATCGACAAACTTTCCTAAGTATTGGGCCACTACAACAAAGTTAGCCAATTTTATGAGTTTTCCTTGGCGGACTTCATAGTTGTTGCGCCACTTTGCTCATTTGTTAAGGCGGAGTTTGTCTTCCTTATGCTATTCCCATCTTGCCCTCGGGTAGACTTCATCTTCTCTTGGACAAGGCGGACTTTGAAGCTGGCTGGACAAGAAGCATTTTCCTCTAAGAGTACTTGATCCTGTGGCTGGACATCTTCATAGCGGACTTCACCAATGCTTGGACATGCTTCCCTGTTGGAAGGCGGACTTTGCCTTGTGCCTGCCATTGCTTTGGGTGAACTTTGCCAATGCTTAGACACTTCCTTTCTTGTGGCGTACTTTATACTTAACCAAACATCTGACTTAGTCAAAATTTTCAAATTTTCTCTCTCCTTCTGGGTTGGACGGACTTGGAGGTTTCTCTGCCATTTTGCATTTATGTCCATGCCTTAGAAATTTATTTCATGTTGAGTTGGGCGGACTTCGTGTTTGCCTTGCCATACACTCTTCCTTCCGTGCCAAAGAATTTTATTCCGTCATGCCGAGGAGTGGATTTCATGCTAGCTTGATCCCCTCTCTCTCTAGGCATTTTCCATTTTTTTTTTCATATCCATGCCTTAGAAAAATTTCCTCTCCCAAAGTTGGGCGGACTTCAACCTCTCCTTGACATTGGCGCACTTTAGCCTTGCTTTGTCCAAGGGCGGACTTGGACATCTCTCTGACATGGGCGGACTTGGAGGCTTGTCTTTCCATCCACTTATCTCATGGGCGGACTTGGAGCTTGTCTTGCTAGTGCCTACCTTTGGCTTGCCAAAGGCAAGGGCGGACTTGCCATGATTCTCTGCCATCCTCTACTTCCGTATGGCAGACTTCATCCTTGTCTTGCCAATCACATTTTTCTCCGTGCCTTAGAAAATTTCTATCATGCTGAGGAAGGGCGGACTTCATGATGGCTTGGCCATCTTCCATACTTGGCGTATTTTTGGCCAATGCTTTAGACAAATCTCTCTTCTCTCCTCTGGGCGAGCTTCACCTTCCCTTTTCCATCTCTTCTTGGCTTGGGCAAACTTTGGAGGCTGGCTTCCATTGACTTTTGGGGCGGACTTTGACCTTGCTTGGACAGGGGCGGACTTGGCAAGCTCTTTGACATGGCGGACTTTTGGCTCTCTCTGCAAAGGGCGGACTTCATGCTCTGGCTTGCCAGTGGCAAGTTTCTCCAAGACTTGTGCTAGGGCGGACTTTGAGCTTGGCCTGCCATTCCCTTCCTTTGGCTTGCCAAAGGCAAGGGCGGACTTCATCATGCCTTAACCACTTCCTATCTTGCTGGGCGGACTTGGAGATCTCATGCCATTTGACTTTCTTGGGCGGACTTTGACCTTCTTGTGCCAAAGGCGGACTTGCCTTGTCTTGTGCCATCCATCTCTCTCCAAACATCTTGGGCGGACTTTTGCTTCCTCATGCCAAGGGCGGACTTGGCAACTTTCATGCCATGGCGGACTTGACAATCTTCATGCCATGGCGGACTTCGGAGACCACCTTGCCTGTGGCAGACTTTGAGGTTTCCATGCCATCTTCTTTCTTGATGGCGCCATTCTCAGACTTAAGCATTTTCCCAAAATTTTCACCATTTTTCAAACCTTTTTCACTTTACCTTGATTTTCTTGATTTCTGGAGACATGTTGATTTTCTGCTCTGTAGGATCCAAAAATAGAAACTTTTTCCCAAAATAGAAACTTTCCAAAAATAGAAAAAGCAAAAAGCATCTCTAAAAAATAGGAACTCCGGAATGGCCTAAAAATGCCAAAAATCAAAAAAGCAAAAAGCAAAAAAGCAGAATCCCTAAAAAATAGGAAGTGTCAGAAACGACCGAAAGCAATGGCGATCTTCGTCTACCGGGTCTTCTAAGCACTTCTATGACGTTAAGGCACAAAAAACGGGTTCAAAATCCCAACTTAGCCGGACTGACTTTCAAAATTTACCCAAATTAAAGACTCTCAAAGACGTTGCGCAGAGGGCGGAACCAAACTTGGGGGTCCCCATTTGCGATGGGGCGATGTGTGAAATAGGTCACAACATCTGGCGACTCCACGTTGGGAATGTTCCTGAACATTCCAAAGACAATACCCACTTTCAACCCAACATCTTAAATCAGTTCCAACAAACTCATCTTCTGGTTAAAAAAAAGAGTACTAAAACGAAAAGGGAATTCTAAACTATATCAAGATCTTTTGTCTGTTTGTTACAAGTGTGTGCACTTGGCATTCATTTCCTTCTCGTAAGGACACTAAGTTTCTTTGGTTCCATCATGGCTTTCATTATATTTGGTCTTAACTCCAAAAGCATCCTTGGATAGAGCCTCACTGCCAGCGAGCGTCCATAGCCCCGGCGAGGTTATCTGCTACAATCTCACGGAGATTGCTCTACTTCCGGCGATTTATTTTATCGTGTTGCTTGATTGCACGCCTGTAGAGATGTCCGCACACCCGTAACCAAGTGCTTTGATCTTTTCTTTTCTTTTCTTTTACTTTGATATTCTTGTTCTTTCTCAACTTTTGTGCACTGTGGTTTGTAAGCAACGAAGCCTACGTGGGTTTGAGTATTATAGTGGCGCTGAAGTAAGACTTTGCTTATTTCCTTTTGTTCAAACCATGATTTCTTCTCTGAAACGGTCGTGACTTAGAGAATTTATTATATGTGTAAGGTGTAGTAACTGTCAAATTCAAAATCAAGATATAATAGAGGATTCCCCGTTCAGTTAAGTACTAACCTTAACCAACGTATATTTCTGAGACAACTGATCTTGGGACTTGAAGGTTCTCTTGAAGTATTTGTCCAGGGGATACTCATAACATAACTAGGTGAAATCAATCCAGAGTGTGCGTGTAAGCAACACCACCTTTCTCACAAAATGGGAATCCCTCTTATTCAAACTAAACTAAACACACAAAAACCCAAGCAAACTAAACTACGCACACAAAGCAAAGAAAGCAAAGAAAGCAAAAGCAACTAAACTAACCAAAACAAAAGCAAGAAAACAAACCAAACTAAAAACGAAACTAAACTAACTATATACAGGTGGGTCCCACCCAAAGATTCAAGGTCGGAAATAGTGTTTCAAAAATTGCCCGTTGACTGGCAACGGGATATCTTCTCCAGTTAATGTCCTCAACCTGAATGCGTTCTCTCCCAAAATTTCGGAGACTTGATATGGTCCCTTCCATAAATTATCAAATTTTTCATGATCACCCCTCCTCTCATGTGTTTTGTCCCAATACAAGACTAAGTCAGAGATTCTGAATGATTTTATTGTTGCACGTCTATCAAACCATCTCTTAACAACCCCTTGGTGTTTAGCAAATTTCTCCAAGGCCTGGTCCCTTTGTTCTTCGAGTAACAATAGTTGTGATAGACGGATCTGGACTCTGTCGTCTGGGTCCAAGTATTCCTGCATAAACCTTAGTGTTGGAATTCTTAACTGGATGGGAAATACAGGATCTTGTCCATAGACTAGGTGGTATGGAGAGGTCCCCAATGACTTCTTAGCTCGTGTCCTGTCTGCCCACAGAGCAAATCTTAGTTGAGAATGCCAATCCCTCGGGTTTTGATCTAACAATTTCTTGATTACAGTGAGCAAATTCTTATTGGTTGACTCTGCCAATCCATTACCCTGAGGGTAATAGTTCGAAGAAAATTTCAAAGTTATCCCATAGTCAAATGCCCAATTGGAGAATTTTAGAGAAGCGAATGCCGAACCATTGTCGCATACTAAAGCCTTAGGACAACTGAATATTGTGATAATATGCTCTTCAAGAAACTTGATTACCGCATCCGTTGTACAATTCTTTAATGCTTGTGCTTCAGACCATCGGGTGCAATAATCAGTCGCTGTCAGAATGTATTTGTGCTGCGCCGACGATGGTGGATTTATCGTGCCAATAAAATCTAGACCCCACAATGCAAATGGCTTTACTTCAGTTATGGGCTGTAGTGGCATGGCCGGATTCTTCTCCCTTGTTGCAGTGACCTGGCAGGTGTGACAAGTCTTTACATGTCGATAGGCATCTTTAAAGATGGAGGGCCAATAATACCCTGCTCTAAGTATCTGACAAGCAGTCGCTTGACTTCCGCCATGTCCTGTACCGAATTTAGAATGGAAATGCTCCATTATCATCTTAGCTTCATCATTCCCCACACATCTCAAGTAGATTCCTTCGTGGTTTCTTCTGTAAAGTACTGATCCTTGCAACATGTAACGCTAACATTTCAGGCGAAAAGCTTGTTTCTGTGTGGAATTCATGTGAGCAGGACATTTGTGATTAATTAGATATGCAGTGATATCATAATACCACTCCTCTGGAGGAGTGTCAGTTAGCACGTATGTTTGTTGCACTAAACTCGGTCCTTCTATTGCCATCGTCTGAGTTAAGGCTTGGCCTCTGACCAACTTCATTGGTTGTATTTCTATGTCATACTCTTGGATAGTGGCAACCCACTTTCCTCTTCTCTCTTCAAGCTCATTTTGCATCAAGAGTGTCTTAACGGCTGCATCCAGCACTATGGCGAAAACTTTACTCCTTAGAATGTAATGCCTAAATTTCTTGATGGCTTTCACTAGTGCATAGGCTTGTTTTTCAACATTTGGGTACCTCAGTTCGGCATCTCGGAGGGGCGTGCTCATGAATGCAATGGGATGTTCATCTCTATCTTCTGTTCTTTGAGTAAGTATTGCGGCACAAGAATGTTCTGATGCAAAGGAATACAGATAAAAGGGCCTGGTATAGTCCGGACTAACCAAGACAGGAGCTTCAACTATTGCTTGTTTGATTTCTTCAAAAGCCCCTTTTGTTAGTGTTGTCCACTCGATCTTAGCATTCTTTTTCAACATCTCGTTCAAGGGTTTCACTATCTCGGCAAAGCCAGTGATAAATTTTCGGACAAAGTTGATCTTTCCAAAGAAAGATCTTAATTCTTTCTGGCTAGTAGGCAGGTTGATTCTGGAAATTGCCTCAATGCGCTCGGGATCGATCAGAATTCCTCTTTTCGTGATCAAGTGACCCAGTAGCTTGCCTTCGGTAACCCCAAATATACATTTCTTAGGATTTAAAGAAATCCCGTATCTTTGGCATCTTTTGAATACTTTTCTCAGATCCTCTATATGATCTCCTCTCGTTTTTGAAAATACTGTTAGGTCGTCCATATAGATGATTATACATTTCCCAATCAAATCCCTGAAAGCGATGTCCATGGCCCTCTGAAATGTGGCTCTTGCATTAATCAGCCCGAAGGGCATCCTTTTGTAAGCGAAAGTGCCCCACTTCGTGGTGAAGGCTGTCTTTAATCTGTCTTCATATTCGACCAGCACCTGGTTGTATCCAGAGTATCCGTCCAAAAAGGACATCATTCGTGATCCATTGACAACTTGTAAAACTTCGTCTAATGAGGGCAACGGATAGTTGTCCTTTTCTGAAGCTCGATTTAGGTTCCGGAAGTCTACACACAACCTTATTTCCCCGTTCTTCTTTCGAACGGGAACTAGGTTGGCGACCCACGTTGAGTGGCGCACTGGGAATATAATTCCGGCTGAAAGTAGCTTCCTGACCTCTTGATGGATTAGAGGCTCTAGTATTGGATTAACCGGCCTTTGGCGTTGCCTGAACGGCCTACTCTCGGGCTTGAGAGGAATGGTATGCGTGATGATTGAGGTGTCGTAGGTCCTCAAGTCCTCATAGCTCCATGCTATGATATCCATAAACTCCCTCATGTTCCGGATTATTCCATCCTTCTCCATGGGGGTACAAGCTTTGCCTATGCACACATTTCTAACTTCCTCTTCCGTTCCCAAGTTTATCTTTTCATATTGGTCTCCTTCAATCCTTGGGCTTCTGGCTTCTTGGATCTGATCTTGATCAAATATGCGTTCCAACTGTATCATTCCTTTGGGGATGATATTGGTTTTCAAGTTTAGAATACCATCATCGTCTAGCTCGGCTTCTTGTGTTTCTTCCTCATCAATGACTTGTGCAGCAAAGACGTCTGAACTGGTCAAGAATTCGCGAATATGATCATCATTTTCAAAGATCTGAAAATTGGTGACACTGTCCGGAATGGATGGTATGGACGAGAGTTCCACCGTGAACTGGCTTATAGAATCCATGGCTAGCGGCTCCAATGAACTGGCTGCTTGTGCCAAGGAATTTGCTACTTGATTGTTAGACCGATTCACCGACTGGATATTGAAAGCGTCAAAGCTCTCAATGAGATCCCATACTCTATTACGGTAGCGTGCCAATCTTTTATCATTGCAAACATATTGTTTCTTTACTTGTCTCACGACTATTTCCGAGTCTCCGAGAGCGTGTAGGACTTTTGCTCCTTTCTTTAGTGCCAGTAGCAATCCATAAATCAATGATTCATATTCTGCCACGTTGTTCGTGCAGGGGAACTCTAACCTGTGAGCGGCAAGATACGCCTCTCCTCTTGTGTTGGTCAATTCGAAGCCGGCTCCAGCTCCTTTCTTGGATCGAGATCCGTCAAACCGCAAGGTCCAAAATTGTTCTTGCTGTGATGGGGACAGAGGACGTACTTCCGTGTTATCTTCTTGCTCGATCTCTTGTACCATAACGGAGGTAGAAACTCTAGTCTCTCCATTGTATGAAGGACTTGGCGCCTGTGGCATACTTCTCCAAACTTCTTCCACTGCCTTGTGGCACATCTTACATACAAACTCAGAATGTGCAATGTTGTGTATCCGACACCAATTTGGTAGCAGTAAATCGTGGATATGGAGGTGTTCGTGTAATTCTGCTTTCAAGTGAACACTCCTTAGGACAAAGTTTCGGAAACTTTCGAACATTTCTTCGTTATTGTCTTGAAGATCTTGGGGTTCATCCACACGAGTATTAGTAAAGTTGGTTATTTCATTAACCTCGTGGGTTGACCCATGCAACATCAATACTTCGTTTGCCTTAGGCCTGTAAGAGCCTAAGTCAGTCTCGAGAAATAATATCTCGTTATTCTCGCCATACTCGGTGATCATCAGTTTTAGTCTTGGCGTACTATCAATCCTAATTCGGTTAGGAACTCCCTTCCAAGGTAGCCACATATGGGAAAAGTCCGTGGAAATATATCCATTCAATTTTCTTGTCCAATCTCTGCTCAAAAGCATGTCGTAGCCATCTGGAATATCGACGACTGAGATGTCGATACAACTCTGCATTCTTGGGTCTGTTGCTAATTGCATGTGGATATTATTTAACTCTCCCATCACAGGGACTTCTGTCTTGTCCAACTGGGTGACTTTCTTATTAGTCCTTGCGGGTACAAGTCCTAACCTTTGGCAGACAGCCAGTGGCATTACATTGCTTGAAGCGCCTGAGTCCACTAGACAATTATGCAGCATCTTGCCGAATATACGAACGGACAGCAGAAACGGAGCAGGTTCGTCCTTCCCTTGGTAGAATACCACAGGGTGTTTGTCTGGATTGTTGGCACCTTGACTCTTCTCCTTCTGTATTCTGGGGACATATTCAGGCCTTTTCGGGTTCTGTGGTAATTCACTAGCCAGAACTTCTTCTTGAAATATATTCGAGTCTTTAAGAACTTCTTCTGGTGTTATGTCCCTCTGGTTAGGGTCTATTACCGAGGACTGTGTTTGTGTCTTGTTGCCTGATATCTCCCATTCGGTGACGTTAGTGTTGGCTGGGGCGTTGAATGCTCCTCTATTTGGCACACTTTGAGGAATGCTCCTCGGGGCAATAGCTTCAGTTAGACTACCCAAAAGTGTTTCCCGAATTTCGGGAATCCTCATCAATTCTATTAGAGGTAGACTGACTTTTATCTTCTTGAATTCTTCCAAAACATACGAGCTTAATCTTTTCAATTCCTCCTTGGGACGATCTTTTGTTTGGGCCTGTGTCTGCTCCACCTGAGGGTTTGCCTGTCGCCTTTGTTCTGTTTGTGGAACAACCATTTGCCTTGTCCCATTATATTGGACACTCTGTTGGCGATATTCTGGAGAATCTCTCGGAGGAGGTGGTACATTAGTAGCACCCGGATTCGGTGGAGTTTGAAAGTTGTTAGGAGGAATGGATGAAGTCAAGGGTTCACTTTGGCGAATATTCCTCTGGTATACCCTCGGCGAGTTTCCAGACATTTGCTGAAACGCGTGAACTTCTCTTGTTCCTTCCACTAATACGCTGTTGTGTAGAGGCGAAAAACTATACCCATCGTTTGAAGTGGATTGGTCGGCTGGAGTGTAAGTCTCCGTTCCGTCTTGATATTGCAATGTTTCTGCCGGACCATTTGCTGATGCTGGTGGGAATCTTTGACCGGGAGAATATGGTAGATATTCCTGAGATGGAAATCTCACATTTTCAATGATAAGGGCCTGGTCATATCTCGGCGCAGGGACTAGTTCATATCCAGTTACTAGTGTATCCTCAGCTTACGAATTCCTTCTTTCACTTCTGAATATATCTGCCGCTACTTGAAATTCACGACAATGTAACTCGAAATGTTGGTCCGTGTTGTGTAATCGGCACCAACCCGATAAGGCTACTTCGGCCAAGAAAACTTTATCCGCAGGACGATTGTCTGCAAGTGGATTGTCCAAGGGAGATGGCACAGTACCGTTGTTTGGTCCAATATTCCAAGTCTTCTTCTGGAAACCCGGATTGTTATTTCGGAAACCTTGATTGTTCCCTTGGAAATTTTGATTATCCCTTGTATATCCGGAATGATTTTGATTTTGGTGATTATTTTGCTGTGGCTGGTAATTCCTTTGAAAATTCTGTATTTGACTTGTCTGACCCTTCAGATAGGTGACGTCGATCGACAACTTTTTAACTTGATCAATTAGCTCCTTCATTTCATCTTTCTCCTCTTGACTTCTGGTGGAAGTTGTCACGTTCTGGAGGTATACAGGCTGCGCCGGTGGTGCTTGGGACATTGGAGCTCCTGGGTGCGGAACCAATTGATTGCTGCTGGTGGGAACCTTGTTCATCATGGGTGTCTGGTGAGCCAGAGCACGATTGATGTCTTGCACTTGATTTTGGGAAGTTGAATTCCCTAAGTATTGGAGTGAACCTTGGGGAACCCCCACTCCGAGACCATTGCTTGCTGTTACTGCTTCAGCATATGCTTCCTTCAAGTTGGCAGGGACTGGATTTTTGGACTTTACAAACATGGCTGTGAGACGATCCAAGGCCTCATAATAGATGGGCAATGCTGCAGCATTATCCAAGTTGTAAGGATCTCGCAATCTTGTGTATGCCCTTTGAAATCTATTATTGAAAGTACTGATGGGCTCGTGTTCTTGTCTTTTCACCTCCACGAATTGCCTGTATAGATCGGTTGCCGAAATTGGCGCCCTGAATTTCTCCAAGAATGCCGCCTTCATTCCTTGCCACGTGGTAATGGAGTTAGTTGGTAAATGGATATACCAGTAAGACGCTTGATCATCAAAAGTGTAAGGAAACAACCGGCATGCAACATCTTCCTCTCGGATGTCTCTATTTTGGAGGAGATCCTCAAATAGTTTGATGTGCTCATCCGCAGTGTGGTTTAAGTCGCCGCTATGAAACTTGGAACAAAAATGTTCCGGATTTTTAGGCATATCATGGTATGCGGCGAACGTCATGGGAGACGCGTTAGCTGGACGCCACGCCATCGGAACGTTTGGTTGATTTGCCAAGTTGGGTTGGATCGGCTGTGCCAGCCGGGCAGGTTGAATGAGCACTTGTTGATTATTCACTGGGACGGCTCCTGAAACCGGAGTGCTTAGTGGCGAAGTTTGGGAGAAACCAAAAAGATGCTCGCTTGATGCTTCTCTGCCGAGATTGATTTCGCCTGATGTTCCCTCTTGAATTATTTGAGCCTTTCTTCTCTGCCTGAAAGGCGATAGCTCCACAAATTCTTTGAATGAACTTGGGGTTGACCTAGTAATCCTCCTTAGTCTGTCAGGAGAGAAAGAATTAATACGATCCAGTGTATCTCCTCTTAAGCTTGTCGGGGTTGTGTTGAAGCTATTTCTGGAGCCGGAGGATTTGCCTGTTGCCGTTGAAGAGCTTCAAATCTTTGAACAAGCAAGTCTTGTTGAATGCGAAATTCGATCCTTTGGGCAATCTCTTCCTCTTCCTCGAGAATAAAGCTCATGCGCATCCAATCAGGCGTGTTTCGTTTCAATTTCCACGCTAAGCTGTATAATTCTGTTATCACGTCCTCTTGTTCGTCGTGGAATCCCAAGTCAGGCTGCAACACTGGATTAGGCTCCTGTCCAGGAAGAGGAAGGCTGGTCGGAAGTACCATTCTTCATCTTACGGGTAAAGCCTGATCTTGTCAATGATCCGGAAGCAATTGCGTGTTCAATGTAGTCAAAAGCTCGCTTCAAGCGGTTGATCTTATGTCTTATCAGGTGCCTTTCAATAGCTCCTTCGATGAATTCTCTCTTCTCTTCTTCTCAAGCAAGAACGCGACTTGTTTGTCTGAATTGGGCGCTATCTACTTGTGTCTGCCACGCTAGTGAGTACAACTGGCCAAGAATATCTGTCTGACCTTGCTCTGGCTGTTCCAGCGGCACGTTAAATGGGAACTCGTGTGGCAACACCATTCTTTATCATGTCTACTACCTTCAACTCTGCAAATAATTACGTTCAATCGCCCTCCTTCTAGCGCCAATTCTGTTGGTGTGTTAGGAGGAGGCGAGCATATGGGTGGTACAAAAGTGGTGGAGCAAATAATTCTTCTTTTTCTCTGTTTTATTCCCAAGAAAAGAAATTTTCTTTGTAAAGCCCTCCTTCTAGCGCCAATTCTGTTGGTGCGTTAGGAGGAGGCAAGCATATGGGTGGTACAAAAGTGGTGGAGCAAATAATTCTTCTTTTTCTCTGTTTTATTCCCAAGAAAAGAAATTTTCTTTGTAAAGCCCTCCTTCTAGCGCCAATTCTGTTGGTGTGTGTTTTGAATACGCCACCATACACAGAATAAAATGCCCAAAGACACTATATCCTCTCTTGAAAAATCACCGCGTATGCTAAGATTGCGAGAAGATCATATGGTGATTCCAAGGTTTCTTTTGTCAGGTCTTGACGTGTGGATAAGATCAGTGGGCGTTGTGATTTGCTGGTAATCACAAGGGGACTTACGTTAGAATTTATTTGCAAGCTAAGGACTTAGACGGTTTTAACATTGAAGGCTCTTTCTTTTTGGGTTTTCTCAATTTTAGGATTTCCAAAAAAAATGTAAAAATAGATAAGGGTTTAGGAGTGCTAATCTAATCCTAAGAATTCAAGAGACGGTGATGATTGGGTGAAACAAGGAACCACACTTTGTTTCGCCTCCTTGGGACAACTACGCAAAGTGGGTGCAATCTTCTAGGGGTGTGATTATGATTTTCATGTCCAGAATAAGACTGAAGTTAAGCAACCACAATTTAAGAGCTCAAGCTAACTTTACGCATTGGATACAAATCATCTATCCAAAGAGTATGAGCTAGATTTCACCAATCACCACTATCAGATCTATCATTCATTTAACAAACATTCAAATAAAATTCTACTCTAATTCTAATCTAAGTGTTGAAGGAGATATGTAACCTTGCACACCACTTGAAAATAAAAGTGATTCAAAGCAAATCATGCATAAGAGCTTTTATTAACGGAAATGGTCTAACACAACAATTTCATATTACTCACTTCACAAATTACAAATGAGGGGCGAGCTCAATTTATAGGCTCCCTGATTACAATTCAATGGCCAAGATTGATTTCGAATCAACGACCGAGATTACAAAATAAAACCCTAATTAGGGCTTGTCACAATTAACTACCTCTCGACCAATGAGAAAACTACATTTTCGGACACTTGTCCTTCTTGCTAAATATAAATCAATTCCATGGATAAGTCAGGTTCATTGAACCTAGACCTGTTGACTTGGGACAATTTGATTGGTTGGAAGATGACGAGGCGCCACCTCAGCGTGCTGGATGTCCTCCTTGGTCTCCTTGTTCTTTTTCCATGTACTTGCCTTAGAATATCTTTCTTTGCTGACAACTTTGTCCTTTGTGCTTGTTTCTTCCTATCTTTGATCTTGGATTTCCTTTGGGATTTTGATTTCTTTTCTCACTTGCATCTAAATCTTCGAGGTCTAGAAGTTTCCTCTTAGAGAAAATGTCTAGACATGAAGTTATTAAACTTTTGTTTCTTGACTGCTTTGAAATTCCTTCAAGTGCCCTGAATTTGGAGAAGAACTCTCTTGTGCCTTCACCATAATGGAAGAAACTGGAACTTTCTCTGTGAAGTATTTCCCATACTTAGCCAAATTTTGGCTATTCAATTTCATTATCTAACGCCTTCATGTTGACCATTCAACACTTAGCCAAGATTTTGGCCATCTTTATGCTCGAATCAACTTTGCCTGTGGGTTTGTCTTCAATTCTGAGTTTGGCTTGCGCTAAGTAGGGAAAACTCCATCCTTGGACAATAATTTTATTTATTTCCTCTTTATTCATCTTCATTTTCCCGTTTTCTTTCCAACACTTAGTCAAATTTTGATACTTTTATTGTAGGAAATTTCCACACTTAGCCAATTTTATGAGTTTTCCTTGGTGGACTTCATAGTTGTTGTGCCACTTTGCTCATTTGTTAAGGCGGAGTTTGTCTTCCTTATGCTATTCCCATCTTGCCCTCGGGCAGACTTCATCTTCTCTTGGACAAGGCGGACTTTGAAGCTGGCTGGACAAGAAGCATTTTCCTCTAAGAGTACTTGATCTTGTGGTTGGACATCTCCATGGCGGACTTCACCAATGCTTGGACATGCTTCCCTGTTGGAAGGCGGACTTTGCCTTGTGCCTGCCATTGCTTTGGGTGAACTTTGCCAATGCTTAGACACTTCCTTTCTTGTGGCGTACTTTATACTTAACCAAACATTCGACTTAGTCAAAATTTTCAAATTTTCTCTCTCCTTCTGGGTTGGACGGACTTGGAGGTTTCTCTGCCATTTTGCATTTATGTCCATGCCTTAGAAATTTATTTCATGTTGAGTTGGGCGGACTTCGTGTTTGCCTTGCCATACACTCTTCCTTCCGTGCCAAAGAATTTTATTCCGTCATGCCGAAGAGTGGATTTCGTGCTAGCTTGATCCCCTCTCTCTCTAGGCATTTTCCATTTTTTTTTTCATATCCATGCCTTAGAAAAATTTCCTCTCCCAAAGTTGGGCGGACTTCAACCTCTCCTTGACATTGGCGCACTTTAGCCTTGCTTTGTCCAAGGGCGGACTTGGACATCTCTCTGACATGGGCGGACTTGGAGGCTTGTCTTTCCATCCACTTATCTCATGGGCGGATTTGGAGCTTGTCTTGCTAGTGCCTACCTTTGGCTTGCCAAAGGCAAGGGCGGACTTGCCATGATTCTCTGCCATCCTCTACTTCCGTATGGCAGACTTCATCCTTGTCTTGCCAATCACATTTTTCTCCGTGCCTTAGAGAATTTCTATCATGCTGAGGAAGGGCGAACTTCATGATGGCTTGGCCATCTTCCATACTTGGCGTATTTTTGGCCAATGCTTTAGACAAATCTCTCTTCTCTCCTCTGGGCGAGCTTCACCTTCCCTTTTCCATCTCTTCTTGGCTTGGGCAAACTTTGGAGGCTGGCTTCCATTGACTTTTGGGGCGGACTTTGACCTTGCTTGGACAGGGGCGGACTTGGCAAGCTCTTTGACATGGCGGACTTTTGGCTCTCTCTGCAAAGGGCGGACTTCATGCTCTGGCTTGCCAGTGGCAAGTTTCTCCAAGACTTGTGCTAGGGCGGACTTTGAGCTTGGCCTGCCATTCCCTTCCTTTGGCTTGCCAGAGGCAAGGGCGGACTTCATCATGCCTTAACCACTTCCTATCTTGCTGGGCGGACTTGGAGATCTCATGCCATTTGACTTTCTTGGGCGGACTTTGACCTTCTTGTGCCAAAGGCGGACTTGCCTTGTCTTGTGCCATCCATCTCTCTCCAAACATCTTGGGCGGACTTTTGCTTCCTCATGCCAAGGGCGGACTTGGCAACTTTCATGCCATGGCGGACTTGGCAATCTTCATGCCATGGCGGACTTCGGAGACCACCTTGCCTGTGGCAGACTTTGAGGTTTCCATGCCATCTTCTTTCTTGATGGCGCCATTCTCAGACTTAAGCATTTTCCCAAAATTTTCACCATTTTTCAAACCTTTTTCACTTTACCTTGATTTTCTTGATTTCTGGAGACATGTTGATTTTCTGCTCTGTAGGATCCAAAAATAGAAACTTTTTCCCAAAATAGAAACTTTCCAAAAATAGAAAAAGCAAAAAGCATCCCTAAAAAATAGGAACTCCGGAATGGCCTAAAAATGCCAAAAATCAAAAAAGCAAAAAGCAAAAAAGCAAAAAAGCAAAATCCCTAAAAAATAGGAAGTGTCAGAAACGACCGAAAGCAATGGCGATCTTTGTCTACCGGGTCTTCTAAGCACTTCTATGACGTTAAGGCACAAAAAACGGGTTCAAAATCCCAACTTAGCCGGACTGACTTTCAAAATTTACCCAAATTAAAGACTCTCAAAGACGTCGCGCAGAGGGCGGAACCAAACTTGGGGGTCCCCATTTGCGATGGGGCGATGTGTGAAATAGGTCACAACAAGTCGATAACATATTCCATCTTTTCTCCTTTTTCTCTATCTTACTCATTCACTTTTTCCTATCTCCTCTCTCTCTTCTTTCTATTTCTCTACTATAATGTATCTTATTACAATAGGGACATGTCCCTTATAATCCTTATGCCTCCTAACTACTGTGGGAGTCAACCTAGAGCTCCACATTCCTCTTGTAGTTGAATGTGGTGGTCTGTACATGCCGTTGTCACCTTATTGTACACACTCATCAATGATATTGTACAAACCAAACAAAAGCACTACCCATTCAAATGAACCCTATCAAGTCTTAAAAGCAGTTTTCAAAACATACTCTTCCTTTAACCTCACTTGATGATAACTGTACAGTGTACTCATCTAACTAGTGAAGAACCTACTCCAACTGAAATCATCAATGTGTGGTAGAGGATATTGATTCTTTAGCATAATCTTGTTTACTGCCTTATAAAGCCATCATTATAGCAGAACCACTTGGTGACATGATGGATCTTATGACACCACGTTCCAATAGTTCACACAGCTGCTCTTTCACTTCATCAGCTTCTAGTATACTTTGCAGATGGAAACTTATGTTGGGAAGCAGGCAATCAAGCAACAATTGGCTATCATGCTCTATGGATCTATGGGGGGCATCCCATTAGGCTCCTCAGAAAGCTCTCCAAATTGGCGTTCAAATCCTTAAAGATAAGAGATCATTAGAAAGGCATGCAGTTTCAAACAAAATACTTTACAAACTGAAATCCATGCATTTCCAATAGGCTATGCAAATATCATAGTTCCATTGAGATAGAAGGTCTTAAGAAAGTCGTGCAGGTTCAAAGACACACTTAAAAAATAAAATTCATGCATTTCAAGTAGAATATGCAAAAATCATCATTCCAAGGAAATACATCCCCGAGGATGTAGGCACACACCAAATTTCCTTAGAGCCAATCCAAACAAAAGTGTCTCTGCTTCATCCCCTCTAAAACAATATGGGACTTTCCCTTTTTCAGAAAAGAGTTTGGGAAGGCAAGACATACCAGATGTCTGTCCTCAAAAAAGCAAATAGGGTCATCAAAAAACCTGATACCTAATACAAAAAGAGAGATCCGTCTTAACACAACCCTTTTCATTTTGTAAAGAAGTAACATAATATACATAACAAGTGACAATGCTGTTATATGTTTGATCGTAGAATCTAGATCAAGTTATTAATAATATAAAATAATTGAAAAATTTAGCTCTTTTTAGTTTGTTTAAGTTAATTTTATAATTCTTGTAACCTTTTTTCTATGTTAACTTTTTAAAAGCTGTCCCCCCACTGTCCCCAAACTCCAGGGAAAGAAGTTATATCCTCAAAGATTAGAGAAATGCTAGAAAAAGTTAATTCTAAGAACATTAAATTATAAGGAATAAAAATCAGTGCACAATTGTCCACTGGAATATTAAATAAACATCAGCATTGAATGACCAATAATCAATTTCCAAAACAATCAAATATTACCTGCAGGAAGGCTATTATAGAAGAGTCTTGCTTGCTCTAATGCCATAGATTTCACAATAAGCTCTAGAAAGACCCATGCCATAGATAGCACATCATCATAAACAGGGCCAACACGATAACCTTTTGCCTGCAAAAATTATAAACAATAAACAATGATCATAACATAGTAAGAAACATTGCAAAATGAAGCCGAGTCATTCATATTCGATACTTTCTTTATTCCAAATTATTCTTGATAAAATTAGTTCACATGTTATAAAGGAAGACTGACAAGTCAAAGCTGCAGACTTGCCAAGCCTGATTTGCACTTGGATCTGCAAATCCTCACCAAGTCTCAACAATTTAACAGTAAGAGAAAGCTTTAACTTCGATGGAAAGAACGAACACCAAAAAGAAATTTCAAAACAGTAAAAAAAAGCAACAATCATAAAAAATTAACAATAAGCCAATAACAACAAGGAAACATCATTTGTGACAAAATAGATAGTACAAATACGCAACAAAAAGAAAGAGGACATTTAAGATAATTGTCGTTACAGAAATTATTCTTAGTGGGTCAATTGTATTTTCTTAAACTCATGTAAAACATTGCTGGTATGTATATCAGCATAGTAAGCTCTTCAGCAGCCACCTCACATTATTTAACAAAGGTGTATATAAAAGAGTTTAGCTCACTTGGCTCTAGAATATTGTACCACATTCTGCTCTCTTTGATTGAGTATATGCATTATCTGATTCCTTGGAGGAGCACACCCCATTCTCTCCTTGTTATGTGTATTATCTCTTAGATGCTTGTGGATATTTACCTGCTTTCAATAATATAATTTGCACTTAACTCTCACATGGTAACAGATCCTAGGGTTTTAGACCCAAGGTTATGGTTCTTTCCAACCACATGATCTGCAGAGGCAATAGCAGTAACATAACCACAAAAAAGCACTTTGGTAGCTCAGTAGACTTGTCTGGAGATATCTCTGTGAACTTTGCCAGACTTAGAGGAATAGGTGTATAATAAAATTTCAAATTTCAAATCCTTCAGTTTTGTCTATTCATTCAATATTTTGTCGATGACTCGATTGAGCATATTTATTGGCAGTACATTCATATGAGATAGTTTACTCATCTCCATCATCAATCCCAAGCTTGGACAATACAATTTTGTAGAAGCCTTTTTATCCAAATGGACTATTTGAGGCAACAATGGGCATTCATGCCCAAATTTTTCGATTTACTTTTACTCCTTAGATGTTCTATTTTCCTTTTTCATCTCACAAAGGGACCTCCACAAATCAATCAACTAGGTAACAGATAGTACACTCCTACAACACAGTTTTCTCTTCTCCATCCTCTAAACCCCTAGCTTTGAAGGTACTAATTATAGAAGCCTCATTTCCAACAACAACATTTGAGGTGCCAATAAGTATAAATATGCAAAATTCAGCCTACACATCTTCAACATATTTGATTCAATGGTTTGAGGATTACCCTTGGCCTATTGCAGGTGTGCTCCTATTGACTTCATGTTAAGACGTACCTCCACATTTTAAAGAGTGAGTATTTCTTGAAGAGGTTGAGACTGATAAGCATTTTAATTCCTAGTGTCCGATCTACTATGAATTACATGGGAGGTACCACTATTTATACAAAGATTATAATGTTTCTCTATCAACATTCTTCCCATATTCAGATCAGATATGCTTTAACCTTTTTCTTCATGAGGTCACCGCTTTGAAGGAAAGTTCTCTTTGTAGAAAAGCAAGATCTACCAAATTGATTACTTCCTTCTTTCAACCGTCAGTATTAGAGGAATTAAGAGCCCTCTGGATACTACTAATATACGTACAGTTGGAAACCAATCAGTGAGGCATTTGCTCACCCATATGATCTACTACAGCCAAGGCTCCTCAATACCCAATTCTCATATCAATATCTACATTCCAGTCCTTTTGACCTATTGTTGGTCATTTAAGGACATTAATATTTTTCTTTGTTTCTTTCTTCCTTTCTTTCTTTCTTTCTTACTTTTCCTTGGACATTAAAGATTTGCACTTTTTAAGATATCAAAATTAATGAGCATTTCAATTTAAATGCTTCTCCTTTTGTTAGATTTGAGGGAGGTATAATTTTCAAACACTCTAAAGGAAGCCTGTTGCTTTCATCCAATATCTAAAATGAAGGTGCCTAGTTCTTCCTCCTCGTTAATTTGTATGGTAGTACCCTAAATTTGACAAACTGATTACAGTCTTGTTCCATCCGGTCTTACTTGGTACAGGCACGAAGCATTCTGCAGCCTCAGCCTACATTGATACAAATAGTGGGTGAATAGCAATGTACCAAGGAAATGCTTAGATATCCAAATCCTGCAATAGATTCATCAGGCCAACCAAATCTTGTTGGATTTACTGTAGATCTCATATACAGACTAATGACACCATTTTATTTTTCTTTCCCAGGAGATCTTCAACCTTGTATGGTACAAGAAGATAGGATAAAAAACCAGCAAACTTCAAATATATTTTCACTGGCAGCATCCCAGCTACAGTCAGCCATTTGGAGACATCATCAGATCCAACAACTGAGAATACTTAGGGGTTGTTTTTACTGCTAACCTTCTTACTTTTAAAGGTACTCTCAAATAGAGGCTCTTTTCTACCCTCAAGAATCGATTTGAACCCCTTTTTTAGGTGAAAATGGTCTCTTTACATGTTACAGAGGTATCATGGGCACTGGTGATATCTTTGCAGTTTTGTTTAAGTTAATGTAACTAGTTTCTTTCTTTTTCTTCCTCACATTTTCAGCACTCATCAGGAAAAATCAAGTAGCAGACATTTTCAATCCCTTCCTACACATTATCAAGAACTTCCCTTTAACTACAGAATACAAATACACTTCACTCTACAATGAACAATGAAGAAACAAATCATATACAATGCTGATGATGGTAAATGTCATTATGAACTCCATTATTTCAATTATCATATCCAATTTCATACCATAAATCAATCATTTCCAAACTCATCACTGAAAGCTTAAATATTTCCATGGCCATGACTTATAAAATGTAAAGGAGAATACAATGTTTCACTATGCAGTCGCAGGCGACCCTTGTTAACCATAAGATTACCTTACTCCTAGCCAGGCTTCCCCAAACAGTTGATAAGCCTGGATAAACAGGAGGTTGTCGGCCACCAAAGTCATCAAAAGCATAGTCAACATAATGGACCAGAAACCGATTTCGCTCAGCTCCATCAGATGACTCCTGTTGTACCCTACAATCAAAACGTTTCAAAATTCAGACAAAACTAAAATATGACAAACATCTTATAAGAAATGTTGAAATTACATACAGCCATTAGAAAAATTCATATTACAAGGAATTAAAGTCAATGTACACAACCACAACAAGCTTATCCAAAATATATGAAATACATTAAAAAACACTGTACACCCATTGCTTCCATATGTTCTTGAAAGTATGCTGAAAATCACCGAACTTTTCAAATCATTAAAAAATTTCAATGTGCAAAAGAAATAAAAGACTGCATTAAATGAAAATCAGTTTTCCCTTTACAGACAACATGTGAAATCTTCCAAAAATAACAGCAATTATCTATTCCTTAAAACACTAAGACATTTATAATTATATAACCTAAAGATAGTCTCTATGAACTCCAAATATAGCTGCAAAATGGAATTCCAAATCTGAGCATAAACTCTTATAATCCTAATCTTCTAAAAATAACTCTTAATATTCTGAAATATTTAAATTAGAATATTTTTATAAGAAAACCTAGTAAGGCCTAGGAGTAGAAGCAACTAAAATGGGCTAAATTCCAAAATGTTGGAATCATCACAACAACTAGGTCCACAATCATATTCTAACAAAAAAATCTAAACAAGTCAAATAACTAATGAGATGTAAGCCATCCAGCCAAATATAGTTTGCTACAAACAACATGAACTAAAGAAAGATTATCAACCGAACTCCAACAAAATATAACCCCGCTACTGAAACTATTATACCATCCAACCTATCCAATACACCAAACAAGAAAAACTTCTAACGCAAGATTATCCATGTCACAAAGAGAGAAATGGAAGCCAAAGCAAATTACACAAGCCTTGCCCACCTTGCCATCACACCTTTACATTTTGCACATTAAAAGTCGTTGCCAAGCAAGGCCACCACCTCAACATCATCAAAAGTCTTCACCATCACAACAATTTTAGAAGGCCAGAACAACATCTACAAGCAACCTCACCTTCACCCACTTTGCAATCTCTTCCACCACCCTCTACAAACATTGTTCTTGCGGCTTGGTTGCATATAAATGGTCAAGAAGATTAGTGTAGTAAACCTTTTACTGATCAGCCACAATTTTAATGTCATTATGAATCAAATATGACTAGACATTGCCTAAGAAAGCAATGAGGCATAGCTAAGTGTTTGGGTAGCATCAAAAACATTCCTCTGGCCCCATGTGTGCCTTATGTCCGACAATACGTTCGCCATTGCCAAGCCAATTCCTATGCAAGGAGCCCCATCCATGTCCTTTTCCAGCCCCTAAATCCTCACCACCCAATGTCTCAAATCCCAAATTCTAATCTCTTTTTGCACATACCCCATGAAATCAACAATCATCTCCTCTCCAAAGACTCCACATTCCTCACTTCTCTTTCTTCACCGTATCCTCTTGAGATTACCAACCCTTCACAACTTCCCAAAACGGTCTCCAATTGAGGCTTCCATATGTTGCCAAACAACACACAACAAACATGACAACAACCACAATTGATCTTTCCATATCACAACACTTAACTCCCCTTGCCACCTTCTCTAATGAATAAATGCCCCTTGCATATCATGATTGCACATTCTATATACCCTATCCTTCTTGTCGTATCACGTCAACATAATTATATTATGGACTCTCAACCAAAGACCGTTGGGGCACATTTTATAAGGCAAAAATTTGTACAACCATAACAGTTGTACACTGTCATTCCAAACCATACCGCCATCGTTGTACCATTCTCTGCAAATTCGTACGCTGGCGTACAAGTTTTAATTTTTCCAGCGACAATTTTTCTAGCAGTAATTTTTTTTTACATCGATGAAACTATTTCTTTTGGGGCAATTGTACAATATGTGCAAGCTTGCGTACTTGTTGATGTAATATTGGCAACGGGTTTATTTTTATCAGCAATAGGTTTTTTTGTTTCACAATGATGGAATATACTGTCGATTGCCCGATACACCCCGCCACTCCCAGCTCTGCTTACACATCGCCGCCCCGCCACTCCACCAATTTCGCCACCCATCTACAGCCCCTCCAACACTTTAGCACCCAACCCTGATCGCGTGGGTGACTAGGGGCTAGGGCTCTCTGCCCAACGCCCAACTGCCTAGCCCCCTGGCCACACATGTGACCAAGGGCTATTTTTTTTAGTGCCATGTGCTCCTTTAGGGCAAAATTGGGCAGTTTCTACAAAATCAAGTGTATTTTGGGTGTAGGATCTCCAATTTTCCAAAACTTTATATTGTCGGAAAGTTGGTTCTGAGCCCGTTCCAGGTTTGCAGGCCATTTTTCCATATTTTGTCCTCTATATAGATCTTGGACATATTTTTCCAGAATATTTACTAGGTACCTACTATTTTCATCAAATCTCAAGTTTCCTTTTTTGGTTCTTTTCATGGTTGGATCAAAGGGGATTTGTCTTTCATATTGAGGGTATATACTGCTGCATCACTTCATTTCTATACTTTTTTTATCAAATCATCATGGATCCAATGCACATAACTCCCCTTACTCCATTCAACTATTATGGTTGGAAAAAACAAATGGAGATTCATCTAAGGAAACAAGGGTCGTACAGAGTGTCCATGGGTATAGAACACGAATCTAGAGGTGTTGCCTTAGTTTCGAGACTCGGACTCAATGCAAACTCGGCGAGGGTAACTCAACTCAAGACTTGGCGCAGACTCAACAAAATGAAAAACCCAAGAAATTTAGAGATTTTTAAGAATTTAAAACATACAGACACAATAACATCATCAAATAGAAGCTATAATTTGATCACATACACAAGTATACAACAATAACATAAGTATAAACGCAAATTGTAGTTGAGTTGTTCAAGGAAATAGCACACTTAGATATATAAATAATAAATATAGTCATAGACTCAAATGTATACAAAACTCATAGAATATAAAATCCATGACATCAAATGTTCCAAACAAATATGAAATATCAAAACAATAACTAGAAGTATATGGCTCAAAGGAGCCCGCATCCTTCCTACGAATGCATCCAAGTCTTAAGGTAGGTCCTGGATGATGCAACAAGTTTGAGGGCAATTGCCCCAACGCTCCTCCTGGGGGTTTGAGGGCAATGCCCTTGCACGCTCCTGGTCGTGATACAGGGCGAGATCGAGGGGCAGAGCCCCCGCCACCAAGCCCAAATTAGGACCTCCAAAACCATAAAAACCTTCATGGCATACATCATTTTGCATTCACAATAAGTTAAAAAAAAAAAACAAGTTTTAACTTTTATTTTATTTTATTTTTTTGCACTTTTCAAACTTGCTTGCGCCAACCGAGTCTGGCTGACGAGACTTGCCCAAACTCAAGGATTCTGGCGAGTCTGCCAGACTTGACAAGTCTCGCCAGGACTCGGCCAAATCCGAGTCCAAGCCCCCCAAACTCGGCAAGGGTGACTTGACCCGGGACTTGCCGTGTCCAAGCGAGTCCGGGCGAGACCTAGAACTATGGTTGCTACTGAGAAGAGAAAATAATTTAACAAGTGTGATGAGGCTTTTGGGACATTATGCATGTCTATGTCTCCTGATTTTCTCTTTCATGTTGAATCTTGCACCACACCCAATCAGATCTAGACTCAATTAGAGTCTTTGTTTGGGAAGTAAGATTGTGAGAGGATTTCAGTTGGAGAATGAGCTTATTGGCTTAAACCCTTCAGATTTTGACATCCAAGACCTATTCACGAAACTTAAATCTCTCAAATTGCAATTCACGTATTCAAAAAGAGGACTCTCAGTTGATACTTTCCATTTTTTCCAAGCTTGGACCAGATTATTCAATTTTTGTATCTACCTTTTATGCCACTAAGGATGCTCTTGGTAACAGATTCACTATGCCATCCACTTGATGACTTTGCTCCATCTCTCACTCGGGAACAAGCTAAGTTGGTTCACATGGGCAAGTTGAAGTCTTCCACATTATGAGCACTTATTGCATCACAACGCACCCAAGATCTGAAGGCCTCAAATGGCAAAGGAAAGAAACAAAAACACAAGTCACAAGAGCAGCCCAAGGAATCTCAATCACATGATTCCACTGATTCTCCATCTTCTTCAAAGGTGAACTCATCTAAGAAGGATCACCCAACATGTGGTTATTGTAAAAAACAGGGCATGGTCAACACACTTGTTACAAGAAAGAGTTAGGAGAAATGAGGTAACTTCTGAAGGAGGATAACATTTATTTGCCTTCTAAATCTACAAGTTCATAATCTTCTACACACACAGGTATTGCAGGATTTGCTAATGGGAGTGATAAGATAAATGATCCTAGAATGAAAGGTCTGGAAATTGGATTATTGACTCTAGAGTTTCATGTCGTATATCAGACCAACCTGATAGGTTTTCTTCTTTGAGGCATACTTCAATCATGAAATCTTCATGGCTAATGGTGTTTATTTGGATGTATTTGGTAAAGGGATTATTGATGTGCCTAAAGGTAGTTTTCATGATGTACTTTTTATACCTGATATTAGCCATAATTGTCTTTTTGTATATCAAATAGCACAAGGTGGCAAGTCCATTGAGTTCACTCCAGATTCAATGTTCATTTGAGATCTGCATACCAGTCAACTTGTTGCAGTTGGTAGGGCGGATCATGATGCAAAGATCTATAACTTTTCCCACTTTGTTCTTGATGGTGAATGTTCTAAGGACCACTCTCCTAGCTCTAGTGTGGATAGTTGTTTAGGTGGTGGTTGTGGTGACTGGTTGAACCTTGCTCTTCTTCCTCAGCTATGTGATGAGGTTCCATGACCTCTTGCTTCTTCAGATTTGAGTGTTAACTTGGTTTCCAGAACATCAGATGAGCAAGATATTTGTGTTTTCCAGATTTGTCTTTGCTAGGTGGTTTCATGATAGGTATATCAGATTTGGTTTGTCATTCCTCTTCTGCAAATTTGGAAGACATGTTTGAGGGTGTTTCTCTCCTCTTTGATCATTCATCTTTGGAGATTTCTCTCAAGTCTTCACATACTTTGTCTCCTTCCTTGATTGTGGTCACACCTGATTTTGTTGAGACATCTTGGGATACAATTGATGCATCTTCAGAGATTTCATTCTTGAGGCTTCTTCCCTGTTGCTTCTTCAAGGAGATGAGGTTTCTTCAACATTGACTATTGGATCCTTTTCTTCCCAAGGAGAGATATATTGTTTGTAGGGGGGACATTCTTCAGTGGTTTTTGAGCTACTTCATTGTGGGGGGGGGCTATGTGGTCTCTTTCTTTCCCTCTTATGGGGGGGTATTTGCAGTGTATGTTATGGATGGTGTACTTGGGTGGTATCATGGAGTCCTCCATCTTTCATCACTTGATTGTATCTTTTCTCTCTTTTGGGGAGGATTTTTGTCCCACTGGGTTTTCTCCTTTTCCCCGTTTATGAGAGATTTCTTTTGCATTGCATATGTACATGGGTACCTAACATGGCCTAGTAGTCAGGACCCTTTCATGCATTCATCCATGCATCTGTCATCTAGTTTTTAGCTACTCCCTAAGTTGATCTTAAGGTGGGGTGTTGGAGTAATAGGCTAATCATCTAATTAATTAATTGATCATGATAAATGAATTAGATCGCCTTTTACTTTATTCACTTAACCTAGACTTAGGAATTGCCCTTTTAATTATTAAATTGGCTAATAAAAGCACATGTTGTCTCATTGCATAAGATGGTGACACTTGTCATAGGCTAATTTAATCATCACCTAAGGTTTAGATCTAGGGTTTCTATCTCCTTTTCCTAAGGATTGATTCTATATTGTAATTTTCATTCAGGTTAATTGCATCAATACAATTCTCAGGCTATTGAGCACAATCTTGCTTTTTTGATCTTCTCTATTGTGACAGGTAATTGCATGTAGGTGCTCTGGGTCTTGTGGGTTGAATCAGCAACTTCTATAAATATTTATAAATTTATTATAATGCATTGAAATTTGACATAACATTATATGATTTTTAGTAATTTTAATTTAATACATTTAAAATATTTAGATTGGATTTTTGTTATAGTGTGCTAGAATGTGTTCAATGAGGGAGTATAGTTCTATGGTTAGCAAAAGAGCAATACGTGGCAAACAACACCATGGAAGAGCTATTTTTAGGTAGGTTGCAATTAGCACTGCCTAAGATATTCTTTTCATGATTGTAGTGAGTAGTTTCCCATGTTCCTGTCATTATGAGGGATGGTGAGCCCTAAAAAAACCCCTAGTGGGATCCTTACAAAAATAAAATTAGACTACATCTAGATTAATTCAATGTAAAATATTTAAAAATTTAAATATGTTAGTTTTAGAATCAAAAATGAAAGCAATCAGAAAATGCAACACATAAGACAATGAACACCACAAGATACCCTAGGAAAACCCTCCAACTCGAGGGGAAAAACCCAGCAAATATATCGCTTATATATTATAGAATAAGAGTAGAAATCTGCTTACAACTCAGGCCCAACACAAAGCCGAATTTGATACAATGAATAATAGCACCTCTCCTAGATGCGAAGATACAGAATGAATATATTTCTCCTTGAAATATATTAGTTGCAACAACATGATGATCTGCTGCTCAAGATCATGACCTGTTGCTCAAGTGCGAACTTCTTCAAGGAGTGTGAATATGATGAATGAACTTGATGATCAAATGAGAGATCATCACCTTATATTTATACAAATCATTGTGTCTCTTCATGTAGGTCGGCCTCATAAGAAAAATAGCAATAATTAAATAAATATAATTTCTTTAATGAGGTCAGCCTATTTAATTATTCACAATAATTAAATATTATAATATAGTGCCAAGTGAAGCGCCTCTTCACTTTAGTTATCTCAATAAAATAAATAGCCGATAGGCTATATGCAATTTTATGTCTTGACTCGAGGCTGGAAGGATGAGCCCGACACTCCCTCTCGGCTAAGGAGGAATACTACCAGCTGTACAAGACACATCACCTCATCGTGATGACAACTACCATGGCCACTCCCATATGTGGAAAAGGAACATATCACCTCATCATGATATCAACCATCATGGCTACTCCCATGTATGGTAAAGGAACATATCACCTCATCATGATATCAACCATCATGGCTACTCCCATGTATGGTAAAGGTGCACAAGTGCCCATCATGGAATCACTCAACGTGATGTCATCACCTCATCGTGACGTTCACCATAAATACTCCCAGAGGGTGAAAAGCACAAGTACAAGAAAATCATCACGGACTCTCTCGCGTGATGTTGTCATGGTGTCACACACATGACATCCACCATGGCTACTCCCAGAGGGTGGAAACAAGGGCTTTCACCTTAAATTTCTCCATCACAGAGAAAGATGCATTAACAAGGGCTTACACCTCAAATTCCCCCGTCTCAAAGGAAAATGCATTAAAGCAAATCACAGAAGATCACTGATACTGAGAATCCCTCTCAGCTAGGGCTTCATTATCCACAATACCAAGCTTGTCTCGAAAGTACACAAAATTTACTCTGGAGAAAGGCTTGGTGAGAATATCTGTCGTCTGCTCATCAATGTTGATGTACTTCAACTGGATCACTTTCCTCAATACCATATCTCTGATATAGTGGTATTTGATCTCAACATGTTTGGTTCTATCATGAAACACTGGATTGACAAAAAGCTTCACACAGCTTTGATTATCACAATGAATGACAGTCAGCTCCAACAATTGTCCAAACAATCCTGCAAGGAGCTTTCGAAGCCACACTGCTTCTCGAGCTGCCACACAAGCTGCAATATACTCGACCTCTGCGGTGCTCGGTGCCACTAAAGATTGCTTCCAACTACACCAGGAGATCATCGCAAACCCCAAACTGAGACAACATCCATAGGTGCTCTTCCGATCAGCAACACACCCTACCTAATCAAAATCAGTATAACCATGCAGCTTCAAGTCCACATCAAAAGAATATCTCAAGCCATACCCAATTGTGCCACGCAAGTATCTCAAGATATGCTTTGCTGCAACTAGGTGTATTTGCCTTGGTTCACACATGAACTGACTAAGTGCACTCACTGCATAGCACATATCTTGTCTAGTGTTGACTAGATATATCAATGATCCAATCAATTGCATGAACATAGTAGGATCCACCAGATCTAAACTAGTTGCAGCCTCTTTTAACTTCTGAAAATTGGTTTCCATAGGTGTAGACATGGATTTGCAATCCATCATACCAAATCTTTTCAAGATGTCTATTGTATACTTCCCTTGACTCATAATGACCTCATTAGGCCTCTGCAATATTACTAAACCAAGGAGGTAATAAATGTACTTAAGATCCTTTATTTCAAATTCAGAAGCCAACTCCTTCTTGCATTTGATAATGAGGTGTTCTTCTCCAATAAGAAATAGATCATCAACAAAAAGAACCAAGATTAATGCCTCACCATTAACTACCTTGAAGTACAGGTTTGAATCTACATCATTCTTGAAGAAAGATTGATATTCTTCAGCCATGGCATCCTTCCATACTTGTTGACTTGATGCTTCCTCAACACAGGAAGGCTCAGCTATTAGGATATGACTCATTAACATAACTTGGAACCTATTGACGTCTTTTACTTTCTAGGAGCTGCAAACCTTTCTGCCTCCTGCATTGTTTGCCTAGCTCAGAGAGGTCTCTTTCTACCAATAACAAAGTCGGTAGGCCCATTAGTAGGTTCCAAAGGCTCAACTAAATCACCATCCTCTTCAGGTTCAGTAGACTCCCTCTAAATCTCCAAGTGCTTACATCAACCTCCTGACCTCCTCGTCCAAGGTTGCTTCAGACTCCCTCTGAAGGTTAATTCCTCCTCTTCGAAGAAACTGATCACAATGTCAACCTGAATAGTTTCTTCCTCTTCAAGAGAAATCTTCAGCCACCAACTCAGTCCCATGGCTGCAAGCTGTGTCAAGCTCTTCTTCTCTTGAAAGCAATCTCTTATGCTTCTTGGTCCATCCTAAAAGCATTAAGGAGAGATTACTAAAAGTTCATAGAACTCAATTATCTTGAAGAGAAATACCAATGCTAGAAGCATACATGATTCACTATCTCAATGTTATATCATGAATTAATGACTACATAAAAATTCATGAACATTATTCAACCATGAAATACTTATCTCATTGAAATCAGAATCTCGTACGCAGAAAATGAGGGATCGATATCTTCAAACAATGATCACACTATCTGCTCTCTGCCCTTTTCAGTGGCGTCGATCGCTATTGCTCTCAATGCAAACTCTTGACTTTGATTGCAACTAAATACCAAAAGAAGATCTTCATTATCTTAAGCATCCTTCACTAAGTCCTCACCATACATATGTATCTATACTTCTGCTCTAAGTATTGATGGCGACTTCTCTATCAAGATGTTCAACTGTAATGCAATCCGTCGAAATGGGCACTATGCTTGCTCAACTCGCCTGATCACACAGCATTGGAGTTGAATTCTTCTCGAGACTAGAACATTGTGTAGGATCATCATCTAATTTGCATAAACTCGATGACCAAACAACACAAAATATGATTCAAATAACTTATCTTATCCCACTGATCTTTACTAAATACATACGATTCAAATAACCGATGTTAGATTTGCACAACTCAACAAACTGAATTTTACCCCAAATTTAAAAGGTATAAAGAAAAGAATACTTATCTCTTAATTGCATAGCGTTGGTAAAGAACAGGAACTGCAGCCTCATTATGCAAAGACGGCTCTCCACACATCTCCAGACTTCACTCAAAGTCCCAAAACAAAACGCAGCTAGATGTAAATGAAGCGTTCTCTAGAAGGCTCATAATCTCCTCACACAGAATGACCATAAGCAACATTGTTTTCAGCAAGGACTGAAAATTTCCATATTGCATAAATTGGAATTAAAAGATATGCCCTATACAAGGGCTCTTCTAACGATGAGTATCTCCTTCGCATGCACCTCAATTACATCGAATACACAAACAAGGGAAGACGATGTAGACTCAAAGTTCATAGGCTTGAAATTGTGTATCTTCAATCTAAGACTTTTGATGTCGACAATGAAGCCTCTGCACTATGCCGACTTTAGCTTTCACTGCAATCACGAGCCCGATAATCTGTAGACTTCATAATGACAATAAATGCTCGCTTGATCTTAAATCACCATTGCTTCTTCTTTTGAACCAGCCATTTGATTCGCTTCTCCTTCTACACACTGCCTTATCTCACACTCAGCTTCAGAATGCTTAACAAATCTGAATAGATCTTTTCTAAACCCACTCTAATACCATGTTAGTTTTAGGATCAGAAATGAAAGCAATCAGAAAATGCAACACATAAGACAATGAACACCACAAGATACCCTGGGAAAACCCTCCAACTCGAGGGGAAAAACCCAACAAATATATCGCTTATATATTCTGGAATAAGAGCAGAAATCTGCTTACAACTCAGGCCCAACACAAGGCCGAATTTGATACAATGAATAATAGCACCTCTTCTAGATGCGAAGATACAGAATGAATATATTTCTCCTTGAAATATATTCGCTACAACAACATCATGATCTGCTGCTCAATATAATGATCTGCTGCTCAAGATCATGACCTGTTGTTCAAGTGCGAACTTCTTCAAGGAGTGCGAATATGATGAATTAACTTGATGATCAAATGAGAGATCATCACCTTATATTTATACAAATCATTATGTCTCTTCATGTAGGTCGGCCTCATAAGAAAATAGCAATAATTAAATAAATATAATTTCTTTAATGAGGTCAGCCCTATTTAATTATTCACAATAATTAAATATTATAATATAGTGGCAAGTGAAGCGCCTCTTCACTTTAGTTATCTCAATAAAATAAATAGCTGATAGGCTACATGCAATTTTATGTCTTGACTCGAGGCTAGAAGGATGAGCCCGAAGCTGCTATAACATCAACACAATATCTATTCAATACGTCAAAAATTTATTACTTAAAATTTTAAATATTTAAATCAGTTTTTAATTACTAAATTTAATCATGGCTGAACCCATGTGCCATTTTTATTATTAATTTTAATTTTAATTTTAATAATTTGATGTTTTAATTCTTAGATATTAGTATTTGTCTTTTAAAACGAGCAAATTGTAATAGCTAATTTATAATATTTAAAATAAATTTTAAATTAATAAAGTTTAATACCAAATCCAACAACTTGTTCTCAATTTTAATTTTATAATTTGTTCATGTTTTCAATATAAAATGTTATTATTAGTCTATAGTTACATTTTTTTCAAAAATCAATTTTATATTAAGCAAATTTAATCACAAATTTATTTTTTTGAAATTTTTCCTTGCCAAACTTAATCTGAATTTTATTGTTGTCGACACAAACCTTGTCACATAGGATGATACAACATCAACTCAGCCAAGTGGTCTTGATGACTTAGAACTTTTTGGGGGTTTTAAAGTCTTGACTCTTGATTGTAAAATTTTGAAAAAACAAAATAATTTTTGCAATCGTGATTACATACATTTCTTATGATTTAACTTTGATAAATTTATGATGGTTTACAAGAGTGGGCTTGTGGCATCTTGTATAAAGATTTCAAATCTGTTTATCAATGTTAAACTATTTTGGCAATTTTATGGATTTGTTACTTCTTTTTAAAAAATTCAAATTTAAATCAAACAAATTTTATTGCACATTTCTTTTTCAAATTTTTTAATTGCCAAACTTGATCCAGCTGTCAGCTTTGCTTAAATCAAACACTAACACAAACCTTGTGACATAGGATGACATCAACAGATCTGCAGTAAGATAAATCGGCAACCTAAGATTGCAGTTTCAAGTCAAAGAGTTTCAAGTCAAAGACACTAGAGCAGAACTTAACAAAAACTAGATCAATATTTCTCCACAGTTATCCCTCAATATAAGAAAGCATAGCAAGAAATAAAGCAGAGTGTCATTTCAGGTTCAAAACTGCAGCATTTGACTAAGAGAAACAAACATTCGTCTGACAATTTACAGCAGAATGAGAGAGTTTTTATCCAAAATCATTAAAAAAATCAGTCCATTTTTATCACATAATTAATGTTAAGTTCCCAAATCCAAAACTAGTGAATTTTTTTCTTTGAAAAGTATAATCGATAAGACGATAAAAAATTCATACATCAAGGTTGCAGTTGAAAGTATACATTATGATACCTTGTCAAAATATTAACCATAGCACGGAAGGCCGCCACCTGCATAGAACAAACTTCAAAATCAATAGAGTTTACCTAGAAATATTAAATAAAGTGACACTTTTATTTGCTTCACAATGAAACAGCATCCACATATAATCTCATTTAGCATGTGTTGAATTATTGGGAGAATCTCAGACTTCAAACATACAAATTACCCGTTGCACATTCAGCAATTATCATCCAATACATCGCTTACATACATTTTTTTTTTTTAAAAACATTTTGACAGTCAGTTATCAGTGATACAATATAATAATTCAACACTCAACTATAAACAAAACATTAACATCCACAACTCATTTATACTTTATAGCCCATAAATGACCGACCACACTAACACCCTAAACAACAACCCTAACCAATGATGAGATTGTTCTGTACTTTAATATGCAGCAAATAGAATTTAGGTCATCAATTGGGTAAATTTCTGTAACAAAAACCGATGGTAACACAATCCTTCTCTAGCACAGTAAGCCTCTCCATGGCTCATGAGTAAGCAAGAGACCATTGTTCTGATACATGGACAAATAATATTCACATGTAAATTTGTAATTCTCTGCACAGATAGCCTGGGTTGGCTTGATAATGAAAGCGTGTGTACTCTATGATGGATATCACCTGTACAAATCCAGAGAGAAATAGGTTTGTACATATGAAAACAATATAAGTTATATGAACAACACAATCTTCCTGTAGAATGCTTGCATAAGCAGGGTTTCAAAAACCAAAATCTATTGCTGGGTAGTGAAATAAAATACTAAATGTACTTTCACCTCTTACCTAGAAAATTCAATAGAGGGGTCATTATTGGATATTTCCTGCCTATTATTAATGGAAAAATTGATTGATGAAGCCTACATCTTTGTTGGTTTTTTGGTAGATAAATTATGGCATTGGGGGCATACTCAAAAAAGTTACAACATTGCTGCCACTGATAGAAAAGGAAGAGTATTACAAATACTCTTTCATGTGGCTGATCAAAATTTCTCAAGCTAGTAGAAGAGGCCTGCATGGACAAAATGGCCATTTTCTATATAGTATTGGTAGCTATAGTAAATATAAAAAACTATCTTCAAAAACAAGCACCCTGCCAGATGTTAATCTGAATCCTCGCCATCCTCTTCAAGTATGGCAAAGCTCGGCATTTAGAATTTTTTGGCTAGGGAAAAAGGCCTAAGCCAGACCTAAAATGTTGAATTTTAATCATCATTAGGGTTAGCATCGAGATTTTATCAAGAAGAAAAAATACCTAATCCTAACTCCCTTAGATATCAATTCAGGTTTAGGTTTAAGTACCAGGATTCAATTTGTAAATTTGGTAGAAAAAATGGGGTTTGGTTTATTTTGGATTAGTCTCTACAAAAACACTTAAAAATACTAAATATATACATATTTGGAGTCCAAAAATAGAAATTATGTTTGAATAGCCAAATAACATTCTTATAATAAACAAACCAACCATAAAAGTTTTATAAGATCATATGGACGTCAATAGTCAAAAATTTATCAAATGTGTGGACATTTAAAAGCCACTAAAAGTTAAAACATGTTTGAAGTCATTTGTGAAGAGTATTTTAGTGGTGGTCAAACCACAAGGCAGCATTTATTCTTAGTCAAACCACACCCCTTTCTTCAAATTAGCACTCATCTTGAAATGAATAAGGGTGGAAAATGAAAAGAAAAATTGTCTCCACTAATCTCATCTCCTTATGCTAATTGCCTTGTGTGATGAGCCCTGCTGGCTCTCAACTCAAACCCCAATATTTCTTAAGTCTTAATGTATTTTATTTGTTTTTTAGAGAGAAATTTTGTAGACAGAAGAGAAGGGGCGCATCATATAAAAGCTCATAAACTGAGAAACAGAGCTAATTTCTACATAATGTAAATGCAGAAGGTATTATTTAACAATAACCAATAGATCACAAGTGCTAAACATACCAAAATGTTTCCAGATATTTTTTATAAAAAAGTAAGCCAACTCGCTAGCCAAGAATGATGAAAACTGACATATGTAGACGCCTAGCCTCCAGAATGGACTTTCCTGACTCAAAAACAGGATACAATGATATAATAGCAATAGCCGCCCACAAAGAAGTCCAAACAAGAGCCAAAAAGGAAGCGCCCTAGCTTCTGGCTTCACATGCCATCCTCCCAAAAAGGCACAAATCCCAATGCAAATGGTATAGCCAAAGAAGACTCTAAAGGAATCAACGCTGGAACTACAAATCTGCTGGAGATGGCGACTTTGGATGATGAAACCCTCTTCCTTATTGCCAACCACTGAATACTGAATAATAAAACCTTGATTGAAGCATGTAGAACCTTTGTATGAAGCTCTCACAATTTGCACAAATTCGACTGGTCTCTCACAGCCTCAAAAGTGCTCAACATTGAAGAGATATCGTTCTCCAATGGAAGACTGCTCAAAACCCTGATCACAGGTAAAAGCACAAGAGGAAATCCAAGGCAAAGTTGAAATAATCAATAATGATGTTCTCATTGCCCAAAAATGCCTTATATCAAAAAGGCACGCATTTCCAAGAAGATACGCCCTTTTCCATCATTTAAATCTTTTAAAATATTATTAAGTCCTTTTCAATAGTTAAGAACTTAATATTTGGCGCCCACTTAAATGATTAAGTGATTTAATTTTAAATCACCCTTTTTATGAATATTTAAGTGATATAAAAGGGATAAAGTCAATTTGACTTTATAAAATAATAATAAGTTAATTAATAACTTAAATCACTCAAATAAGCATAACTTCCTCAAATCTCCATATATCTCTGTGCCGTCAGAAGCTGGTGAACACTGAACCATAGATGCCTGTACTGAAACCAATACTGGAGTGAAGGAATGGGCAACGACAATACCCACTAAAATGGCTACTGACCCTCTAACCAGATCCTATTAGCCTACGAGAGTCTGAATAATAGGCTAACCACCATCAAAAAAGATCACGCCAAAAAGGGGGACATTACACCTTGAACTTCACTGCAATCTACAAGACCAACATTGTGACGAAAAGATGCACTTTTAAGTTCATGAAGGAGGATGAAATCATCAACAATGTTTCTAAGGAATCAAATTCCGGGGTTTGAGGGGCTTTTGTATTTGCAATGATGGCACAGAGGGATGCTCAAGGATATATTCAATGGTGGAAACAGTCACAAGCAACTACAAAATTTATTAAAATTTTATATGGTGTCGTTTTAATATGGGTTCACCTTTCCTATATCCAAATCATGGTAAACAAACTTGTATTCGTCCAGGTATGCCTAATAGAAAATCCAATAGAATCCAAGTGTGTTTAACTGAGCCCTATATGGCCCCATAGGGGACTCAGATTAAAATCTAGACCAAGTTTGAATCAGCCCTAGATCAAAGGGATTTCAATGAAAAACCAAAAATTCAACACCTGTTAAGCACCTCTATAGTATACTAAACAAAGCATTCAACAAAATCATCCTCTTGTACATTGGAATTGATGCTCCAAACATTTATTTGACAATTATAGAGGTTGGAGTGATGAGAAGACTTTAGAAATTTTTCCCAACAAATATCTTCTCTTACTATTCTTCTCCCTGATAGTGATCTATCATTTGGCCATAAATCCAATATAGGGTGAATCAGAGTATCAATCAAACGATTGTCCCTGCGTGCTCTAGATTGCCCCTTGTGAGCAAGTTTCTCATTAGACAAACCCAAGACTATCTCTACTCTCTCATACTAATATCTTTTATGTACAATCACTCTTCTGCATACCTTTAAGTATCTTGGGAGGTTAAGTATATCAACAAGTTTGGTATATTGAGGATTGTTCTTCCATACCATCACTATTCCACATACCTTTGGGTATATAGACGTGTAGTATATTGGGCAATTTTTCATTGAGAATTTAAGTAGATCACAAGGTCGAAGTAACAAGGTTGCATTGATATATGTTTCTTCTTGAAACAATAAGGCAAAATTTATAACCTCGAAGCATATGAAAAGGATTAATTCAAATAATATTTGTAGATTTGAAAAACATGTCATGTAAGAAATTTTGCATGGCCACACGACACATTAGTCTCAAGTACAAACAAGGTGAAATGCAATTTTTGTGGACTTGTTTGTAATGTAGCACATATTGCTTCAAATGGCATTCACTGAAAAACTCAAGGCATGTTGTAACTCCTTGCAAGGAAGTCCCTACAAATGAAGGAAACATCAATGCCTTATTTACAACTTGTACTTCAAGATTGCAACCCACTTTAGGGACTATACGGTGGAGGAGGAACATCCACAAACAACCTAACAAAGCCATTATGAATATCTAGTACTTTTCTAGCCTATTATTCAATGTTGTTAGATCTTCATTATGGCAAAGTATGGTGGATGTTATTGCCACTATAGGTATTAGATAAAGCCCCATCTTACAAAACATTGACGATTGACATGCTTAATGATGCACTAAAAGATTTTATCAATGTTGTTTCCAAACATCACTTAGAGTGGATAAAGATTGGATGCACAATATAGATGGGTGGACAAATAAAGGGACCCAAACTCTCATCAACTTCCTTCTATTGCATGATCTTTCTCAAATCCATCAATGCATTAAATGGGGTCAAATGCACAACTACCCTATTCAAAATGTTTGACAAATTCATCATAGATATAGGGCCACAAAATGTGGTTCAATTTATTGCAAACAATGTTACTACTTATGTTGTTGGGAGACTCCTTATGGACAAGTATCCTTTTATGCTTTTAGCCATAAGGGACCCACTATCTTGATATAGCTTTGGAGACATTGGAAAACTTGAATGCATTAAGAAAGTATTTCAAAAAAATCAGAATTATTACCAAATAATCTACAATCACATGAGGGGTTGTGTATAATGTGCACCTTCATAGAGGGAAAGGAACTACTTCAGGCAAGGATGATAAGATCAACCCAAAAAAAATTGCATTACACACTCTTTGCCAACAACAAATGAATTTGAAGTTATAATTTGTTTCAAAAGAGTGGATGCAGTATGGCTTTGTCAATCATATGGATTACAAAATGGTGACAAAGTACATTTTTGCTACAACTTTTTGGGATGAGGCACAAGAGTTTGTCAAATCTTCAAAGCCTCCAATAAAAGTATTTGGGACTACTGGATGAGGATAAATACCCTATGGGCTATTTGTATGAGACCATGCATAAGGCCAAGGAGGCAATGAGGGGTCCGATAGCAAATGATGAGAACAAGCACATGACATTAAAGAACAGAGTCAATTACAAATGGAATCAACAAATACATTTCCCTTTCCAAGCCAATAGATACTACATGAATTCATCATGGTTCTATAGCAACTCATTTAGAGACGATGTTGAAATCAAAAAGGACCTATTTACATGCATAATAAAAAATGTTCCCTACCCTAGAATTGTTGGAGCAAAAATGCCAACATACAAGCAAGCAAGGTGTTTTTTCCTCAAGTATGGTTGATATGCAAAGCAAGAAGATCTTCAAAACAAGTAGACTATAAAAATTTGGCAATCTCTTTATATGCACGTTAAAGATATGAAGCTTTGACAAGATCGTACATATATTCTTGAAATAATTTGTCTTTCTGCACAATGATAGCCATTTTGTGACCAGGAAGCAAAAACCATTTATGGATAGCAATGAGCAATTTGACCCAGCCATGCAACTCATCTGCTTGTAAACATTTGGAGTACTTTTCAACACATACACTCTAATAAATGCAATCATCTATCGCACCAATAAATGAATCACTTAGAGTTTGTGCCCCTTAACCTCTATCTTACCTAAAGAAAGCTCAATTTTAGAATTGTAAAATACCTACAATTGTAATCATTGTTTTGTTTCAACTTCCAAATATAATTTTTATATGATTAAAAACTGATGTTGTCAATGAAGATTAGCCAATTGACCTTGGCATGATCCTTCCAAACTCTAAGTGGTTCACAGACAATGAACTTGACCCTCTTCTAGAGGTTAAAGATTTTCAATTCCTTAGGAAGGCCAACATTGATAGTGATGTGATTGAATGAATTGAAAGAGGCTTTGAACTTCAAGCATCGTCATCAAGACCTGCAACCCTTTATTCTAACTCTCTTCCTAGCACAAAGTGTCATTGCTTACATCTGATTTTTAGCAACTTTTTTACTTAGTTTGTAGGTTGACTTTCTACAAAGAAAATTGTAATTGAAAATACAAAACTATTAGTATGTAGTAATCATTTATGCTCTATGCAGTATGTATTGTGTCACCCAACACATTCGGCAATATGAACATCAAATCAAAAGTATACATTCTCAAACTCATGGAGCAAATTTTCACTTTCATCTACTCTTTCTATCTCCATGCAATTAAAATGCCTTTAATTTAAACAAACTAACTAACAAAAATCTTCTTTTTTTGTCTCTTTTTGAAATCCCAATTTTTCCCAATCTTTTGGAAAGAACTTTATCCATTGGTTTACAAATTTATTCTCGAGGATGTTTTTTTTATTATGCTATCAGCCACATGTACTTATGCATCACTACCTATCAACACAATGTGAGAGTAATCATTTGGCAAGTACATTAAGCATATAAGGTTTATTACGCTTTATCTTCCATTTAATTTCATTTTCAACATTGTTGCATTAGGATGTGTCCCCCCTCCCCACCCAATATGGTGTTTCTTCAAGTCCACCAAACATACCAAACACACACAATAGTCCCTTATGTCAAACACTCACAAAAAACAATTTTCTTTAAAAAAATAGGCATTCATCCCTAGCCCTAACCCTAATAGTTTATGTGCCCATCCAAATGGTAAGAACTCAAAAAATCTTAAATAAACATCACACCCTCACTCCAAATCAATGTCAAAGTTTGAACGCATTGAGCAAAGCACTCAAAATATCTTTTCAAGGTTGAGGATTTTGTCTTTTGTGTATCCTCTGCTTCTACACTTCATGTGGACCAACATAAGGAAACCTAAAGTGAAATCTTCGTTTAACAAAAGTTGAAGAACAAGGATTCCTATTTTAGTATATTTGTTGCCACATGATTTGTGCAACCTGAAGTAAGAAAAACAAAAGAAAATTTGTCTTGTGCCCTTGCATAATAGTATATACTGTGTTACACGGGGATGTGTCCCCTACCACAAAACCCCCTGTACCCGTCCCCATCTGTCTCGGGGACGGGGGGATGCAAAGGGGACAATCCCCGATCGTCCCCGATTAAGGAAAATTCTTGGGAAACGGCAGGAAACATTTCCTCTCGGTTGGGAACGATCCCCCGTCCTCGATACGGCTCAAGGACATTGGAAACGTCCCTTGTCGTTCAAGGGACGGCTAACCGTCCCCCGTGGACATAAAGCCTCCCAATGTAAAAAACACATAAAATTTTGTTTTTTTTAATATTTTCTCTTATGCGTGTCGGGCCCACCTTGTGTTGCAAGCTAAAGTATTATAAAAAATGTAAATGAAACTTTATTAAGTTTCATTATTCATACCATCGGCTGCAAGCGATGGACGGTTGTCTCATGTGCGTGGAAATATTTCTCAGGCTCACGTGAAAGTTCCAAACGCCCAGATTTTGCCCCAAATCGATTTTTTTTCGTGTGTTTCTGCATTTTTAAGAGTCGTTTTTGCATTTGGAAGAGGCGTTTTGAGGATTCGAATGCATTGAAGTTCTGATTTCTTCAAATTTCTCACACCTAGGGTTGAGTTTGTGGCTAGGGTATTATTGCCCGTGTTTTTCCTTGAGTCAATCTGCATTTGCTTTGTGTTTGGGACGCCTGGGAGTTGCACTTTCTCAATTCCACTTCCTACCACTTCCAGGTTTGAGATAAAATTTATTAATTAATTATTTTTTTGCTATACAGTATACACAGAGCTGCATTTTTTTTTCATTTTTTATTTCATTTTGTGTTTTCACTTTTCAATGTTATTGTTCAATGTTCATTGATTTGGCATCATTTTTACAAACTTTCTGATTTTCAACCAGCATACAAACTTTCATAAAACAAAACTTTTTAGCCATACAAATTTCAAAATGAATAGCAACAGCAGAGACAGTGACAGTCATGAGGGTGAGGGTAGTGACAATGAATATGATGTTCAAAGAATGTCAATAGACGGGCTTCTTCTACCTCTAAAAATCCAACCCATGCTTCTTCAGACAATTTTGCATGCCCTATACCCACTCTTCAAAGATTTGCAAAAGGCCCTTTCAACCACAACAAACCATTGTGTCAGTTTGCCACAGATGTGACTATCAACAAGAAGAAAAATTCAAGGGGCAGCAGGAAATGGCTTTGTCATGTTTGTAAATCTAATTACCATGGGAGCTATACTAGGATTAGAGGCCATCTAGTGGGTGACACTGGAAAGGGTGTTAGAATTTGTGAGAAAATAACATTGGAGCAGCAGCTTCAATTTGCAAAGTTTGTTGGACTAAGTGATGACCAAATCATTACCATTCAAAATAAAAAATGACCATTAGCTGATTTGCAAGCCTCTTCCAATTTATCAGTTACAGAGAGTTGTGATAGAGGGAAGAAGAAAGCAAGTGAGAAAACATCAATCATGGGGTTAATGAATATGCAAAAACGTGAGCAAGTTGATGATGCAGTGGCCAAATTCTTTTATGTGCATGCTTTTATTTGCTAAAATCGCCCTTGCAAGGAGGTCGTACTTTATTTTATGGCATTGGGATTTGTGCCAAAATAAGTTGAAGACTTTGACGCTGTTTTTTGATTGGTTCTTGGGCACCATCCTCTTAGAGATCATCTGCAAAAGATTTCAGTTCATTTGGAGGTAATTTCATGAAGTTATGAGCATTTTATTGGTTCTGCAGTTGTTGATAATTCATTTCTAGAATTGCAGATTTCTAAATCAGAATTATTTCAATTTTCTATTTCCATCTTTCTTCATCAATTCTCGTTATTATCTAACATGAAAACAGCTATATATCTTGGTGCTTGAAACATTGTGAAATTCTTGTAATTTGCAGCTCTCTTTTATTTGTAAAAGCTGTTAACAGTAGTACTATTTCAATTGATCATCGCTACATTATTTTTCTCATTTCACATTAAAGCACCCCTGGATGGTATACCGCCAGTGTGGATAATTTGAATTGTAAGCCTTCTCATACCCACTGTCAAGTGGTGAATCCCCACTCTTGAGTGGATGTCTGTCGCAACAGATGAAGTGTTTAAATTGTAATCTTTCTCCCCCACTGTTTGGTGGTAGCGTGGAAAGTTTTCTCATGGCTGGTTATCCGCCTATTACATTTCAATTCAGCAATTAGCACTCCACCATATGTTAGCACCTCGCATGTTAAAGGATCTTGAGTGCACATTCTGGTGTTGAGTTTAGATTCTCCCTTTCAAGTGTAATCTTTGTAATTTTGATTCAGTAGATCCTAGGGAACCTCTAACCATATGCCCGCCCCTCCTCCTTAAGTGGTTTTAGGGCGCATTCTAGGTTAGAGTTCTTTCATGCAGCGTTTTGGGTTAAGCTAACCTTAACGGGTGCTTGGTTACATTGTATTTGTTATTGAAAATAAAATAAAAAATTGAAAAAGTATATTTCAAATAAAGAGGCGTGATCTTCTATGGAGGTCGACCTTGTACATATTGGAGATCGAATTAAGAAAATAATATTTTCTTGGCCGACTTGGTAAAACTATTGTAATTACTAATGAGGCCGACCTCATGAAGAGCCTCATTGTTTTGTATAAATACAAGGTGACTTCAATTCATTTTATCATCAAGTTCATTCATCACAATTTGCATTCCCAGAAGAAGTTCATACTTGAGCAGCAGATCATCTTGTAGCAGCAGCGAATCATCATCTTGCAGCAGCAGGTCTTCATTCTTGTTAATGTGTGATAGCTTCGGTCAGATATGAATGACAGTGATGCAAGTATCATTGTCATTCATAAGTGATCGAAATTATCATACATGTTATGATATTTCTAAAGGAAACAATTCAAATCGAAATTATGAGCATTCATATAAATTTGATCATTCCCGTGATTTTATATTCTGCATTCATGTGAAATCGGAATTCTCTTATGTCATCCGCCATCATATAGAAGGTTATATGTGCGTGAACATATATAACAAATGGTAATGAGAGTTGTTATCCAACCGCATCCTAAGGGACGCGTCCCATGAGTGGACGTGCCTCCACTCGTGGAGACACGTCCTCTCATGAGGCGCGACTCTTAGGGGGCAGACTTCTCACATATTTATGGCGGTACCTTTTTTGATATGCAAACATAAAAATCAGATAATGTTCTGCAATCAGCACATTCACATTTAAATAAGAAATTTTGGAAATCGCAGTTAGAGGAAATTCTGGAAATTTCATTTTGACTTATAATTGGCTTACACAGAAATTCGAACTTAGTTTTTGCTCTTAGCTATTAGGATCTTTTAGTGAACAAATTTGATTACATTTACATGGTATCAGAGCCAAGTTGTGCGAATCCAAATCAAATCTAAAATCAGATTGCTCAAAGAAATTCGTATTTTCTAAATCGAATTCACATCACATTCTTCATAATGTCTATTGTGATCAGATTTGAAAATCATTTTACAAGAGCAGATAAACTAGTATCACTTACGACAAAAACTATTAGGGAACCAGTGGTTGAACCTAAGAAAACTGAGAACCTTGTGTTCTACAACAGCCCTTTCTAATCAAGTATCTGACAACACTCAAAAATGGGTAATTGATAGTGGTTCATCCAGACACATCACAAGGTTCAGAGAACACCTAGACTCCATGACTAAAAAGTTTGATGAAGAAGTAACCATCGAGGATGATTCGGCATACCCTATAAAAGGGGTTGGAACATGCTCTATCAAGTTGAAATATGGGATTTCTCTACAACTCAATGGAGTCCTATTTGTACCTGGAATTAAGAGAAATCTCATATCCATCTCTGCCCTTGAAGACAATGGCTACAGAGTTACATTCATAGATGGAAAAGTTCTAGTATGGCCTAAAAACTCAACTATCAAGAAAGCACATACTATAGGCATAAGACAAGGATACCTTTACAAACTTTGCACTGAGGTTAAACAAACTCTTACCCTTGACACTATTGATTCGAATGAAGTCTGGCATAGAAGACTAGGTCACCTTCATTTTCGTGCCCCACCTTCTATGGAAAAACTCGTTACAGGCCTACCCAAGCTAAAACCATCTCATGAGGGAACTTGTAAAGGTTGTGCCCTAGGGAAGAATACTAAAGGATGCTTTCATAATAGCCTAAGTAAAACCCTTAATGTATTAGAACTAGTTCACTCTGATCTTTGTGGACCCATGTCTGTACCTTCTAAAGCAGGATTTCTATACTATGTTATATTTGTAGATGACTTCTCTAGGAAAACTTGGATCTATTTCCTTAAATGGAAAGAGTCAATAGAAATCCTCAAAAGGTTCGAAGAGTTTAAAGCCCTCACTGAAAACTTCTCCGGAAAGAAAATAAAAACCCTAAGGACAGACAATGGAAAAGAATATACCTCTAAGATCTTTAAAGAATTCTGCATGAGTGCCAGAATTAAGAGGGAATTCACTGTCACCTACAATCCTCAACAGAATGGGGTTGCTGAGAGAAAAAATAGAACCATTGTAGAAGCTCCTAAAGCAATGTTGCTAGACCAAAACATTGAAACATCTTTCTGGGCAGAAGCCTCTAGGACTGCTGTCTATATCCAAAATAGATGTCCTCATTCCCATCTTGATAACAAAACTCCTGAAGAAGCCTTTACCAACATAAAACCTGACATTAGCCATCTTAGGATTTTTGGCTGCCCTGTCTATATTCATGTACCCAAAGAGAAGAGATTCAAACTAGAACCTTCTGGAAAGAAGGGAGTATTTGTGGGTTATAGTGAAACCTCCAAAGCTTACAGAATATTCATACCCGGGCAAAAACAAATTGAGTTGAGCAGAGATGTCATCTTCGAAGAAGACATTGCATTCAAGAGAGCAAGAAGTACGAGTGAAACAGAAACCTATTTCCCTAGGATACCTGAAATGGAACCTGCTCCTGAGATTCAGAGGGAGCATTTTGAGGAAATGCCACTTGAACCTCCTAACACTTCAAATGAGGACACAAATGACATTGGCAGAAAGAGACCACTTTGGGCAAGGAAGATGATCAAAGAAGCAGAGGATCATGCAGCACCTAAAGGAACGTTCAGGGAGAGTAAAAGACCCAAACGTTTCTCTAGCTATGTTGCCCTCATGAACAACATCATAAATTCTGAACCTGCCAGTGTTACAGAAGCCTTCTGACATCAAGCTTGGAAGGATGCAATGACAGAAGAGTACCAGTCCATACTAAAGAATGTTGTATGGGACATAGTGCCTAGACCAAAAGAGAAATTTGTTGTTTCTTCTAAATGGCTCTTCAAAATCAAGCATGCTGCTGATGGCAGTATAGAAAAACATAAGGCACGTTTCGTGGCTAGGGGTTTTTCTCAAAAGGAAGGCATTGATTACGAAGAAACATTTGCACCTATTGCCCGTTATACATCAGTAAGAGCAGTATTAGCCATTGCAGCAGCTAAAGGATGGAAGATCCATCAAATGGATGTGAAAGTTGCCTTCCTGAATGGAACCATTGAAGAGGAAGTCTATCTAGAACAGCCTGAAGGTTTTGTGATACATAAATCTAACTCACATGTGTGCAGGCTCAAGAAAGCTCTCTATGGACTTAAACAGGCTCCCAGGGTCTAGTATGAAAGAATTGATAGCTATCTCTTGGGATTAGGATTTTCCAAGAATGATGCTGACTCCAATCTATACTTCAAGGTAATCAAAGGTGATATGCTTATAATTATTTTATATGTTGATGACCTGCTAATAACAGGAGAAGATCACCTCATTGCTCAAGGGAAACAAGATCTAATCTCTGAATTTGACATGAAAGACTTGGGTATTCTTCACTACTTCCTCGGTTTGGAAGTATGGCAGAAATCAGAAGGTATTATACTAAATCAAGGGAAGTATACTATTGACATTTTGAAAATATTTGGAATGTTGGACTGTAGACCGATGTCCACACCCATGGAAACCAACCTCCACAAATTGAAAGAAGCAGCAACAGAATCCAAATGTGCAAATCCGACCCTTTACAGACAAATGATTGGATCCTTGATGTATCTAGTTAACACCGGACCTGATATTTGCTATGCTGTAAATGCCCTCAGCCAGTTCATGTGTGAACCCAAGGAAATTCACTTGATGGCTGTAAAACATATTTTTAGATATCTTCAAGGCACCATTGGATATGGTCTTCATTACAAGAATGATCCACTAGATCTACATGGGTACTTTGATTCAGATTGGGCTGGAAGTGTAACAGATCGAAAAAGCACATCAAGATGTTGTTTTAGTTTGGGATCAGCTATGATCTCCTGGATTTGTAGAAAACAATCGTCAGTTGCACAAAGCTCAACAGAAGCTGAATATATTGCAGCCTCAATGGGAGCAAGAGAAGCAGTGTGGCTTCGTAAATTGATTGTGGGACTCTTTGGTGAGCCCTTGAATCCTACGATTATTCATTGTGATAATCAGAGTTGTATAAAGCTCTCTGTGAATCCTGTCTTTCATGACATATCTAAACACATTGAGATCCCCTATCATTATGTGAGAGATATGGTGGAAAGGAAAGTGATTCAGTTGGAGTATATTAGTACAAATGATCAAACTGCAAACATTCTCACCAAGCCTCTCTCCCGGATCAAGGTAGAGCACTTCAGGAAGAAACTTGGTATGGTTGAAATGTAATTTGTTATTTATGTTTGAAATACAAATTGTTTATAAATTGTACTAATATATAAAGATGTTTAATGTGTAAACTCTTTTGTCATGTGTGTGACTCCATGACTTTATGGGCCTACTCCCCCTGTGTACATTATCGAAAGGTGACGATCTTTTTGATAATGAACACTTGTATTTGACATTGTAAAGTGACGACTCTACAATGATGAACTATCATAATAGATATCATATGACTTGATATCTGTAGACATGTCATGATAGTATCTCTTAGACACCTTGATGGCTATCATGAGACTTGATATCTGAAGGTCATTGTGATCCATAAGAGATAAACATGGTGGATGATTATATCCGTGGATATCCCATGAATTATGGTAGACATCATGTGACTTGATGTCAGTGCACATACCATAATGAAGATGTGTATGGAGAATGTCATGTGACTTGACACTTTCAGAAGCATATCATATCTTCTGATATCACGAGTTAGGTGATATCACTTTTGGAAGTTATTCTTCCTAGTTAAAGAGGGAGTGTTGAAATGATGAAGATGTGTTATGAAGAATGTCATGTGACTTGACAACTTTGAAGAAACATATCATATCACATGTGAAGGTGATATCTTGACTTATTTGATTTGAAATATCTTCCCTAGCTAAGAGGGTGTTAATGTGTGATAGCTTCGGTCAGATATGAATGACAGTGATGCAAGTATCATTGTCATTCATAAGTGATTGAAATTATCATACATGTTATGATATTTCTAAAGGAAACAATTAAAATCGAAATTATGAGCATTCATATAAATTCGATCATTCCCGTGATTTTATATTCTGCATTCATGTGAAATCGGAATTCTCTTATGTCATCTGCCATCATATAGAAGGTTATATGCGTGTGAACATATATAACAAATGGTAATGAGAGTTGTTATCAAACCGCATTCTAAGGGACGCATCCCATGAGTGGACGTGCCTCCACTCGTGGAGACACGTCCTCTCATGAGGCGCGACTCTTAGGGGGTGGACTTCTCACATATTTATGGCGGTACCTTTTTTTATATGCAAACATAGAAATCAGATAATGTTCTGCAATCAGCACATTCACATTTAAATAAGAAATTCTAGAAATCGCAGTTAGAGGAAATTCTGGAAATTTCATTTTGACTTATAATTGGCTTACACAGAAATTCGAACTTAGTTTTTGCTCTTAGCTATTAGGATCTTTTAGTGAACAGATTTGATTACATTTACAATTCTGTTGCAGCAGACCGATTTCAAGGAGAAGCACTTTCATTGTATCTTTGCATCTAGGAGAGGTGCTATTATTCATTGTGTCAAATTCAGCCATGTGTTGGGCCTGAGTTGTAAGCAGATTTCTGCACTTGTTCCAGAATATATAAGTGATATATTTGTTGGGTTTTTCCCCTCAAGTTTGGAGGGTTTTCCCAGGGTATCTTATGGTGTTCATTGTCTTATGTGTTGCATTTTCTGATTGCTTTCATGTCTGATCCAGAAAACTAACATTATGCCCCCCCTGGAGAACATAGATTGCGTACCTCCCTCCTTGACAAACAATATTCAAAAGCTACCTTGTTGATGGAGGAGATGAGGCAAACATGACTTAGGACTGGTTGTTCCATTGTCATGGATGGGTGGATTGATATTCGACATAGGCCACTCATTAATGTTATTGTTACATGTCCTGCTAGTTCATACTTTCTTTGAATTGTTGATTGTTCTGGGAAGCGTAAGGATGCTGATTTTCAGTTTGGCATTTTGAGGGAGGCCATAGAGGAGGTTGGGCCTTCTAATGTTGTGCAGGTTGTGACAGATTCAGCTCGTGTTTGTAAGCTAGCTGGTTTGATGATTGAGAGTGTTTACAAAAATATTTTCTGGACTCCATGTTGTGTACATGCTTTGAATAATGCTTTGAAAGACATTGGAAAAATAGATTGGGTGAGGGCAGCAGTTGCAAAGGCTAGAAACATAAAAATGTTTGTATGTAACCATCACACTTCACACGCACTATTCTGGTCTTATTCAAAGTAAGAATTCCTCAAACCAGTTGAGACTAGATATGCTAGCTACTATATTTTGCTGGAGAGGATGTTGGAGGTTCAAGATGCTCTACAAGCCATGGTTGTTTGTGCAGATTGGAAAAGGTGGACTCTATCGAAGACAAATGAAGGCAAGGAAGTGAGAGATAGACTACTTAATGAAACTTGGTGGGCCACTATCAAGTAAGAAATCTGAAAATTTAAATTGTTTTTGAATTTGTTACACTTTGTTTTACTTTGTAGTTTGTATTTTAAAAGTTCTAATATTTAATTTGTTGCTTGTACGTATATTTGCTCTTTCATATCACCAGCTGTGAGGGTAATTCGGTATGCAGATACAGACTCTCCTAGCTTGGGAGAGATATATGAGACTTTTGATAGCATGCTTGACCAAATGAAGCAAGCTATTCGTCAAAAGGAACCTGAGTTGAGTTTTCATGAGGACCATATTAGGCCTATTGTGACAAAGAGGTGGAACACAATGAATACCCCTCTTCATATGCTTGCCTATGCTCTTAATCCGAAGTGGTATGTACATAGACCTAGCCGAATGCTTCCTTCTGAGGATAACGAGGTGATAGAGGGGCTTATAGCAGCCCTTCGTAAAATGTATACCAATGAGCTGGCAACCATTATTAGAGAGCAGTGGCTTATGTTTGTTGATCTTCAGGGTCCTACATTCAACAAACCAGAGGCTAGGACAGATAGGGCCACCATTGCACAGAACAACCCCATTGGATGGTGGAAATTTCATAGGAAGGACACACTAGATTTGAAACAACTTGCCATTCATTTGCTCTCACAGATTGCTAGTTCCTCTGTTGCAAAGAGGAATTGGTCCACCTATGGCTTCATCCACTCCATTAAGAGGAACAGGCTTACTTCAAAATGAGTTGAGAAATTAGTTGCAGTTCATAGTGCCTTGAGACTTCAGGACCAACAGACTACTAAGTATCGGCAGACTCCAGCAGCACGATGGGATGTTGATCCTGAGGATGTTAGGCAAATTGATGAGGATGAGGTGCAACCAATATTGGTCGGGCTACCATTGGATGATCCACTCTTTCCAGAGAATGATAGTGACTCAAATAGTTCTGAGCCTTTTGATATTCATAGCCCGAATGAGGCTTAATTTCATAGACTGTTGGACAATGTATTTAGTATTTTGACTTTTATGTTTGAACTTTGAGACTTTTTGATGCATGTTTGAAACATTTGGCTATGATAAAGATTATATTATAATTCTTCAATGACATTTATTATGTTGTTATACTACTACTCTCGCGATTTATTTATATATTGATATTGTTGTTATCAATTATTAATTTATTGACATATCTCTCTCTTTCCCTCTCTCTGTCTATAATATATTAATAAATTTTGGAACAATCATATATATATATATGTATGTATTTTGTATGTCGTCGTCCCCTACCGTCCCCTAAAAATGGCCCCCTGGGAAACGTCCCGAAAACGCGTCCCCAGCCGTCCCCCCGTCCCCGAAAGGCCATGGAACATAGAGTATATATGGTTTAAAATTTAAATCATAAATTTAATTTCCTGTAGTGTCACTATGGATTCTCAATCACACAACATGAGCAACAAAAAGGGTCAATAAGAGTCTAGACACTCAATCTAAAATTGAATTCTATTTTTGAGTGTATAATTTGGTTGCCCTTCCAATTTATAGGAAGAATTTTCCAAGTGTCCCCTTGATAAGAAGTCCACTTTTGAGACAATTTGCAACCAACTACAAGCGAAATTGAAGACAACAAGAGGGCCTTAGTTGTGGAGATGTCATTTTTGTCAACTTGAATTTTAAGGAAGCATTCCAAAACTTACTGCACACCTCCTTCACACCCAAGGAAAAGGTGTGACTAGTTATTGCTCAAACAAATGGCTGAAATAAATAGATTGTGCAGTTGAGGTGAAGAAAAACCTCTTATAGCTGATACTATGCAGCTGAGGGGTCATACCCCTACTCCTGCTAGTACTAGAACTTTCCAAGAGCCGCTACTTCCTACTTTTCCATCTAGTTCAAGGGTAACAAAGCTTAAGGGATAGCATAAAATGACTAGTAGTAGTGATCATCCAAACACCATGTAGAGTTATTCCATGTGCAAAATAAGGATGAGCCAAATAATGCAATTGTAAAAAACAATCTCTCTCTCTCTCTTTCCCTCACTCTCCTTATTAGAAGGAGTTTGTGGCAAAGATAATAAAAACAATCTGCCACTGAGGGAGATAAAATTGAGGACAACAATATTGGATAAGAACTCTTCCAAGCTTAATATTCTAATGGGGAAAATGACTGAAATATAGTCAAGAATGGGTGGGCAAACATTAAGCATCATCCACTCATAAACACCATGGTCACATGTACAAATGGTTCGTACTTATTTAGAGTAGTTGATCGTCATGGCACCAGAAGGATGCCAATTATCAATTCCAAATCCTTAGAGATGCAATTTAAGACATTAAGCCAAAAAATGTGGTGCAAGTAGTGATATATGTAGCCTATGTTTGTAAAGCTCTAGAGAAGTTGCTCAAAGTAGCCTACAAACATATGTGGTGGCCACCTTGTTGTGTGCATACCATCAATAATACATACATGGACATGGGCGAAATTTGTCAAATCAAACAACTTGTTAGTGATGCTAGAGATGTGTAGATGTTTATCTACAACCACCACAATTGACATGCACTATCAAGGACCTTATCCAAGAAGAAATTTTTGGAACTTATAAAGACTAGATATGCATTCTACTTCACTCTCTTCGAAAGGATGCTCGAGTCGCACGAAGCATTGCAACTAATGATCATGACAACAAAGTGTAATTATGCCCTCATTTTAAGTCAAAGCAAAGGAAGATGGTTAAAATAATAGTAACCAATCACTTTTTTGGGGCTAATATAATACATTGTCTCTATCATTGCTTTAGTCTTTGCAAGAATTAAAATGTGGGGATGCTAATGCATCTAGTCTTTAAGAGGTGTATGAGTGCATTGACAATATGCTTGGCCAAAAGAGACCCTTTCATCAAGAGAGAGACCCCTCACCATGGTTACATTATTAACATATTCAGCTAATCATCAAATAACCTAGGAGAAGCTCAACACTCCCTTGCACATGGTTTCCTATGCATTGAACCTGAAGTGGTATAGGAAAAAGAACTAGCAAAGATACCCCTATGAAGGGCGTTGAGGTGAAGAAAAGGTTCATGAAGGTTATTCAAACGATGTACCAAATTGAGGATGCCACCAACATTTGTACTAAGTGGAAAATATTTGCCACACTTAAGGGATATCTTAAAATTTGCCAATCTTAAAGGATACCTACAAGAGGTTGAGATAAATAGGGACATTGTGGCACAATAGGACCCAATTTTGTGTTGGACTATGCACAGGCTTGTTCTTAAACAATTGCATTCACCATTCATTTGTTGTCACAAATTTCTAGTTCTTTACCTACAAAGAGGAACTAGTCTACTTATAACTTCATCTACTCAATGGAATGTGCACCAAATTAGCCAACACAAGTTGATGATGATGCAGCATATATGGTGTTGGTTGGTATTGGTTTCGAGGAGCTTAGCCTCAAGGAGTCCATCAAGTTGAGTGATGTGAAGCATGGCATAGACTTCTAGGATGATTAGAGGGCGCTAGAGTATTGACCAACTACATTTCTATTTGGAATATAATAAACATTTTAAATATAGTGCATGGATATTCAATATTTGCTAGCATTATAATTCACATCTTTCAATGTGACACAATGGAACAATGTGTTTAGTAGATTGTTTGTCAAATTATAAAGGGAAGCTCCCTTTGACCTAGAATCTAAGGATTTTAGAGAATATGCATTACAAACTTAGCAAAAACCTACCTATTTGTTTTTTGAATCTTGAGCATAAAGTGATTTCAGCAAATTTGCACTAAACAAGAAGTTTTTATGTGTAAAAGCTATCTATCAAAGAAACTAATCTAACACAATTAAAGGAAATTTAAAATTTAAAATTAAATCCAAAGAATGAAAATCGTAAATAGAACAAGATAGAATTGATTGAACATAAAAATATAAACGATAACCTAAATGCCAAGGCTTGTGTACAAAGCCACGATATTTTCTCCAATAAATAATCTCAAAATATATTTGTTTCTCTAAAAAACTTGACAGCCAAAAATAGCACAAATCATTTTTAGCACATGCTAAAAATAGACCTCACAATAGGCAGCTTTTGATGACTATAATGAAGATTTTCCCCTATTCTAATCATGGCAAATATATCAGAAACACACTAAAACTTTTAGTCATGATGATATCCCAAAAGCTCGAACTTGAATTTTCTATGACAATATTTTCATGCTTGAAAGAGGGTTTCTTTATTGGATGATCTTGTCTCAAGGTTCTAAGATGAACTAGAAAAAAATTGGTGGCAAAGCCAAAACAAATGCGAGTTGTAGGAGATTCACTTGGCATTTGTCTCCAAAAAGTGTGCTTACAAGAATTTTGTATTACATTTGTTGCCAAAAAGTGTTTGGAGAAAATTTCCATTGCCTTCATTGCCAAAAAAGCGCACCTAGAGGATCCTTTCATTACATTCATAACCAAAAAGTGCTCGTAGAGGGACTTTTTACTACATTTGTCACCAACAAGTGCATATGAAGTTTTCACTACAATTGTGGCCAAATGCTATGTATAAAAGAACTTTTTACTACATTCACCATATAAGTGGGCTAGGAGGAAATTTTAATTACATGTCACCAAAAAGTGTAATTAGAGAAACTTTTTATTACATTTGTTGCCAAAAAGTATGTCTCAATACAAACACTTAATTTTTTCAATGTTGAGCATAGTTCTAGAAGTTTTTAGACACACTTATGAAAAATTGGATTAACTTTTTGCTCGCAAAGCCACCAAAAAGGTGTGCATTCCTTTTAACAATTTCAACTTGGTTTTGAGAATGGTGAAAATCACTTATAAGTGCACCCAATTTGTTGTTTAAAACCCCTTCAAATCTAGGTAAGAGTTTGACATAGTACTGCAACTTTAAAAGAGCACTTGAACATGACTTGAAAGGCAATGTGTGCTTTGGCATTGATCACTAATATTGTTACCATATTTTTTAATTCTATCATGTTAAAACTATGCCTCATATCAGCCTTTTAAGTTTTAACCCTCTCTAGCTGGTGTGGATAACTTAAAATATGTTCATTTTAACTTACTCTTGTGTCTACTTGTTGGTTATGGATCCAAACTTATTTTGCCATCTCACACTACCTTTCTTACATGACTTTTACCCCATCAGAAAAAAAAGTTATGACATATGTTAGTTTTATAAGATCAGATTAGAATGCAAAAATTAATTCAAAATCAACACAAGAACACAGCCAATACCCTGGGAAAACCCTCCAACCTGAGGGAGAAAAACCCAGCCAATATATCTCTTATATATTGATTATTATAAGAGCAGAAATCTGCTTACAACTCAGGCATAAAATAATGCCAAATATGAACAACACCTCTCCTAGATGCGATTATACAAACTATGTGATTCTCCTTGAATCGGCTTTCTACTTGCACAGATATGATCTGCTGCAATGATGCGAATTTCACCTTGAACAAATGTTGAATGACTTGATGTCAAATGAATGATATTTCACAAGTATATATACATGCATATGAGAAGGACCTAACCCTTCACCAAGGAAGTCGGCCACAAGAGGAAGGATGTCTTTTCTAGAAGACGCGACTTTCTAGATAGGTTGGCTCCTTTAATTAAATAATCATAGTTTATTTAAGACTTTTAATATTTATCTTTAGATTGTTATTTAATGAAGCACCTCTTCATAATCGCACATATAAATTTAAATAGCTTATGCTACATTTAAATTTATTATTCAAGGTCGAATCTGGAAGTATTCTTCACGTGGCTGCATTTAATCATCAACAACATAACCCTTTAGAATTAAAAGGGAGATAGAAAACTAAAAGATATTATGATCCTTTCATTGAAATAGAGGTCAATAAAGAATATTTATAAAATAAATCTTCTAAAAGGAGAGGCATAATTATTTATTTACATATTTATTAAAAGGAAACTTTTGTGAAATGGTGCGATGGTTGGAAACCACACCTTAAAATCTTATATTAAGAATTCATATGAGACTTGGAAAGGTCATGGAGATCACTCAAGGAAGAAGAAGGTGATTTGGTGGTCTATGGGAATAGGAGAAGGGGCAAACAGTGTGTGTCCAACTCGAGGTACAGTGTACACTTGGGATTGTTCAATAACTACTTCGAAGTATGTTGTATGCATGTTGGGAAATTACTTTTGAGCATGTTGTGTTGAGAAAGTTGAGCGATAACTCTAGAGCATGTTGTGTTCTGTAATAACCCACCCTTATTGATGCTTGTCCTCTTCAACGTTCGGCTGGGGCAAGGAATGTGTACTTGAAGAAGTGGGTTAAGAAGGATGGCACTCCGGATTCCGAATTTATTTGGCAAAATCATGGAAAGCTTTTTGAGCATCCTCTAGCGTCTGAGTTGGATCTTGTTCAACCTTCGGCTCCCCCGTCCCCTCCGCATGCTCCTATTCTTGATTGTTCCCCTGTTTCCCCTTTGGAGACAGAGGATGAGGGTTCTGATTCGGATGGGACTTTCCCTTTCATGGATGACTTGGAAGATCAAAACCAAGCTTATTTGGATGACATTTCTTTGGTTCCGCCTCGAAAACTTGGGATCTCTCAATCTGATACTAGTAAATCTAAACCTGATTGTGGATCTAAACGTAAGGCTGGTAGGAAATTTGATGCGGAGAAGCTTCGTATAGAAGGAATGGAAGCGGTGGAGGCCGACTCCCAACGGACTCTGGAAGCCATTCTCCTTCGAAAAAGTTGAAGGGCTTAAGTTCTGGTCGTGGGCTTTTCGCTAATTCTCTTTGTCTCCATGTTTGTCATTGTATTTTGGCTGTTGGCTGGAATTTGTCTCAGTTCCAAGCTTCTCTGTAGGCTTCTTCTATCTTCTCTCTATTTCTTCTTACCTAGGATCCTTATCTGAGAGGCATATTTCTGTAACCTTCTCTTTTATTTTAATAAAGGGAGTGGGCTCTCATCCCACAGATTACCGATCAAAAAATATTAAAAAAAAAAAAAATAACCCACCCTTATTAATTTTTTTCAAAAACTTCATCTGTTAGCATTAGCCAAAATGCAATGATAAACAACTGAATAAGCAACCCTCCACTTTCTAACCACCCACATCCCAATGTGGGCAAAGTGAGAGCATACAATGAAGAGAGATCTTGCAATTACTAGAAAGGAAAGCTAACTGGAAATCAACATCGTCCACTTTCTGATCACCCAAATCCCGATGTGGGAAAGGTGAGAACATACGATGGTTGGCTTACAATATTGAAATCCTCTATGCTACCACTTCTTCAGTGGGGTGAGTAATGAAAACCAAGTGCATGAAAGTAAACATTCACTTATTCAACAAGAAGTACAATAAAGGAAAAGCACTTGGCGGCAAGCCGACCAACCTCCGCTTGTTCAGCAGGCATAACAAGAAAGTAAATACGAACTCGACCACTTATTCAGTGAGAGTAACAAGTAACATAAAGAAAAGCTTGACCACTTATTCAGCGGGAGCAACCACTTGTTCAATGGGGTAAGTATCAAATGCAAATACAAGAGCATTCACCAACAGTAGTACTGATGGTGTTACATTGAGCCCAACATAATCATATCAGACCGTTAGATAGTACTATTATGAGAGGTTAATGACAAAAATATGAAGTAAAACACCCTCCCAAGATGCTACAATGAAGAATGATAACACCCCCTTTTAAACTAGAACAAGTATACCTCAAGATATAGCCACCGAAGGTCAATAGAAGGTCATGTAAGCTGCTGCAACAGGTCTGATACACTTGGACAGCGATCTGATATGCACGAACAGCAGGTCTGAAACCCCAATCAGCAACCATTAAACAATCATAACTCCTCCAATACTCAATGGAATCTCACCAAATCATTTGCAAATGATAGAACAAGCCTAGGCAATCAAGTTAAGGTAGTGAGCCACCATTAACAAGCATGAATAACATTGTCACAAGCCCAAAACACTTCCAACCAAGTTGTACGGCCTCCTAGGTAGGGCGACCTGCTCTTAAAAATCCATTCCTCCTAAAATCACCAAAACTTAGGCATAGGGGCGCCCAAGCAAGAGAAAGATAATGAGCCAACACCCACAAAAAGTTTTCAACTCCTCTAACAAGTGTGAGCAAAAAGGGAGATCAGCGAGTCACGCACAAGCAACACCAAAGTTTGATAAAACACTCCAAAGCTGCAAATCATCACACACACACACACACCAAAATATATCTAGAAGACATCAAAACTAGCAATAACTGAAAGGAATAAGATAGCCATCTTCAATAGAAGCTCAACTACAACCACTGAAATGGAGCTACAACATTGTTCAGCTAGGAGATATCTTTCAATCTCAAAGCTGAAGTTGCCTTAGAGGGATTTCGTCCTCAAAGCCCAAGGAGATCACTCTACATTTCGGCAACACTTCGTTATATCAAAATCGACATGAACAAATGAGAGCAAGTGAGGGCATTATATAGCTTTTAAGACCCAAGAATTTGAATTGTTTTTTCCTCTCAAAATCGGACACCACATTTGGAGAATATAATATTTTAGAAAAATAACTTAATTTCTTTACTTTGGCATCCACCTTGGTTATGAATAAAATTAACTTTATGTCCTCATCTCACCGTCCAACTCAAGTCCACCCTTTAAAAGAAACTTAAGTCATGCTTCCTAGGCATGGGGGTCAAAAAGTGACTTGGACAATATAAAATAAACTTCAGTTGCCAACCTTTCCATTTTCAAACTCCAAGAATGGTGGAGAAGCAAACTACTACAAATACCAGGATGCCAACCATTGCAATTGCCACCACTGCCAAAAATAGTAACCCTATACTGAACTATTGCCAAGACCATTGCTAGAAATAGCACTTACTAAAAATAGCATACTTCTAAAAATAGTGCCTCCAAACTCAAAATAAAAACATTTTGAAACGAAGCTATGACTTACTAAAAAATGACACTGCTAAAAATCGCAATGAATGCCCACCAAGAGTCTCAGAAAACCCAAAAAGACCCAAAAAACCTTCTAGCAAACTCCTATCCACAGCTCCCCCAAATAGGAACACTACTCTATTGGGTGCCTTCAAAAGTAATCTCTTGAAGTTCCCCTGTAAGTAGAGCAATCAATCTCAACAAGATCTTAGTCACCTCCTTGGAGAATTGCTCCACACAATCAAAACCTTGAGGCACCCTAGAGGTGAAGTTGAGAAAGTTAATCCTAACTTCCTCATTCTGAACTTCCCACACTTATCATCAAGGACATAACTGAAAATTAATCTGCTGCCCCAATCATAAGAACCAGTGAATGGATTAGAATAGTAACCGATTGGTGCTTGTACACTCCTCCCACACGGATTATGATTGCCCAAGCTCGACATTCCCCTCATCTGAGACCACAAATCAATCCAGTTAAGGGACTGAATGGACTGAAAACAAGCACACCAGCAACTCTCCAAGTCTGAAATGGTCAACTTGAGGTCCGATTTTTGAAAAATCTACACCCAAGAAGAAGAACAGCTTCTACAACACTGGAAAACATCAGCCAAAATGGCACCTCTGCTCATCATTGTTTATTTGTTATCAGGCTGACAGTCATCATCTAACCTTGCAAAAGTTGTTAATAGAAAAAACCAAAAAATAATAGAATAACAAGGTAAGCCATTGAAATATGACCGTCGAAAACACAAAAAGTCGGGCTTATAATATAGGTCAAAGAGAGTTTCCCCTTATAATTTGATAAGCAGTTTACTGTACATTGTACTGGTTTGTCTCACATCAAATGGTGTGAATTAAAAAATTAACTGTGTTTTGAATTTCCATTGTTCAATGCAATGTGTTTAGTTTATCAAAATTTCTCTTGTTATTCCTTATGTATTTTTCAGTTACCATATAAATTTGCACCTCTGTCCCCACACAATCCCCAAACCAAGGCCCTTGCTCCCCCTATCCCCAAGATCTATCTCTATGTCCCCCCATTCCAAAACACTGCAGAACATAGATTTTTAATATATAATTATAACTGATCTTATGCATGCTAGAGTTAAGGTTATCGATCCTGCCCATAAACATTCAGGTAAGCTCCACCTAATGACCAAACACACAACATTCAGAACTTATTCTATTTAGATAAGCATTATAATATCTCAACATTTGAGGAAAAGATGAATAAAAGAATAGCAAGAATCTATGCAATCAACAGTAAGGCTTTTGAAGGCAGTGAATGGAAAAAAAAAGAAAAAAATCTGAACTAATAGCACTAATGAAAAGGAAAAAGAAGAAAATTATCTTTCTAGTAGTGAAAGAAAGAAAGTAAGCAATTATATTAAAGCCCACAATTGACTAACTAGCTCAGTGGAACTCAAATACTCCATCCAGTTATAATGGGCATGATAAAGCCCAAAAGGCATTAAAAACACTCCATAAAAAGACTACACACTAAACTAACTAGAGTACAAAATAAAATATCTACAGGCACTGAGCCTCAAGCAGTAACCCCATATATGCTTGAAGACATTATTTTAGATAAAAACTCCTTTACAACAGGCACCAATTACAAAGAGCAAGCAAATGGAAACCTTAATTTGTGCTGTCTCAGGTTCACATCAGCATCAAAGCACAGTACGAGGACCAGCCGTCATATCAACCTCTATCAATGAGCAAATACAAGACGAGATAATGTTGCTAGGTAAGTGGCCTACGTTACAGATCCTGAACAACCAATCATGAAGGGATCACAGCCTGTCCCTCAAAACCTCTCCTAACAACCAAATCAATAAGATCCCCCACAAGTAGATAGAAAACTGTCTGCCTAGGTCGCCTGCTCTGTTGGCAAGGTGATATGGTTAGTATTCTAGGCCAAAGAACAGTTTTTGGTGCCTGAGAGCAATCTCCTCTTGCAGGCATAAAGCCAAACACCTCTGGTCCAGGAAACATAAAAGCTAGCAAGTGATTGCCAGACAGGTCATGGCTAGTGCTAGACAAACAGTCTCAACTATTTCAGTGCTATACTGTATCTCCTCTACACCTAAATTAAAACTAGAAAACATACAAGAAAATTAACCAGATATTAATTGAAGATTTAAGGGGCCAGAGAACAGCTATCCGCTTAGCCTAAGTAGATGAAGAAAATGAAAATTAAGGTTGTCAGAATGCAAGACACACTCATGCATGCAGTTCAGCATAAAAATTCACAAGGAACAGTCATCTATGCAACAAGTTTTTTGCCTCCTTTTCTTTCAGGGAAGGAACATGAAGAGAAGAGAGAGATAAGGGGAAGGATACTAATGTCCATATAATTCTGTGAGAAACTTTCAGACTCAGATAGAGGATCCAAGTGGTTTTATGCTGCAGCCTTTATATGTCAATACTCCATTTCCCAACAGTCAAGCATGCATTTTTCAATTTAAATTTTTGGATTCCCTGTACATGCCCAAAAATCCAGAAGACTTTTTCTTTGCAGGCATATGCCTTTTAATTTTACTCTAAAGGAATTACCTGTATACAACATATGAGGTATATGCTTATATTTTTCCAACCAAAGAAAACAAACAATCAACCATCAATGTTCCACATTTCATCCAAAGTAGGGACTTGTGTCACTTTCAATAGCATTAAGATTTGAAAGAGCAATGAATAATGCAATTTTGCCATAATTTAGCAAAACACTACTAGGTTATGCTAGAACTGAATAAGATATTGGCCAAGAAATCCCAACATAAATCATAAGTCTATAAAATAAACTTACGAGCACAAAAATAGTTCATCTACACAAGCAATTCAAAAAGCACGTTTAATAAGGATGGAATACCATCCGAACTGCTCCGAATAAACAAAAACAAAAGAACCACAATAAACTTTACAAACCTGAAGGGTTTCACCACCATCCCCAATAAGATGCAGAAGCATGTTTATGGTAGGCTGTAAAAACTGCAGCAATGCAGTAGAATCAACATTTTTCAAGCTATTAATGGCCTGCAAAAGATACTCTGCTATAAGACATCTGAGCCAACCATATGCAATCGCTGCTATTTTAAAAGAGACAACAAAATTAACTATATTCAACCCAACCCATAATGTGTGTCCAACTTTAACAGTCTTCTATTACAAATCTCTACATGGCTTCCACTTTTCAAAGAACAATAATTTAAAAACCTACAGCAGTAAGATTCCAACTGAAAAAAACAAAAAGATAGGAAATTATTAAAAAAAAATCCTTTCATGCAGAAATGCAAAATAAGTTAATTTTTCTGAATAAAGGACTAACATATTTATAGAAGGGATTAATACATCACAGCCAGCCCAGGTCAAAAAAGGAGCTCCCTATAATAAATCTAGCTGAATGTGCAGTCATTTACATTGAGGTGTTATCCAGAAAAATAGTTTGATCAACTGACATTATCTTGGAACAACAAAAGCAGTGCACTAAGATCTAGAGCAAATACAGACTTCACTACAGGCATAAAGATCTGCAAGGTATTTGATGTGGGCTGTCTGCATCGTAAAGCCTATCATATGTAAGGATATTTGTAAAACGAGGACTCGACCATACTCCTCCAAGTTCTTAAGTATTGAAATGGTAGCCACCACAGCTTGTATCATTGAGCCTATAATAGAGATTGACCAAGGCATCGGTTTGCATTATATCAGCCTCAGGCCAGTTTGGTGGTGGTGAGTGCTGTTGGTGTGTGTTTTTAATACGCCACCGAACACAGAATAAAGATGCCCAAGGGCACTCTATCCTCTCTTGAAAAGTTAATGCATATGCAATAACTCCAATGTTTCTTTAGTCAGGTCATGACATGTGGATAAGACCAGTGGGCGTTGTGATTTGCTAGTAATCACAAGGGGACTTACGTTATAGTTTATTTGCAAGTTTAGGACTTAAGACGGTTTTGACATTGAGGCTCTTTCCATCGGGTATTTCAAATTTTCCAAAAAAAAGGGCAAAAAGATAAGGGTTTAGAGGTCTAAGCTATGCGTAAGAACTCAAGAGACGGCAGTGACTAAATAAAACTGGAATAACCGCACTTTGTTTTGCCTCCTTAGGACAACTGCGCAAAGCGAGTGCAATCTTCAACGGAGGTGATAATGATTTTCATGTTTGAATTAAACAATTATCCAAACGGAAGTTAAGCATCCACAACTTAATAGCTTAGGCTAACTTTACACATTGAATACAAATCATCTATTCAACAAAAGTATGAGCTTAATTTCATCCACCACTGCTATCAAATCTATCATCCACTAACAAACATACAAATAAAATACTAATTTAACTTTACTCTAAATGTTGAAGGAGAAGATGTAAACCTCGCACACTATTTGAAAACAAAAGTGGTTCTAAGCAAATCATGCACTAGAGCTTTTATTAACGGAAATAGTCTTATCGCAACAATCTCATACTACTCACTTCACAAATTGAAAATAAGAGCCTGCAAGTTCATATAGAGTTCCCAAAAATGAATAAATGGCTCAGATTAAAATGAGCCAACGGCCAAGATTGAAACAAATAAACCCTAATTAGGGTTTCCCAAAAAAACATCAGTGAACTAAGAGTTGACAAGGTGAGTTGGCGCCTGGAGCTATTTTCAAGGAATTCCATCGCTATCCTCCCGCGTTGCCATGTGTTCAATGAATCTAGACACGATTGAGGCAACTTTTTCCATGGTGACCTATGGAAGCATTCTGATCCTGAACTCGAATTTGTCCACACTTTCGGCACATTTGACAAAGTTGTCCTCCCATTCTGGCTCAGGCTTCACAAAAGATTCCCGAATGTCTAGGAAGTTCGCCATTTTGGCCCAGTTCTGCTTCAAAATAGGCCCAATGATAGCAAAGAAGTTTTCTTGTACCTTGCCCTTCAAAGCCTCCAACTGCAAGTCGTTCTCTCGTATGACCTCCTTGTCCAGGATGTCGGCAACCATGTTGAGGACCTTGGCCTGTACTTCTCTAATCTGCTCTTTCGCTTTGAGCCCATCAACCTTTACTCTTTCCAAGACCTCTCCTCGTGCCGTCAAAGCCCAATACCAGGTGTGGAAATCGTAAGCTGCTCTTGTTGCAATGGTGCCTCCATCTATCAATTCCTGCTTTGGAACCCCTTTCAGAGTCCTAAGGCAAGGAATTATTCTTTCCTGTACATCCGGAAGGCCATCCCACAATTCTGCCAAGGCGGCCAGTCTAGAAAGTAATGAAGTGGCCTGACCTAGACCAAGGTCAACTTCTCCATGAACGCATTGGCTTTTGTGCCTTTGACTACCATCCACTCTCTAGCCTCTCTTGCCGTGACCTTGTCTTCTTCTATATCCTTCGCTGCCTCTTGTGAAGAGTTTGGGAGAAGGGGAGCTGCCGTGTCATCCTGATCAAGTGGCTTGATCAGATGTTGTATATACTCTTTCAAGCGCTCAATCTCCAGTTGCCACTCTTTCCTCTTCGCCACCTCTTTCGCCAACCTCGACTTGATGGTGGACACTGAATTGTCCAAGTCTTCAACTTCCTGGCCCTTCGTGGTTGGACCCAAGTCGATGGTGGCGGTAGCATACTCATGTGGGGCTATGTCTTCATGTGGCTTGTCCACTGTCGGCACTACAATCTGCACTGTTCGGTTGCCGGCCTCATCTCTCTGTATGGTTGAGAACTTCTTAGTCGACTTCTTGACTGAAGTTTGTGTAAGTCTGGCCAAGAAGTCTGCAGTATCATCCTCTTCCTGTTCTTCCACTGGCACCTATATTTTCATCCTTTCCTTTAGCCAATCTGGGATTGTGAGTTGTTCCACGCCATCTTCTTCCAACATACCTTCTTTGTCGGGAGCATCCAAAATTCCTCGAAGGGCTGAAATTATTCCCTCCTGAAAGTCATCAATTTGGGCGCCCATATCATCATCAGACTCCAATATTTTCGTGCATGTGGCAGACGGCGATTCATCATCATCCAGCTGAGGCTCCACATTGTCTTCGGGAATTGGAGAAGGATCCCTAATGTCAACCAATGAAGCATCAACGGTAGCCAGAATCTCCTCGATGTTTCTAGATGCGGCAGAGCGTGAAGGCTCTACCCTCATTTGTTTCTGAACTGGCTCCTTGCCTACAGCTATCTCCTTCCTTTTTCTCGAAGTAGTGGCTTCTATCATGTCTATGCCCTGGGATGCTTCCGCATTCGAAGAGTAGGATTCTATCTCACTCAACCTATCATAGGTCAGCGTCACCTTCATCCGCCTCAGTTCCTAGATCTGTTGGTCGACCCACCATTGTGTGTACTTGACGACTGGTCTCATCAAGGTGTTCAAGTCGGCATGTTCGGGTTCTGACCATCTGACCGCAGGCAGGGGCAAGCTCTCATCAAGGTACGGTTCTACTTGCTTTCCATCATCCTCCAACTGATCAGGCACTCGACAAAGCTCAGTCGTCCTGATCAAGCTAACAGGTAGTCTAGACCAAATTCTCCGTCTGACTTCGAACTCATCTACAACGTCTGCCCAGAAGTCCTCTAATTCAACCCTGTGCCTATATCTCCTCCCATCCACAGTCTTAATGTGATGATGTGGGTCGAAGTTGTCCCTAGACGGATAAGTGGCAAAGGGGTAATGTTGTATTTCAAGCCTGGCGCTCTCAACTGCCTGTGCCGACGGACATGTCTCCAGCATGTTCCCTATAAAGAAGGGAAAGGTGACTTCTGCTTCGTCCTCTGGAAGCTCTAGTACTCCTCCAACTGCCACAACACTTCAAGTAGGATCATCTTGTTTGTAGGAAAGATAGGCAATCGGTATGGATTCCCAATGAATCCCTGGATTATAATATATGTATATCTCGGATACTGGATGAACCAAGATCCGTATTTGCCTATCAGACTTTTGGCTTCATGAGTTAGCCGTTGGTGTGTCCCTCCCTGAAGTATTCTCGTTAGGTACATGAGGAAGGCATCGTGTGCTCGTCTGAAATGGGACTTCTCACTCAACTGCAGCTACGGATATCAGTTGTAGGACTTCAGCTCATTTTCCCCGTTACCAACTATGCCTTTGCAGATCAAGCCTGCATACCTGTATGTCCTAGCCAACATATAGATGACATAGGAGCTCATATAGAATGTTTTGGTCTTCTCTAGGTTGACCAGCTGCTCGTGGAGATTGTTGCTTATTATGCGTGACCAGTTGAACATTTTCATGCCCTCCGTGATTTCCTCAATAAAATAATACATCCAAGTCTCGAAAGGTGCTCCCAAAGGATTGCCAACTATCCTGTTCAACAGGACAATAATATCCCCGTAATCCTCCTTGAAGTCTGTGCGCAACAGCTTCTTTGGCATCTTTTTGTCGGACTTTTCATCTTACAACTTCTTCGCATCCTCTTTAGTTTTATAAACAGTCTTGTGGTACGTGGGGATGCCAAAAGCTTCTTGTATGGCTAACTCTCTGAGATGAGCCAGTATCCTTCCGTTAGGCGCAACAATTCGTCTTTCTTGAGGGTCATAGTGCAGGGCGCACTCTACCATCAGCTCAGCATATTCAATAGCAGGTGAGAATCCGACAGCTTGAACAATTATGTTTCTCATCATTCTTCTGGCGGTAGACGTCGACAAGAATCCGTCGTGCCCGTACATCCTTCGTTTGAATTCCTTGAGATCGATGTGCCCAAGGTTGGTGTCTGTAATATTCTTCCATTTTGACTTTATTTTGAACTCCGACTGCGACCCCTTGCTGGCAAACTTCATTTGCGCTTGTCTGGACGGCTCTCCCTAGTGGGTCATCAACCTGCAAGTTCAAAAATAACAAACATTAATACGAGAACTTTCAAATATCTGGTTATTTCAGGATATTACTTGATAAATTTGCACTTTCAGCCTTTTAAGAGATAATTTTCTATGAAAAAACAAGCTGAAAGTAAACAAATTCGCCAAGTAATGGATAAATCTTGCCCGGAATGAGTGAAGAAGATTAGAAAAGAGTAGAAACGTATCACCAATGAATTTCCAAACCTCCGAGAACGTCCTCTAGCTGCAAACAAATTGTAACTTCTGAAAATTTGACAAAGGAAGTGCGCCAATCTGCTGAGAAGTGCGACTTTCAGCCAAGAAATAACTTATTTCTTCCTAAAAATCACGTCCTTGCATAAAGTTACTTCTTCTACTGAAGAGGAATAACATTACCCTCAGTATTTTCCTCTCCGAAAATTACTTCTTGCAGATTTGAGACAATAAAATTCTTCCGAGTCAAAATTGTGAAGAATGAGTTGTTGAAACTCATTTTATGGCTGAGAAGTGCGATTTTCTTTAGCAATTGCCTTCTTTTCCTTGAGTTTCTTTCAATTTTAGAAACGTTTTCTCTTCCTCAATTAGCAAGTTTCTAAATCTTTTTGCAATCGTTAAGGAAAGTTTCTAATTTTCCCTTGGCGCCACCTCTGTCTGAGATCTTCAAATTTCTATTAAAATTCGCTCGAGTGTTGAAAAATTATTGAAAAATATTAAATTAATCATTAAAAATGATTTTCCAATACGTTTAATCCTCGAATCATGGCGAATTTAATTTTACCTAAGGCGAAATAATTATTCTTCCAAGTGATCTCTCGTTTTCTCCAGACTTTGAATATTTTAATTAAAATTCCCTAAGTGTCGAGAAATAATTAAAAATATTAAACATTAAATATTCCAACCCATTTAAAATTGATATTTGGCCAAATTTGTTTGTCCGTGGAAAATTATTTAATTCTTTCATCATTTGCCTAGCCAAAATGTGCTTCATAACTCGTTTGCCAATTTTCAACTCTCCAAGCGGACTTCTGGCTTCTTTGGACATTCATACTTAGCCCAAAAACTTCATTTTCTCTCTCCTTCTGGGTTGGGCGGACTTGGAGATTCCTCTGCCATTTTGCAATTTTTATTCATGCCTTAGGAATTTATTTCATGCCGAGTTGGGTGGACTTCATGCTTGCTTTGCCAAACATTCTTCATTTTGTGCTTTGGAAATTCATTCAGTCATGCCGAGGAGCGAATTTTCTGCCAACTTGATCCCTTCTCTCTCTAGGCATATTTTCATTTTTCGATGCCTTCGCAAAATTTCCTCTTGAAAATTGGGCGGACTTCATACTCTTCTTGCCATAGGCGCATTTTGTATTTGACTTGTCCAAGGGTGGACTTGGCACTTCATTTGCCTAAGGGCGGACTTCATGTCTTGTCTCGCCATTCACTTGGCTTGGGCAGACTTGAAGGTTTCCTCTCCAAGGGCAGACTTGGAGGCTTCCTTGTCTTGGGCGGACTTGGCATTCTGTTTGTCCAAGGGCGGACTTTGTGCTTGTCTTGCCAAGGGCGGACTTACCCTTTCTCCAGCCATGGGCGGACTTGACCCTTCCTCATTCCATGGCGGACTTGGAGGCTTGCTTTGCCTATGGCGGACTTCAACCTTGGCTTGCCAATGCCTGCCTTTGGCTTGCCAAAGGCAAGGGCGGACTTGATGGCTCCTTCAGCCATTCCTTCATGGGTGCACTTCATAAGACTTAGCCACTTTTGTCATTTTTACCATTTACCTTGATTTACATGCTGATTTCTGGAGGCGTGTTGACTTCATGCTCAGTGGGACCTCAGAATAGAAACTTTTCCCAAAATAGAAACTTTCCAAAAATAGAAAAAAGCAAAAAGCATCCCTAAAAAATAAGAACCCCATAATGGCCTAAAAATGCCAAAAAGCAAAAAAGCAAAAAAGCAGAATCCCTAAAAAATAGGAAGTGTCAGAAATGACCAAAAGCACAGGCGATCCTCATTTTCCGGACCTTCTGAGCCCTTCCATGACGTTTAGGCACACAAACGGGTTCAAACTTTTATTTGGCCGGACTGACTCTCAAAAATTTACTCAAATTCTGAACTCCAAACTGGCAACGCAGAGAGCGAAACCAAAACTCGAGGGTCCCCATTTGCAATGGGGCGATGTGTGAAATAGGTCACAACAAGTGCCTACAAACAGAAGCAGGAACCAGATCAGCAGCAGCCCCAAACCCATTGCATGATTAGCTTGATGCCAGAAAGTAGTTTGATATTGATCCCTAAACAGTATCCTCTCAATATCAATGTACCTAGTTTCTTGATGGAAAACATTAGCCAAAATTTACAAAAACTCCCATGATGGACTGCTAATACAGAATTGGTTTTGATCTAATGCGAGCAGGCATACCCATTGCCTATGAAAGTTGCCAATTCAAAGGGAAGAATTTGCTTAATCCCATTTATAAGATAAAAGTATCACAACAGTTGGAAACACACTTCAAAGATGAAAAGTATCACAACAGTCTGTAATACTTGTTGGAACCACGAATATCATAAGATGTGCAAAAATAGGAAACTCAAATGTTGGGATATCATTTTGAGACCATCTACAAGAAAGGAAGGTGAATGCAGCAACTGAGGTACTTTAAAGAAAAGAAGAGACAAAGATATTATTATTACCTTATGGCATTTCAATACTACAAGTAGACTAGGTATAAGAGGCAAGATTAGAAAGGCATAAGGATCTGTATACTTTACATTTCATTCAGCAACTAATGCAAATCCTAGTATATCTGATAATTTGTGTTGATTGGTAAATCTGTGTAGTGAGTGGTATAAGGATAGGCTAAATCTTTACAAGAACATGGGCCCTAAGAATAAGATCCTTTCAAAGCTTCACACATCTCCTATTGATGGACACTCTTGCTTCATGAAGACATATCAAAGGATCAAGCAACATTTTTGGGGGAAAGGTCTCAAAGATGAAATGTGATAATTTTTGGTGGAATGTTAGGAGTGAACATAACAACAGTGAGAAAGTAAAGACATTGTATCTTCTACAGCATGTATCCATCCATAGACAATAATGGGAGGAGATCTCCATGGAATTTATCTCCAAGACACCCAGATATAGAGGGAAGAATCTCATTATCAAACGTGATAATGAGTTTAATGCTCTCAAGGAGTTTGGGCCAGATTTTTCTTTTCCTATAGAAATTTTACAAAAAAAGAATAAATAAATCCCAAATTTCCTGATTTTTTTGGTCTCCCAAACCAAACCAGATTTTCATACCTGGTATAAGTGTTTTATGGGAATCTTTGAGTATGGTGATTCAGCCTTTTACTATTCTTTTTTCATTAAACTTCTGGATTATACTGTTTTTGAAATTTTCGGTATCAGTATCACTATATATTCAAATACAGTTTAATGCAGAAGCTTTATTCAAATCTGCATGGAACATGGAAATCTAATGTCTTTAACAGATGCAGCCTATGTCGCAGTCAGCAGCTATGTTGACTAAGAAATCTAACATTTTATTGAATTGTCTATGAAGTGTTAGATGGTGTTGATTTGGAGAATGTTTTCTAATTTGAGGATCTAACACATTACATGCTCCATTGTCCAATTGATGGCCTGGGGTAGCTCTTTGTGAGCCTGAATGACCAATACTATCCTCAGAGAATCCCCTTTACTCTGAAGACAAAGCGTATCTTTTTTATTAGCCAGCTTGAGGCCCCCAAACAAGGCTTGTATCTTAGCAAGGTTATTTGACTATTCGACTATTCGTCTTTACATTGATAGAAGTGAAGCATGACCTTATCCTATATTCTCCACAAACACCACTGAACCTTCTTTTGCTATCCGTATAAAAATTAAATTTTAGAAATCCAAAAATAATCTATGCTTTGACCATAAGCCATAGCATGGTGAAATGGAATCGAAACTCCAATCACGAGCGATAGCTAGATCTATCATGCTCATGAAGTAAGAACTCTGCATACTGTTTTTCACATGTGAGTGCAGTCACACAAGTTTATGACTGAGTTATATGATTAAGGCCCTTGCATTCTTTTGGACGTTTTCAAATATTCTATTATTCCATTCTCAAGATCTGCCATTAGACAAATCCTGATGTTAGACCAAAAACCTCCCTTATTATTCCCATATACCTATTGGGTTGAGCCCACTCAAGGATCATACTTTTGATAAATCTCTGATTTGGAAGCCACACTAGGAGAGGAAGCTGACCATCCAAAAATTGAGCCCTTGCCAATTCCAAATCAGAAATGGGAAAGTATTGCTATGGACTTCATCACCGGGTTACCCAAGGTGCAAGGCTGTAATTGTATTTATGTTGTGGTGGATAGATTAACTAAATATGCTCATTTTTATGCTATCACTACTACATTTACAGCAGCTCAAGTAGCTGAGTTGTTCTTTAGAGAAGTTTTTCGTTTGCATGGTTTGCCTAAGACCATTGTCAGTGATAGGGACAGTAAGTTCCTAAGTGTGTTTTGGCAAAATATTTCCAGATTGAGTGGAACAGTGCTCACTCCAAGCACTAGTTATCACCCGCAGACGGATGGGCAATCCGAGATTGTCAATAAGTGGTTAGAAGGCTACCTTAAAAATTATGTTTCAGGGCAGCAAAGGGCTTGGGTTAAGTGGCTCCATTTGGGAGAGTTCTGCTACAACTCTTCTTATCACATGTCAACTAAGATGTCTCCTTTAATGACTCTCTATGGGTATGATGCTCCTAACTTTGTAGACTTGGTGTTTGGTGATAGTAGAGCTCCCCAAGCAAGAGATATGCTTCAGCACAATCAAGACATCTTAAGGTCACTAAAAGAAAATCTGCAACAAGCCCAAAATCAGCAGAAGTTGTACGCTGATCAACAACGTGTTGAACGTTCATTTGAGGTAGGAGACATGGTTTATCTGAGGCTTCAGCCCTACAGACAGTCTTCCTTCAAAAAGAGTGGTGCAGAAAAATTGAAGCCACGTTTCTATGGTCCGTTTAGAGTCACCAAAAGGATTGGTGAAGTGGCATATGAGTTGGAACTTCCAGCAGGCAACAAAGTTCACAATGTCTATCATGTTTCCCACCTCAAGAAGGCACTTGGGCATAATGTGGTAGCTACTTCAGAATTACCTCCTTTAGAGGAAGAAGAACAGTTGGTGTTGCTTCTGGAAGAGATCCTTGACAGTAGGGAGTGGTCCTTGAGGAGGCGAACAATCAAGGAGTATTTGGTAAGATGGAAAAATTTGCCTATTGAAGATGCTACTTGGGAAGGTGAACAAATTTTGCAACATCCAGCTTTGCAGTTGCTTAAGGACAAGCAATTTTGAGGGGGGCGGACTGTAATGTTCCCCTTTTGGCAGTAACCTTGTCAGTGGCTCATCAGCCTATTCCGGAATCCTATAGGCTCGTTGAGGTGAATCAAAGGATTCCAATTTTGGAGGTTTTGTGATCTTTCCTCATTATTTACTATTTATAGTAAATACTATTTTTGGCAGTTAGCAATTGTCAACCTTCAGTTCATCACGTCATTGGTAGCAGTATTCAGAACTTAGCCTTGGCCTTTTGAAAATATTAATTTAATGGATTTCTTCATTAATTGAGCAAATGGTTCTAATTCGCAGTTACCCCTTGGCCTAAAGAATTAGCTTCAAGTTGTTTCAAAAGGGGGGCTTTAAGGGTGGCTCCACATGAAAAATTTAAAAGGTTTTTATATTAATTATTCATTGTCTCAAGTGGGGCGTATTTTTGAAGAATTATAATTCTTTTTGGAAATTGAACAGGTGATGGCTTTTGGCGTACCTTCTTGGAGGATTTGAATAGTCTCCTCTCTTCCTTTAAAATTGAGGCTTGGCTCCAGCATTTGATCATCCATTATTTTGCTAAACTTATGTTGTCGAAATGATTTATCATCTTATGCTTCGAGGAATGTTGACCTCCTAGTTCCTTCTTCAATTTCCTGTTTGCAAGATATCACCTAATTGAATTATTGTTGCTTCTCATCCAGACTAGCAGATTGAGTTTCAAGGTGAAATTTTGATGTATTTTCCAATTTTACAGTTGCTGTTTGCACACATCTGAATGTTGTTTTTGTTCATGGCTGAATGTACGAATTTTATATGGTTCTGGGCATTTGATATTATTAATCCTAAGGTCTAGGCGACCAACTCCTTCAAGTGGCAGATTTTAATTTGAAGTGGTTATTTTTATAATAAGAAATCGCCCCTCTCAAGGGTCGTACCTTTCAGCATGCATTGGGAAGTGTGCCATTAAATATTCCAGGTGTTTTGGAGCTGTTTCTGCGTCTCAACAGGGGCGCCTATCTCCCAATTAACCTTTGCCTTTGATTTCACACCATTTGGAAGTATTTTGATTAAGTTGTGAGCATTTTACATATTTCTGTAGTTGCCGATTACCATTTCCACAATTGCAGTTTCTGAGATTTAAGCAATTCATTTGTTGTTTCCATATTCTATCTTCTTTCTTATTATTCTCTAACTCGGAAACATTGTGTAAAGTGGTGCTTAGAAAAATGGTGATGAACGTTGTAATTTGCAGCTTTTTACCTTGTACAAAACTGTTAACAATAGTACTGTTTCAATTTTAGCTTTGCTGCATTAATTAATTAACTTCACATTAAGCACCCCTGGATGGTATATCGCCAGTGTGGATACTTTTGTTTTGTAATATCTTTCATGCCCACTTCAAGTGGTGAATCCGCACTCTTCAGTGGATGTCTGCCGCAGCAGAAGAAGTAATCATTTGTAATCTTTTCCCCCCACTGTTTGGTGGTAGCGTGGAAAGCTCTTTGGCTGGTTATCCGCCTTGTTCATTTGAATTCAGCAGTAGTACTCCACCATATGTTAGCACCTCGCCTGTCAAAGGATCTTGAGTGCACATCCTTGGTGTCGAGTTTAATATTTCTCTTTCAAGTGTAATCTCGTACTTATTGTTTCAGTAGATCCTAGGGATCCTCTAACCATATCCTAGCCACTCCTCCTTAAGTGGTTTTAGGGCGCATTCTTGGTTAGAGTTCTTTCATGTACGTTTTGGTTATGCTAACCTTAACGGGTGATTGATTCTATTGTAAATGTTTGGTTTAAAAATCAAAAAAATTGAGAGAGAATATTTCAACAGGAGTCCCTCAGATGCAAATTTGTATGTCAAGAACACTAGTAGTGATATCATCCTTCTAGTCATCTATGTGGATGATATCATCGTTGTTGGAAGTGGGTTACATTTGATTGAACAAATCAAGTTGTATTTGTGTCAGGCATTTGAGATGACAGACTTGGGTCTCCTACACTATTGTCTTGGTGTAGAAGTTTGGCAGACAAGTGGCGGTATCTTCATTTCCCAATCGAAGCATGCTAGGAGTTTGCTAGAGAAATTCAAGATGGAAGATTGCAAAACCTCATCCACTCCTATCGAGGAGGGGCTGAAACTTTCAGCAAAATCAAACTCACCAGTGATAAATGAGTCAACATTCATGCAACTAGTGGGCAGCCTCATCTACCTTACTGCTACTAGGCTTGATCTCAGTTTTGTTGTGAGCTACATTTCTCGTTTCATGACTGCCCCTAAGGTGGAAAGTTGAGTTGCAGCGAAGTGAATGTTGAGATATGTGAAAGGGACACCTAACTATGGCATCCTATACAACAAATGCAAAGATCCTAGCCTAGTTGGTTTTACAGATACAAATTGGGCAGGTTCAGTTGATGAAAGAAAGTCCATTTCTAGGTATGTTTACAATCTTGGTACGGGTGTAGTCACGTGGACAAGCAAGAAGCAGCAGGTAGTAGCTCTTTCCTCGACAAAAGCAAAGTATCGGGGAATAATTAAGGCAGCATGTGAGACAGTATGGCTTTGAAGGATGCTTGCTAACATGCAAATATCTCAAGAAGGGCCTTCACCCTTGTTCGGTGACAATCAAGGGGTGCTAAAGCTTGCCAAGAATCCAGTCTTCCACAAGCAAACCAAAAATGTTGAGCTTCATTGTCATTTCATCCGCCAGCTTGTTGAAGATGGATATGTGATGTTGCAATATGTTCCAACTGAAGATCAGACTGCGGACATTCTCACCAAGTCTCTCAATCCAAATAAATTTGTAAAATTTTGGGGTAAACTTGGTGTAGTTAGTAGAATGACCATTAAGGGAGGGTATTAAAGTATTATTGTAATATTTAATGGTCATCTTAGCTTTTACTTAGTCTTTAGTTGGCTTTTAGTTAACTTAGTTTGCTTCGGTAAGTTTTTAGTATCTTTCTATTATTTGCTTTTGTTAACGATCGTTTCCTTTTAGAAACATTGTCTTGTATTGTGTTATTTAAGGAGTATTCCTCTCTTTGTGTAAAGAATGAATATCGAATATCAATTATCATTTCACATATGACCTATTTTACAACAATAATGAAATCATGTTTTACAAATTGTTTGTTGCATCCTCACCATTGCCTTGCACTTTATTTTGTGTCCATTTGCCTCTACCCTTGTCCTTGGCTACAAAGGTTGATTCTACGCCCTTTGTTTCACTACAACTACTAAACTATCTCTCTTTCATCTATCATACTATAAGCTCTTATTGCATAGCTCTTAAAAATTTAGGCTACCCTTCGTGAAATTGGCATTCACTATCTCAATAAAGTGCTTGTAAGCACATGGTAAGATTTTCAACATGATTACCACTTCCACTTTCTAACCAATGGTTGACAATATGTCTTTGATGTCCTTGATCTTGAGTAAATGTTCTTGCAATGAAGCTTTCCCATCCATTGTGATCAAAAAATAACACATTCTTCAAAAAGAAGGCTCTACCCTTGTCTGAAGTCTTGTGAAAATCTCGCAAATGCTTCTAAATATCAATTGAAATCTTCCTTGTCTAGGCTTAAGGAAGCATTTTATCTATCACACACAACTTGATCAACATTACTATTTCTCTATAATGTTCATCAAATTTATCCTAGCCTTTACTTGTACTTGCTAGACAAGCATCTTTACCAAGAACAATTTCGCAAGGTATCTATACTCAAAATAATCTGCACTGCTTACATCATACATGTGTTGTAGTTTTTACCAAGGAATCTTTGGTTGCCTTCCAACATTGTGTTGGGTAATGAGGCCATTTGAAAAAAATAACACCCTACTACAAATTTGGAATTTCAACAAATAACTTAACTACAAATCTAGTAAAAAACCCTTTGCCTTGGCAGCAAATTCATTAGCGGAAAAAAAAACTATAAAATCAATTGTGCCCTAGCCCCACATATCTATCAAAAAAAACTATCAATAGAAAAAACATTGATGAAAAAGGTGTGCCCTAGCTATGCAAAACAAAACTGCTAATTTTGATGAAAAAACTCTTGCAATTACAACTTTTGATGCAATTTACGTTATGATTTTTGAAAAACCCCTAAAAATTGCATTAAAAAAACCCTCACATGATTTGCCCAATAAAATAACCCAGAATTTTTATATAAAAAATTGCACAATTTCTACATAAAAAGTGTGCCACGATTTTGCTAAAACTTTGCCCACACAACCCAATAAAAGAAAAAAGCAGTTTTACTTTTCAAAAATGATGTGATTTTCCATTTTTTTAAATCATGATTTTCAACATAAAAATACTGTGATTTTTATTGTTTGTCCCTCAATTCCATGCAGACTTGACATGCAATTCATTATTTTGGCTCTTTAATGACCTATACTGGCAATCCCTTCATTCGTCTCTGTCAACAACAGTCCCTAGGTCTTCACGCTTTCAGAGACTCCATGGCTTGATATCAAGCACATAAAGATAAACAAGATATTCATTGATTAAATAAGATGGGAGAGCCTTCTTATAAATGAGTACAAAAATGAGTGACAACCCACATTATAAATGTGGAACAAATGAAAAAAAGATACTAAACTGAAATTACTAATAACTAATAGACCACTACTAAATAATAAATACTTTAACAAGAATAATGTTTGAATATAATAGGATCTTGTCCATTCCCTGAATTCTAATGCATCTCTATAATACAAAATTGACACACATCCTTTTGTCAACAAATTACGTTGATAGAAAAAAAACCTACATCATGACATAAACCATTTCCTTAACATGTCATTAAACAATAATGTTCCATTTGTATTGCTCAAAGTATTACATTAAAGTACTTAAGGATAGCTGTTTTATTGCTCGAACATTTTAAACCAAAGTTGGAAACAAAAATAGTACCTTTTTTTCTATATAGCACTAATCCAAAGCTAGTGAACATACAAAAATGATGATATCCCATTTGTACAAAAAGTAGAAAACAATATTCATGCAATATATTTGCATAACACTAAAAAAAAAAAAAAATTGAAAGGACAGACCTAATGCAAAGAGAATATATGGCAACTAGTTCTTCGGCTTTAATAACACCAATTAAACATATTCGGTCAATGCAATACCTCAAGAAGCTCTGAACCCCAAGGAGGGCTTGTCCGAAGGATGTGTCTATCATATTCTAGAAAAAAGTCTCGAATTCGCTCATGCATTGGATACAAGGATGAGCACAATCTTAGACGCAACTTGAAAACTAGCCTCCCATCTTCCAAATACTCCAACCTCTCCTACAAATAAGGATTTTTAAAAACCAAAAAACTATCAAACCAACTATTCCCAATTAAACAAGACTATTAAGAAATTCCATATCAAACTAAATCCTTATTTACTGAATCACAATTTAAAGAACTGAAACCTATTAGACATATTTGAATCAACACTAATGTAGTTTCAAAATCAACCAATGGACAAAAGTACCATATTGTAATTATATATTTTTAAACAAAAGATGACAAGGAATCACTTTGCAGCTGATAAATATAACCTTTCAAACATACTTATCACTTTGCAGCTGATAAATATAACCTTTCAAACATACTTATTGTAAATTAAGAGTTTCAAAATAAAAAGTTTTTAGGATGTACTTTCACATTTTCTTGTAGATAGTGTGGCACCAACTCTCTCAGAATTGGCAGCGTTATATCTGAACGCAATCTGCAAAATAGCCAATGACAAACTTAACACCTATGCACATTTTAAGAGTAACCCTGAAATAACACATACTCACATTTAGAAGAAATATCCAGTTTAAATTGCATAACAAAACTTATATCGGCAAGAATCATATTGCACACAATTTGGTGTCTAACATAGTAGTGCATCAAATACATAGACTGCCCTAGGAAATGCACACAACTTCTATGACACGAATCCCTGAAAATGCATGTGTATACAGTTTTAGAGTAACACCTTCTTAAAAGTATAATACTAAACTATGCACAAAAGAACATTTAAAAACTAAAGTATTAAGTAAAATTTGAAACTTTTTAGTATTAAACTAACAAATTAAAATTGCATTCATCAAACAAGTGTGTGATAAAGAACACATCTTTTTTAAATTTTATACATGGTTGACGGTTCCCCTCCTTCAAATGCATAAAGCTGAAGAAAGAGCCTCCCCTTTGCACCTTTGTAGACCTCCAACTCATCTAGATTTATCTAAGACCTTTGTCCAGTATCATCCCCTTCATGCATGTAGTAAGGCATGCGATAACTTCCTCATCAGCCATAAACATATCAGAAAATTAAAATGTGGGGTTTGGATAGAACCCCATGCCATGTATTCATTGGTGGAGTTGACTTCTCTCTCTCCAATCAATGATGCTCCAAATGATTTCATTTTTTCTCTTGTTTCCATTATAATAATTAAAATGGCACCCTTGGCCCTTTCCATCACCTCATAGAGATAACCCATCAGCATTTTGTTCTCATCAACCAAATGCAAAACCTTCACCAAAGACACCTTCACCTAAAATATTTAAATTTAACTTTAAATTAACAAACAGCTAACAATAACAAAAAACAAACAGCAAATAAAAAATCTCTCTTCACACTTATGTTTTTATTTACCTTCAGTGCTATTTTTACAGTCTTGGTGAGCACCTCATCATAGTTGTCCTTTCAGCCTTCTATGCTTTCGATCTTTTGGAATATGGAGGGACCAAACATGCAATCCACACTAGTATTTGCTTCAGAGAAGGTATTACCCTTACAATGCTCTGAAAAATGATAAAGTTTGTTGCAAATCATGTCACCACCAATCACACTAGCTCCTTGCCTTTCAGGTGCTCCCTCATCAAACTAAGGACCAAAGTAAATTTGTAGATAAATTTGGTAATGTTTCTAGTCTCCTCAACCACACCTTTGATGCATCTAATCTTCCTGATGTCCTTGAGTTTTAAATTCAGTCAATGAGCAACACAAGGGCTCCAAAAAATGTTGAATGCCCCTCCTCAAAAAGTGTCTACGCTGCTACATATAAATTAGTGTCATCTGTAACAATTTGTACAATATTCTCCATCCCAACCTCTAGGACCACACTCTCCAACAAATTGCACAAGTCTAATAATTTTGGACTTTGGGCAAGGCGTACAAACTTCAAGAACATCATTATACTACTCAAAACCACTAAAAAAATTATCAATGTCATGTTCCTGCCATCTATCCACCCATATGATAAAATGTTGCTATCCTTTTTCCACAATATTTTCCTCTAATCTTCCACTACTAGTTGAAAACTTTTGACAATTTTCTCTAACAATGTTTCATAATTTAGGACATTGAGCAAGGCATCTATAGATTTCAAGAACACCACCGTGCTACTCGAAGCCACTTAAAAAAATTATAAGTGTCTTGTTCTTGCCATTTGTCCACCAATATGATAAAATGGCATTGTCCATTTTTATAACATATTCTCCTCAAGCCTTTTATTGCTAGCCATAATTTTTTACAACTTTAACAAAGGACCACCAAAATCACATGAAGTTAGAGCCTTAAACCTCACATTGGTAATCATCAATGCAATTACTATTGCATCCAATTATGGATTGTTTACCACATTATATGGAATATTATTGTAGTATCAAAAAAATTGCAGCCACCATCCTCACTTCATGACGTTTCTCTTGGTTGAAAGTAATCCCTTCAAGTGAATGTTGCGTGCTTGGAACTGAAATATACTCTCTCAAAAAAAATTGATTTTCAATAACAAATACAATGTAACCAAGCACTCGTTAAGGTTAGCTTAACCCAAAACACTGCATGAAAGAACTCTAACCAAGAATGCGCCCTAAAACCACTTAAGGAGGAGGGGCGGGCATATGGTCAGAGGATCCCTAGGATCTACTGAATCAAAGTTACAAAGATTACAATGAAAGAGAGAATAAACTCGACACCAAGAATGTGAACTCAAGATCCTTTGACAAGCGAAGTGCTAACATATGGTGCAGTACTAATGCTGAAATTGAAATGAAATAGGCGGATAACCAATGCAAACTCTGATATGCATAAACAGCAGACTGAAAATGTCAATCAGCAAACATGTAAATAAAATGAAATGCTCATAACTCTTCAAATATACCTTCGAATGATGTAAAAAATTGCAGAAGTATTCTAAGAGGTAGGCGCCCAATCTCCAACCCACAAACCTTAAAGTTGTTAATGATTTTCACCTACAGCCATGACTGAATCAGCAACAATAAAATCTGGAAATAACATCTGAATCTTCACCTTGAGGCTCATTGTGCACTTCTGAATGAAGCACACTCTCAATCCATCATCTAGGGAACCATAGTTTTAGGCCCGAAGAGTGGAATAGAATTGCTAAGCTTTCCCTTAGCCGGATTCTAGATTTCAAACCAGCAGCATAACTTTGTTTTCCAAAACATAACATAATCAGCTCTCCATAATGCAGCCATATATAAGTTTCAATGGGCAAATGAAACACTTTGAATTCCAAGAAGTTGAATCACTTCAACTTCCCAAGGGACGCCACCTTCAACCATTCACTTTATTGTGAAATAATAAAACATTATTTCCCTTCCCTTTAGGCGTCCATTTCTATTTGCAACAATAAAGCATTTAATAAATCATTAAATGCTCAACATGACCCCTTAATGTCCCCTCTTTAAAACAACATGAAGTTATCTCTCCTAGGCGTGGGGGTACAACTTAAAAACATGAAATTAACTAAGTATAACACTTAGTCCAAGGAGATAACCAAAACCAATGCCAATACTAAAACTGAAGGATTACCACAAATGGCATGATGACCTGAGCTGAACTGCAGGTGATGATACTACCAAGATTAGACTTACTAAAAATAGCCACTACCAGAAATAGTAAGTTCACTTCAACTTAACAGAAAGCCAAACTGATCGGCCACGCTGAACTGCAAAAGATTGAGTTGCTGATAGAGTGATACTGCTATAAATATACTTACCAAAAATAGCATATTGCTATAAATAGTAAGTTTGCCAAAACCACATCTGTATGCCAACTGAGCAGTATCATGACTTACTATAAATAGTAAGTGTTCCCATTCTTCTTAGCCTACGAGTTTCTAGAAATAGGCTAAATCTAATTGTAGAGCGTAGGGCTAAATCAGGGACATTACAGGAACATTGTGTGGAACAAAGAAACTATGTGAAGAATTCAAATGTCTAAAATTCTCCTTAGTTAAGAATGCCAAATCCGTCAGCCAAGAAGAGAATATCAAGATGATAGATGATTCAATAGAGATCATGTAATTCATCACCAATGTAACTTGTATTGTTGTCTTCCTTTCAATCTTCTCCTCCTCATCCCTAAAAAGTAGAGCACTCATTTCTCTTTTCAATCATTGCTCCACTTTGCTACATAATTGGGCATCCCAACAAGTAATTCAAGCAAGGTTGCATTTCAATCAATTGATGATTCCTCCTACCATATTAAATCCACAATAATTGCAAGTCACCATGCTATTAATTGCACCCAAGGTGCCATGCTTCTATGCAAGGTCCTTTCTTTCTATGCCTTCCATCCCAAACTATAGATTCTAGACATTGAAAAGAAGTCAGTAGCATCTTCATTCATTTGAATTTGTAATTTCAAAGAAAGAAAGAAAGAAAAATGATAGAAAAGCAAAACAAAAAAAATACAATAGGACCGGGAAAACTAGATAATATCAGCAACATAACGGCAAAGATTTCGTTGGCTCAAATTTAAAATTTCAAATAAGAAAACAAATAAAGTAAAAAACAAAAGAAATATCTATCCAAATGCACTCCAATTGTCAATAAATCTACCAATCAGCCAATCAATTTGATCAGCTAAGATTGCAAAAACCAAAGACTAAAATGACAAAAAACCAAAAAAGCCATGGCTTTAATGACTTCCAGTATTTTTTTCACCAACCAAATTTTCTGTGAATCTTCTTAAGTTTGAGCAAGACTCATTGTCTCATGATTCCTTGCAAGTTACTCACCCTGCATAATTTCTCGATAGTTTCTTGATGAGTTTGCAAACCATGATTTCTAATAGATAAGTGAACTAGAAAGATGCCAACTATACTTCAAAAATCAACTATGCTTCACTTTCTTATCTTGCATGAAAGATAATACAATTTTTTACATACAAAATAATCTACAACATTGGCTATTACTCACAATTTATTGTTTAGACCAATTATGAAAAATATGGCAGTTTTTAAAAAGACTATCACATGAAGTGTAGCCTAGGTCAATTTACAATTTATTTTGATAGCGTGAGAGGTTTGCCCCAATAAGGAATATACTAGAAGCTTTAGGAAGAAACTAGAACTTTTGCACATACCACCACCAAAGAGAACAATAAGAACTCCAAAAAAAAACAAAATTATCCAACCTATCTAATGTATCAAACTATTTGATACATTGAATGCTTCAAACATTTACATGAGTAGCAAAAGTCCCCAAAGAGCAAACTCTAGTTCAAACCACAACACTGGGCCTTAAAATAGGAAATTTAAATCATACATATAATCCTCTCTTCCTAGAAACAAAACTCATAAGAAACAAGACATTTGAAACAACTTCGAAAATGACAAACAAAAGAGAGATGGACTAACTTGCTTTCAACATCCACAAACTCAAACCCGTGGGGGCAATTCAACTTCTAGTCGTGACAAGTACACATACTAAGCTTTTTGTTCATCTAAGTGGATTGCTTTGTTGGGCTCCAATAGGTGACATCATTATTGGTACAATTATTTGTACTCTGAGACTACCTTACTCCTTTCTATTGACATCTCTATTCGTAGGGCCCCTCCTTTCATGTATTCATTGGACACTCCTACTTAGCTCCTTCCTTCAAAGAGGACTATCACTAGAGCTGCTAGGAGGGGCATCTACAGACAATACATTCAAGTAACCCGGACCTTCCCTCTATGCCACTCAACCCAAAGCTTGCTTTTTATGTGGAACATTTCTTACAAGTGAAATATGCTATCTTATGTCGTCCTAAATCTCTCCAATGTCATTGAGCACATGGCTTGAGGTTTTCCCTTGGCCAACTAAGTGTGTTTTCCAACCAACTACATATTAAAACAAATCACCATATTCGTTGCCAAGATCATATCTATCATCCTTTTTGCCTCTGAGAGGTAGAGATTGAGGAGCATTTCACCTTCAAATACCACATTTCCTATGACATTCGAGGAAGACATTACTACCTCTACAAGGGCTTAGGCAGCAATCCCTCTACTTTCTTTAGATATTTGGACCAATGTTGCCTAGTCCTACAAGAGGTAGTCACCTTTTGGTGCAAATCCTTACAAGACATCTATAGGGATTCAAGGGCCCTGAGGTTGATCACATCCTTCTTCCAGCACACCCAAGAGATCAACAACTATAAATGGCCTTTTGATACCACTACTTCACACATCGACACGAGTAGACTTTTGATATGGCGTCTCTCACAACTTCTACCTCAACACATTCCCCCTCATCATCATGGTTCTAATTCCTAGCGGCACTGTTCAACTCCTCCTCGATGATTTAGGTCTATTCCTCTCCATCCAACCCCCAACCACAAGGATGGAGGCACATTATGAGCTTATTCAATAATACGAGTCACCCCAATCAAATATTGTATTCCCCCTCATATGATCAATGATAACAACAATGATTCCTCCATTTTTTGTCCCTGACTATGATACTCAATGAGACCTTCTCTCTCTAGTACTCCCCAACTTATGCTCTTTAGAGTTCTAGTTCCCCCTACTTGACTATTTGTATTTGCTTCTTGATCACCTATTTTGGTGGTCCCCTACTATTTTGTATTTTGTTTTTTATTCTTCCCCTTTATGGCGCCTCTCTAGGATTCTCCTCTGAGAACTTTCTTTGTCACGTGGTGTAATCTTGAGTCCCATTGATCTACATTTGTTCATCCATGGCGATTAATAAAAAAATTGTTTCTTGTAAAGCGTTCAAGAAAGCAACGTGCAAAAGAAAACACTACTAACCCACAAAAGAAATAAATAAAGATAAGAAAAGTGTTTCACAAAGACACTAAAACTCACAAACAAATAACCTAAAGCAAAGCACAAATACATTCAAAAGATTAAAAATTTAAAACCCATGGAACTTTTCTACTAAAGACAAAATGACAAGATAAAATATCCATAGATCTAGAGTGTTCTAATAAAAAACGGTGTCCTACTTCACGAAAGAGACCAAATTAACCAATAAAAATTTTAAATAGATCAAACTATATATAGGGAAAAGAAGACAAGCTAGGCCTTCAATTTTCCAATTTCAACTAAAAATATTGACTAGAAAACACAATTATTGTTGTTTTGCAATACCGATACAAAACACTAAAACTAATAAACCTCAATAACAAAAATGAAAAAAACTCACCAACAAATAAAGAAATAAAAATGATATGTTTATTTTGCAAGGAAAAAAAATTGTCACTCTAAAACAGCAAAACAATAATTCAACCACATAGAACTCTTCCTAATTAAGAGTAAGCTTAATGACAAACATGTTAGAATACATGTAGAACTAGAGACACACACTTCATGTTCATCCAAATCACACAAAAAGCTACTATCCACACTACAAAAGTGAGCTCGCGTATGAAGTAGAACTAGAAGACACCACAACCATTTAGAGAAGGAATATTGAAAGGAAATGTTATTGCTTGCCAAATTATAAGGCTACTAAAGAGACTTAGGAGCAAGTGTGGCACTATAAATATAGTATGATAGAATTATATATCAAAAATTGAAACATTGCATTAACCATCGAGATATTTCGTTTATATCAATTTCATAATTGAAGTCTGATTATCCATGGTTTCTAATGTCATATGGATTTGAGCCTTTCTGAACATTTAAAAAATTCCAAAACACTTTAACTAACCTTTGGCCTTCTCAAACCTAGAAAAAATTCCAAGCCATGTTGCTATCAATTTTGTTATGACTTAATATAAGCTTTCAATTAACCTTGAGATCATCAATATTATCCTAAAAGTAATGAAGGAAATTCATCTAAGATGAAAAAAGAAGAAAATAAGATATAGCATTGCCGTGACGTCATCCAATTCTTTACCATGTTAATTGCATCTTAATACTAGCACAAGATAACATTTTTTGTGCTAAAAATTATATTTTAGAACCAAAATGGTCATTCAACAACTATCATTCACTTAGATATTTCCTTTAACTTCTTGTCATTAGGAACCATTTGGAATATAGACATGGTACTCTTTGTTGAGTATTCGTTTCACACTCATTGTTTTTTCCCTTGAACAATATCTATAAATAAACATGTGTTAAAAATATAGCCAATCTAACTAGTGCAAGTGGCTAGGACATAGGTTTGCACAAAAAACGAAATCTTTATTTATGAAAAGAAGTATTTCATAAGGAACCGACACTTTTAGTTTGAATATGTTTGTGATCAAGTGCTTTTGAATTCTCTCTATCTGTGTCCACTTGATATCAGAGGTACTACTACCCCAAATTTTGCAACCATAAAGAACCACCGGAATAACTAGCAACCCAAACAATATTTGAATAGTTTTCCAATCCCATAACTCTACCTCTCTGCATTTGTTTTCAATAGAAAAAAGTGCTCTCCAACCTCCCAAAGTTCGTTTCCTTCTGCAAGTTTCCCAACTAAGCTTGTAGTTGAAGTCAACTCCCATGTATTTATACTCTGTTACTTCCTCTAGGATACTACCTTCAAAATAGAAGTCGAACTGATTCTTTTTCCTTTTTTTGGAGAAGATCATGATCTTGTTCTTACTAATATTAACTTGCATACCCATGTCTTTGCAAAAATGCTCAAATGCAACCAAATGCACTTGCAACCCTTGGGCATATCTAGCAATCAAAATAAGATAGTTCGTGTACAAAAGAAGCCTAACAACATACTCTCCCAAAGGAGTCCCTTCCCCACCCTTCAAATTCAACAACTCCTCAAGTTTGTCGATATAAAGGCCAAAGAGAGTGGGACATAAAGGGTAGCCTTGTTTAACCCCAATGTCGCTCCTAAAGCTTTCTGAAGTACCTACCTGAGTTCTCATTTTTACCCGAACCTCTTCAAAAAACCTATGGACAACTGCTCTAAAATGCTCAGGAATACCAAGATCTTTCATTACGTCCCATAACTTGTGCCTAGGAACCATGTCAAAAGCCTTCCTGAAATCGACAAAACAACAAAAAGCTTCCTCTTTCTCACCCCAAATTTTTTCGATGATATGTCTCAAAGTGATGCCATGATCGATTGTTGAGTGTTTTGGTCTGAAACTGTAAGAACCCCTGCTGGTTCTAACTCACCAAGTACTGATTTATTGAGGGGTTGAAATATGTATAACTTTTACTATATTGTCTCAATTATGATGCCAGGAAGAAAAAACACAAGAAAAGTGTATGCAAAGCAGAATATGAATAATGGCAGGAAACTGTATTTTATTAACAGCATATAATAATTAATATTATTTACATCATTTGCATACCCGGAATAGTGACCCAGAAGCTATCTTCAAATTCTGAAATTCAGGAAATAGATAGTATTGAATATACGTTATTCTGGAAATGAGAGCAGCCAAAGAAAGACTGGTAATCTGATCGCTTTGCTGCAGTCAGCAACTTCTCCACCTTAAAATATACCAGAAAGCCTTAAGAAGAATAAGCATTCAATATGGAGGAAGTATAGGCACCAAATACTAGGCATTTTGGCCTAGGTTGAACTCGCTAGTTGTATGAAGGTAGACGTCCAGCTAATATAAGCAGATTGCAAGCTGAATCGTGCCTCAAAACTGCCCAGCTGTGTGCATACAACAGAAATCTAGAACAGCAGATGATATACTCTGACAATCTTCAATGAAACCCTTCCAAACTTGCAAAGAAACTACACTAGTAAACTCAAACACTGTAGAGCTACTATGCACATGTTACTGTTCACGTGTTACTGTAGCAGCAATTAACATTTAAAATCTGGTATAGAATGGCTGCCAAGAAAAAATCTCCAAGTCTACTGTAGATATCCCCTTCCAATCCTTCAAACCCTAGATGAAATTCCTCACCTTTAAGCACAAATAGAACCTCCGTACGAAGTTCCCCTGAATGCCAAATTCAGTAGGTATTTCACTACTTCAAAAGGCTGCAACACTGAAGAGTGATCGTTCTCCAATAGCTAACTAATTCAGAAACCCTTGGCTTCCTTCCTCAGACAAAAACTCATCAAAACCAATGCTCAATCGAATGAATACAAAAACTCCAAGGCAAGATACTTATATTCTTCTCTTGAGGGTCGACTTTCTCCAAAAAGCTCCATTTAATGAATTAAATGAATAAATGATGTTTCATTTAATATTTCACTTAATTCTCCATAGTGGGAACCCAAAATATTTCATTAAATTAATTGACCAAATGGCCCCACCCTCATGACGCCAAGACCCTCAACATTAAGTGAATTTATAACTTAATAATATAAGCTTTTAAATAATTAATGTTTATTTATGCCAAATAAACATTAATATCTCCATGAATACTCAATATCTCTGAACGCCATCTGAACTGGGAGCTAAGTTGATGGAGCTATATACGACCACACACCTTACCAAAAATAGTAAGGGTCCCCCTTTGTGTAACTCTGTCTTACTATAATTAGTAAGTAATGCATACAAAGCCCTAGAGACCTCAAACGAAAGCCAAAACTGCTAAACTCGGAACACTAGAGATGATGCAATCCTCAGGAGACCCTCTAACTATCCTCATTAGCCTACGAGGGCCAAAATAATAGGCTAATCTCCTCTGACATTTGATGTCATCTAGAAGGGGACATTACAAAAACCCGCTTGCCCTTTTGCTCTCTTATTTTTAACTTCTGCCCAATTGTTGATTTTGTGTTCAACCATGTTGCCAAACAACTTTGCAAACAAAGGGTTGATTATGATGTTCCAATAATTGGATGGATTTTTAACATACCCACTCTTAAATAAGGGTACGGATAAGTTGGTGATCTAATCTTTTGGAAACCCACGTTGGATGATGTTGTTGAAACTATTCATAATGTGAGGAGCTATGTTTTCCATTCCCCATTTTAGATATTTAGCCTGAAGCTCAACCATGTCTCTAGCCTTTCCTGCCCTCAACTTCTTGATACCTTCTTTAACCTCTTGCAAAGTGAAAAGCTTTTTTGTCGTGTTTACCCTTGGAGGCTCTTCAATCCCTGCATCTTGCTCGTACAAGTGTTTTGCATACTCAAACCAAGTGGAGGTGATGCTATTGTTTGTTTTCTCTTTCTTTGATTGAAGCTCCCTCCAAAAAAGTGTTGGGTTGTTGTTCCCAAGGTATAACAATTCATCTCGCCTAACATTCATGAACCCTTTTTTTACTTTTACCATTTGCGTGTATACCTTGTGTTCTCCTTTTGTTTACCTCACTGCTTGTTGGCTTTCCTTGCAGCTTTACACTCCTCATAAAACTAGGAATTTGTCAAGAATTGACTTACTTGTTTCATCTTATTCTTTGCTCTTTTGCAGCCCTCCAAAGCTTCTTGAATTTTGTGTGTTAGTTGATGACTTTTTAGACCTTGCAGTTGTTTCCTTTCCTGTTGTATTATCTGCCTTAGAGTTTTTTTCAGTGTTCCACGGGGTTTCAAGGACGATGACAAGGGGACGGCAGGGGTCACGTTTCGGGGACGCAAGGACGGGGTCTAAGTTTGGGCGTGGCGGGGGGATGGCAGCAAGGGAGCGGCAAGGGGCTGAAATACATATAGTACTTGAAAAAATAGTTATAAAAAGATGTATAAGTATAAGAATTATACATCTTAGAGACAACCAAGAGTCCCCTAGACATCTTGAGGACACCCCAACATCCTCGAAGTCCTAGTGGCGTCTTGGAGACAGTGACACTGGTGGTGGGATGGTGGTGGGATGGTGGTGCTAGTGGTGGGTTGGTGGGGGGACGTCCCCCCAAGTCCCCAAGTCTCTAAGACGTCCCCATCTAGGAAACGTAGGGGTTTTTGGGGGGGACGCGTCTCCGTGGAACACTGGTTTTTTTAAATATATTGCAATTTTCTTGGGTTAAGAGAATTTTGCCCTTTTTGTGAGTTTGATGAGCAAGTCGTTCCTATTTCATAAACTAGTAGCTTTTGGACCAAGATAGCAAAAGACAAACTGGATTATGATCAGATTTTAAGTCCTCCAAGAATTCCTCAATCACAACCTCCGTTATTTTTCAAACCAGGCTTTGCGAGCAAATAACATAATAACGCTAGCTCCATTATATGTTTTGCATGTGAAATTCCTTGAGTTCATCCAATTGCCTATTGGAAATATTGGCATTGATGTCAAAGGCACTTAGTCAAGATTGTTGGAAATTATGTCAAGTGTTTCTAACACCTTTGAATGATTTTGAAACAGCATATGAAACCCCTGAATGACATGAAGGTAAAAGTATGATCAATGCAAAGATATGAAGGTAAAGTTTCAAACTTAGAATGGAAGAATAAATCAGATCGACCAGATATAAAAGAGCTTCAAAGAAAGCAACAAACAGCTTATGAAATCTGGAAAGCAATTAAAGGATAATTGATCTTATTAAGACTAACAAGTGTATGAATAACAAAAGCAATTAAAGTAGAAGAAACCAATTCATTTCAGTTTATTAGAACAAAAAAATTTTGTGCAGCACATAAGACAAAATGAATAAAGACAAAACGAATATAGACAAAAATAGGAAAAGACAGAGTCTTTAAAAGGCAGCGATTCAGTTTTGAAATGGTACGTTGAAAAGATGTGATCCACAATGGAATGATACGATTTCATCACTAAAAGCAAGGTAATTAAAAAAAGACAAAACAGGTTGGGAATAAGATAAACAAGAGAAAAGACAGATAATAATAAGACAAAAATTATCTTTTCATAAGATATGATATGGTGCGATCTCCATATATAGGACAAGAGTTTGTTAATAATACAAAATGTGACGAATAAAATAAAACAATTAACTGGCAGCGATCAAATGTTAGAAGGCAGATTAGTTAGGAGACATATGTATGAAGCGCTTAATATAATAGACCAAATTTGTCTAATTCATGTTAAATATGAAGTGGTGCGATTAGTAAAGGTTGAAAATTCTGAATGAAAGGATGCATTCCTTCATGAAGACCGTGGCTGTTCAAGCATGTATAAAATGCTCTTTTGTAATGAGAGGAAGTGAGAGTGTGTGGGAATGATGATGTGAATAGAGAAGCCGAAATATACATCATTTGAGTGATTGTGCAAGAGCAAATTGAATATCTTTCAAATCAAGCACAGATTTAAGGAGGAGATCTATAACTGTCTTAAGCAGATTTTATAAGAATGTTTTCACCATATTTGTGAGGAAGTCAAAAGGTTCAATATTGAAGAGAAGTTATTGCAGATATAGAAGAAGAATTTTATCAGATCTAAGAAAAGAGTTATAGCAGAATTGGTGCAAGATTGAAAAGAGATATATTTGAGCAGTATTGTCCATCATCCTTTGAAGAAGCAAAATTGAAGGTGGAACTTTGTTTCTGAAGTCATTATCTTTTGCTAAGTTGGTGCTTGGCAAGTGGGGGTTGGTGCCTCCAGTAGGTTGGTGCCTAGAAATTGAGGGAGTTGGTGCTTCCTATAGGTTGGTGCCGACAAAACAAGTTAAGAGGTTGGTGCCTCTAGTAGGTTGGTGCCTACTATCATTGTAATTCACATAAATATATAAAGTACAGTATTTGTACCATGGTTTTCTCTTGTAAGGGTTTCCACGTAAATATCGTGTGGTATTGTGTTCTTTTCATGTGCATAATTGTTGATGTTGAGTGAATGGTGTTATTGTGATTGGTAAAGTTTTAAATTGGTAAAAGTTGCATTATACTGATTCCCCCCTCCTCAGTATAACTGTGTGCTCATCATTGCCCATACCATTACAAATAACTATACCAAAAATGCCACAAAAGGCAAGTAACTCTTCGCCAAAGTGGTTGATAACCCCTCTATTCGCTGAACACCTTGCCCAAAGCTGATTTTCTCTTTATGTTAACCAAAGTGGATTGTTATCTTCCTTGTTGCACAAGCTACTCGCTTGCTCATTAGCTGTCCTTGCATTGAAGTCACCAACTAGAACTTCACCCTGCTGTAAGAAAGACGAAATATCTTTTTTATAGCTGCATAAGGGTTCTTACCATCTAGACCATTTATTTTGTAAATTTTTGACCCTTGTGGGGCAAAATAACATGGTGCAATTATGATGAGTTTATTATTCTCTAAGATTTTAAACCATATGTATTGCTTATTTGGGTCCGTCTTTTCTAACTGAATGTTTCTTCCCCGTGCTTCTTTTATTAATACTAATATGCCACCATACCCCTTGCCATTACCAACTGCCTTGTTCCAAATTGCAAATTGTGTATAGCCTTCAAAAGTAGGTGTCTTGCAACCATTATGTTCATGTGTTTTTATGAGACATATTATGTCTCCCCCAACACGCATAGGCCCTAACCCGGGTCCTCTTCTCCACGGATATCCTCTACAATTCCAACACACTAGCTTTAGTTTTTCTTGGGGGGGCTTACTTGCTATTTACCTTGGGACCAAAGGCTCAACGTATATTAGTTTTTTTCAACCATTTCTATTGTGCCACATTTGTTGTTGCCATTGTTGTCTTTACTTTCTCTTTGTTATGCTCCTACTAGGCTGTGTTATTTTGTGACAAAAGGTTGATAATGGTTGCTTTTCCCTTATGCAGCCACGCCCTTTTATCTTCTCCTCTAGCTGTCCTTATTTTGGCCAACTCCTCTCTTCTTGCTGCCTCTTGCAAGAAGGTTACATCTTCATCTAATAAAAAGTAGGAGCCCTTCAAAAGCCTTTTTTGGCTTAGCAGCTGGTATTTGTCTTCTAAAATCCTCAAGGTAACTTTGATAGACTAAAAACTCTCCTCTCTTAGTTTTCCAACTCTTTTTGCTTGAAATATCTGGCCCCTCCATTGAAGCTTGTCCTTCGAAAAATCGCTTGAAAAATTGTATGTATCCTTGTTCATGCCATATTACCTTACCCCTTTAATGATTATGTATTTTTCCCTTTATCGCCTTTCTCTATTCTCTCTTGCCTGCTCTTTGCTAACTTTGCCCATTGCCCCTGCTAACCCACCAATTGGGCTTTTAACTACTTGAGTGCATGAATTGAAGACTTTTGAATTGTTTTCCCTATCACTTTCTTTTTTCTCAAGAACTTGAGCACTCGCTTGCTTCAAGGACTAAGCCCCGTCATTTGCCATTTTTGATCTTGCCACGTTTGAAATTGCTTTTGTTGTTTGTTGCAAGGATTGCCATGCTTGCCTCATGTCCTACCATTCAAGCTATCTTGTTTTTAAAACCCTTTGCAATGCTGCCACCTATTCTTTTAGCACCCTATTTTCCTCCACTAAAGCTTGGTTAACCGCCATGCACCCATTGACCTTGTGTTTGGTTTCTTGATCCTTTATTTCCAAAAGTTCTACCCGGCTTTTAACATTTAACAGCTCACGCACATATAAATGTGCAGACCAAGTAAGAGGAGTTGAGATGGGGCTATAATTGTCGTCTTCTTCTCCAATGTCTTTACCGATTTGCCCCTCTATTTTTTTTGTCATATTCTTGACTTTCTGAGCTTTTGCTCTTTGCGTGCTAGCTGTAGTTTTCCCTTTTTGCACCTGTTTCCTTTTTGAATGTTCCATTTTTACTCAAGATATTCTTCGCTTTACAATACCCTTATACCACTTTGCATTTACCCACACCCATTTACCAGTTTTGTCTGAAAGAGCAATTTTCATTTGTCCAAAATGATTTGTTTTCTTAACTCCAACAATTTCATTTTCAATGTTCACACATGGTTGTTGCATGCTATCCATTGAGGGGACCAATAAATGGAAGTACAGAGCTTTTGCAAAACGAAAAAAATTCCTAAACACAAATACGTGTACAAATGAATATTTGTATGCATTTCATGCACCAAAACCTATCTAAAACCATTTCCTATTCCATTGTTGTTTCCCTCTGTTCCTGCTGCTTGTTTCTAACAGCATAGATCCTGTTACAATTTCATTTAATAATTGTCAGCATTATCATTGTACCTATTTAAAGCATATTAAGGGAATGATATCGTTAGAGTTGAAAGTTTATCAAAACCGCAATTTTCTCTTTCTTGACTGACTTACATAGAATTGTTCAAATTGTTTTGTTGGTGTTCACATTAGTCTAAATGTGTCTTTTGTTAGATTTAGGATCAGAAATGAAAGCAATCAAAAAATGCAACACATAAGACAATGAACACAACAAGATACCCTAGGAAAACCCTCCTACTCGAGGGAGAAAAACCCAGCAAATATATCTCTTATATATTGAAGGAATAAAATCAGAAATCTGCTTACAACTCAGGCCCAACACAATGCCGAATTTGATACAATGAATAATAGCACCTCTCCTAGATGCAAAGATACAAATGAATATGTTTCTCCTTGAAATCGGTCTGCTGCTACAAAATGATGATCTGCTGCTACAAGATGATGATCTGCTGCTCAAGAATGAACTTCTTCTAGGAATGCGAATTATGATGAATGAAATTGATGATCAAATGAATGATCATCACCTTGTATTTATACAAAACTAGGTGACTCGAATGAAATTGATGATCAAATGAATGATCATCACCTTGTATTTATACAAAACTAGGTGACTCTTCATTTGGGTTGGCCTCTTTTAAGAAACAAGGTGACTCTTCATAAAATTATTATTTATGGCAAGTCCGACTTGCCTTGGTATTATTTATCCATCATTTTTAAATTTGAGAGAAAGATATCTCCCACTGCTATAACATCAACATCTTTTACTAGTCTAGTTTACTTTTCTATCTTGTTCACACAACTAGCATACTACGCTTTCTTAGGGCATTTGTATTTTCCTAATTAGATATTGTACTACACATATGACTACATCTCTGATTATCCCATATTGATTGTATTTTTATATCACTTGGTGGTGTATCCTATATATACCCACTTCTAGCTCTTATTCAAGCACATCTTGTATCTCTTGTATACTGCATTTTGCATGCTTTGAAAAAGAATATTGTTCTTTTGTCATTTTGGTCTTCTAGGTTTTGCTATAATTAACTCTAAGGCATATTGATCTTGGGGTAGCTACTTTAAAAGCTATATTCTTAGTTTGCTTAGGATTAGTTCATTTTCAAAAGATCTAGGATAGTAGATTTGTGTTTTCTTGAAAAATAAGAATGTTCTTCTCTTGCAACTTTGAATGATCTAAGCAATCAAAACAGAGGAAGATCACATTTTCAGGGGTTTCTCTTTTGGGGCATTACCTTTTTTTATTTGTAGGCTCATATATGTCGTTCAAAAGTTTTTATTTCACTAAACCTGCCCTTCATTTCATCTAAATCAGGCTTCAAAGGAAAGATCTACAAGGGATTTTATCTAGGAGTTGTTTATAATTTTTTTACAAATAGTTGATTTTGTTGAGCATTTTTTATCAAACCTAATGCTACCATTATGTCCAACAAGCCTAAAAACCCTACGACCATCTATTAAATTGTCAAAAATCTAAGATGTAGTGCATGTCATTGAGAAAAAAAATTCCCCTTTGGTTGTACAACAGAATATTCTGTAGAATGTTCTTTTTATCAGCACAAACACCTCTTTGTGCTAAAGCATATGTGCTATTACATCAGCACTATCAACATTACATTTAGCAGTTTGTTTTGCAATTCTCCAAATTTTATGGGTTTAGCAAATTTAGTGATATTGCCAATTTGGCTATTTGGCTTTTGGGAGAGGCTTCACCGTTGCTAATCTTTCTGAGCTTCATTCTCAATTGTCTGAGCACCTTTTTCAGCATTTATTTTTTGGATATTTTTCTACATACTTCATGATAGTGTACAAAAAAATTGATTTTGATGTATAGATTTTCTAGAATTTGCAGATTGTTGCAAGTGTTGATACACAATTCCCATTTTCAGACATTCAAAAGTTGTATTTGTACTCATGCGAGCTCCCTTCCAAGTGTCAATTTTTGAAAGTGCACAAACTTTTGTGTACTTCCCACTAGCATTGTTATTTCATTCTAATCCTGATCCAAAATTGTAATTTTAGCATTGTAACCTTGTTTTGGCATTTATAAAATCATTGCTATGCTTCCCCAAGTTTTGGGGATAGGGACAACAGGGAATGGCGGGATGTGTTTCCGGTACGGGGGTACTTTTGGGCCATTTTTTAGGGGATGGCTATTAAAAAATAGGGAAATTTTCAAAAACATAGAAAAATTTCACATGTTCATATCATAACATTGATAAAGCATTCATCATAGACATTCTAGAAGATTAATACATAACATTAGACTTGAATTGAGATTTCACATGAGAATTGACAAACAAATTAAAGAAATTCAAATGCTTTCATTGTGAATGTGCATACATATTATATATGAATTATAACAAAATGCCGAAAGTCTCCAAGTTTCAACTATAAAATGACAAAATAATAGAAAATACAAGGCTCCATGTTAAATGGGTCTTTTGCATAGGTTTTGAGGACTTCAGAAGAACATTCAAATGATTTTGAAGTTGTTGGCCTTGCTACACTCCCACTCCTTGAAGAACCCTCAATGGCTAACATACTTCTATGAGTTCTACTTCTAGGTCTACTTCTTTCATCCATTTGAACCTCAACCTCCTCACTATCTCTATTAGTACTCTCACTGTTGCTCATGATTTTTTATTTTTTTTCGTTAATAATTGAAAAGAGAGCTGCAGGTTCAAATAAACGAGAAAATAAACTCACAATGCCCTTCCTATGTGGTAAAAAAATTGAAAAAACAAATGTAAAATGAAGAACTCGCCTCTAATGGAGTAGAATTGATGCCCTAGTCTCCTATTTCAACTGTTGTTCTCTCCTCTTTCACTTGCTGCTCTTCACCTCAAGTTTGCAAATGCCAAAATGAGAATACGTTTTTTTGGTTGTTTTGATAAGTGAAATAGGTTTAGGTTTTGTTTAAAGGGGTGGGGGGTCCTTGTGGGCCCGCCCATCCCTTTTTTATTTTAAAATGTGTCTTTTTATAAAAAATAAATAAACTATTGTTGGGCCATAGGGGACGGAGAGCCGTCCCCAAGACGGTTAGGGGACTGTTGGAAGTCCCCTGGCTGTCCCCTCCCATCCCCTTCCTTTTTTGGGGCATTTTGGGGATGTATGATAAACCATCTGGGTTAAAATTGTTTGGCTTCAAAGTCTGGACAAGTTACAGCAAAATCGGGAAAATACACCGCTGAATCTCAATTCTTCCATGGTAATTTAATTGGATATAGCATGGCTAATGACTCAACAAAAATCAGAGTCTAACAAGTTTGTGCAAGTCTTGTGCAAGTCATGTGACTAAGTTCAGAAAACTACAGGCAAAAAGGTTAACAATTAGTTAGCTGACCATTTGAACCGATATCACTAAGATTATGCACACCAAATGTGAGCTATTGCATAACGCCAATATGCATCATTCTATCAGACCCTAGATACATGATGCAAAGTCATAGCAAAACACTTTGCAATGAATATTAACATGCTTCGACCAAATCCTAAAACACACTTCTTTAAAATTGAAGGTAGATGTCAGTGAACCACTGATAAGTGTGTTAAACAAAGGTATAAAATAAATGCAAAACTGAATTGTATCCAATAATATTTTACAATAAATTGTTGCAGATAAAGCTAATATCACTAAAAAAAATATTTGATTTCAGATAAAGAATATTAATAACATTTTCTGAAACATTAAAAGTGACATCAATTATTAACTCATACTTCTGCCTTTTCTGTACCAAAAGCAATCCAACTACCAAAATGATTAAGGTGAAGAACATACTGCACATGAGTAGACAGTGGAAGAGCAGCATATCCCACAATAACCTGATGGTTTTTAATCAGGAAACAACATTCAATTAGTTTTTTACCAACAGATCCAGTACCCCATAAATAAATATAATTCTACAATTGTTGCTAAAACGACACTAAAAGTGAAAAAATAATTAAATTTACAATTGGATACGATCACAGCCACATAATGTAAGCCCATGCATTTTTCCCTCTACTCATACCATAAATTTATAAGGAGTAAACACTATGAATTAACATAATGTAAAATTATATTACATAGAAATAACTGCGTTAGAGATCTTCCATATGCATCTGTAAAACAAAGCATTTTTAGATCAAGAAAGCAGAATCATTATTTTTTCTGCATCCCTGAAATTTCGAACTCTTAACTTTGAAGAAAAAGAAAATGAATTAACTGATATGGATCTGCAAAAAAAAACACATTTTTAGACCCAAAAAGATGACATTATTATTTTCTCTGCATCCCTGAAATTTTGAAGTCTAAATTCATTAGTTTAACTTGAAGAAAAAGGAAATCAATTAACTCAAGAAAGATTCTAAGTGCATATAATGCCAATCTGTGACGCTGACAGTTTTGGCAAGCAGGCCTTTGGGTGCAAGCCCTTGAGTAAATATATTACCATTCTACCTCTCTCCAAAGCTAACCTTTCTGGCAGGTTCAAATTCATGACTTCTGGACCCTCTTTAGCATGTGGTTGTTATCTATGTAATGGAATGCCCCAATGATGGAATTTTTTTTCACACCTAAGTTATCAAATCAGAATTGCGTACAGGTAGGTACAAGGTTATGATATGCCGGTATGGCAAATTGGGGGAGCTAGGTACCTTTTGTGTACATCTAAGTTGCCGAATTGGGTACAAATACAGGTACATGCATAAATTTTATTTTGTCATACGACTTCATCGACCACTACACGCTATCCATCGGATCCCCTCTACCCCAAACACTATTGTCCAATCTCCCAAGAGATGCTTAGTCATTAATCTTCCTTTGGTATGTAGATTCCTCATGGCATATGCATTATATGTGAACCAATCACTTTTTGTGACATGGCTTCTAATCACATCACTAGTAGGGCCACTTTGCTTGGTCACAAGCACATAATTTTTTTGGAGGCTAGCATGGACTAGAAGGCCAATTGCAGCCCACCACATATCCTTCTTGTTGAAGTAGAGGACTTAAACATATATTCGATGTGGTTTTTCTCTGTGATGGGGATTTTTGTATTGGACCACTTGGTGACTATGTGGCATCAATTGTGGGTCATTGTGCCTTGGTGGAGAACTTTTCAGTTTTTTGTATGTAGTGGGTTGACTATAATATAGTTTGACATATAGTATGAATTAAGGCAATTTGAATTTTCTGTTTACATAAACAAGTGTGACCTGACAAAGTAAAAGAAAAAATTATCTCTGATACGTCTACAGCTATAAACACCACCGTTAATCATGCATGCACAGTCAGGTTTAAAACCGTAAGGAAAATTTGATGCATGCAGTGAAATAACATTGATATGTTGCCATTGTTCTGCTGATGTGTTATTGTACACCTCAAAAGCACATGACAGAGCAGCCAAGTGATGGTACAGAGATTAATAGCATGGCCAATAGGATTTTTTTATTCTCATGAAGCCTGGAATAAGTCCCCAAGCTTTTCAGCCAATAGAATTGTAGAAAATTAATTTTGGACAGATTTTTGGGTAAAAACTGTGCATGTCTATATTAGTCAAAATAATTATATATATAAACTTTAGCTATTAAAAACTATACCACACAATTGGTTGGTAGGTACAAAGATTAATAACTAGATAAGCAATTCTGTTTGCAATAGTATCCGCCTCAGTGAAGGTACTAATAAAGCCATAATCATGGTGGAGAAATATAATTCAAAGCATACTGCACTATACAGTTGTTGTCAACTTATAAACTCCACATGAAGTTAAAAACCTGCATCCCATAAATATGATTTTCTTTGGTCGGTTTATTCCTCCTTTGGCATGGCACATAAATTCCATGTAAGAATTTTATATTATGACCACTATGTACAAACCTTAAAGCAATGAAAGCTGCATAAGCATAATGAAAAACAAGACTCCCACAGAATATAGATGTTCCATTAAAGTGGATACTAATAAAGAGATATTCAAGATTAACTAATAAAACCAAGAACATAAGAAAAATGACCTTTCCTTGTTAAGTTGCCTGAGATGCATTTTAGGAATTACTAATATTTTACTTCAGTAAAACAAAACCTACATTTGAAATACACAAAGCATGATATTCTGAAGGGTTGTCCCAAAAGCCACAAGATCTTATCACAATGTAGTTATATTATATAATTTTAGTCTTAAAGCAGCTTGGATCTGTTGTAACACTAAAAAGAAAATAAGCAGCACAGGAACTCACTGGCTTTGGAGCTTCAAGCTTTGTAAGAAGATCCACATGATAAAACGTAAAGAGAATATGATGTTGAGGAGTAATAATGGCTGGAAGTGACAGCTTAATTTCATCATGGTAGCTTGATGTCCGACTACCAACAGCAACCTGAGTGTGAGTCCACTTCTGAAACGACACACTTCCATCTTTTGGATAGACAACCTGTTCCCAACAATCCCACGCATGAAGGAGAAAAACTAAGCATATAATTGCTGAGCACAGATGGCTATGTAATAGTACTTAAAACTGTAATAAATGATGAGAAATATTCAACCTCTAGTGGTTGTTTACGGATGTCCACATCATCCTTCCGCAACTCAACTCTTATGAAAATATTACGCTTTCGACTCAAACTAACTGTTAAAGGATATAGAAACAGGCAATGCAAAAGCTGGGAAAAGGGTTCATTCTTTGTCAATGTTCGAAAATCCAAAGCCCAGATCTGCAAAATTCACATACAAATTATAGATATTTTAGCATGTATGAAATTAAGCAGCAGGAGCTCCTCTACTTACCAAGAAGCAGGACATGTCATACCTTGCATTGTCAACAGTATCAAACAATAAATGCCCTTTAAATTCTATAAATTAGTTTTCAGACACCAAGTTACTGACTTGTCCCTGTGACAACCATATATATTTATAATTTTATACCCAACTTCTACACTTGTAAAACAACCATCATCTGGGCTCTTAGGAAATATCAACGCTTGCAAATTAAAAAATTCTTCCCCATAGATATTTTCATCATGTATCTCACTCTTCCAGTGTGTTCATAAGAAAAAATATAACAGATACTCACATCATCATTCCCACTTTCAGGCACACTTCCTTGGTTTAGATTTGAACTGTTGCGGATGATATCCCTTCCTTCATGAATATTCCACTTCATACTACCATTGTATGATCTTGCAATGCCTTTTAACATTCCTGTGTCTCCAAGTCGATCCCCAGCATCATTGGAATCAGCGCTTAGGCTACCAGTTTCAGAAACATTATCGGTATCAAGATGAGTGGATTTGAGCTTTTCCACTTCCAATCTAAGAGTACCTTTAATTGGTTTATGAATCTTCCTCTTGGGATCCTACATTGTTAAAAACAAGTGCATTACATTTCGCATAGCATAGCAAGTTTTCATTTTCTACTCGAAACAATGCAGAAATTGGAAGACTGACTACAACTGTGAAAACACTAATAAGTAAATATTTCTACCATGTTCAAGAATGAATTGAAATAAAGTTAATTATTTTCACAAACCCACAGCAAAGATGGTATACATACCTATTAAGAAACCAACTTTAGGAAAAATCTAGGTTTGATAAGAACAAAACATCTAATAATATAACTTCCTTCTTTGTTTCTTTGATGTATAAAGCTCCTTAACCAAACAAAATATCTTTACTACAATGCCATTTAGAAGTGTTCTATTGTATCATACCTGGAGCAACTCCTCAATATAGCTTTCTTTAACCCTATTCAAGTTTGGTATCTCAACAATCACACAAGAGCCACTCAAGTAATGGGTCATTCTTCCATCAGATGCTGTTCTCCCAATAAGGTCAAGGCCATTTTCCTGTGAACTTGATCCAGACATGCTAGGAACAAGTGGACTACTTGGAGAGGCAGTGCCGCCAACACCTCCACCAGCATGGCTCTCAAACAAAGGAACAACAGCCCAAGCAAAAGCTTCTCTGTATGGCATTATCCGAGCCCAGACTTGCAGTTTCTGCTTCTCCTTTTCTGTCAAATGTACCTGCAACATTCTTAACTTATTTAGTTTTAATAACATATATTCTCATAATTTCAAACCCATGGTGCACTGACAACGTCCTTATAACCAAAGCCTTTCATCAGATCAATGCACCACAAGCAACAGAATTTGAGATTCCACAAAACTGCAATAGAAACTGCAGAGTTAAAATCCTCATTTTTTCTTAAAATTTTCAAGTACGATGAATTCAAATAGCACAAATAGAGGAAGAACTTCAGAATCTAGTACCATGACTACTAATATGCCTGACAAGCATCATGTTAAACTCAACGCGAACATTGCTTTCATAAGTTGAAGGTAACTTACTAATCACATATTTCTCATGCAGATCCAAAATATACATTGACCAAAACAACCACACAAGTTCAAAGTTGAAAGATTATGGATTATAGTTACAATCACACTGAAAAACCAAATAATAGACATGGGAAACAGAACAAAATTCATGCAGTGCACATGTAACGAAAAGTACTATAGTTATGTCATGGATCATATACTCACAGGTTCTTTGCGAGAGTATACAGAAGGTGTGACTCCTCCTTCTTCAGTAGCAGGCTTTTCCAATTGAATGAGTAGACAGACAGATGAAGATGGTGAATCTAAAGAAAAGATAGCGCGGTGTTGTGAGGGTACTTTACCCTGGCATTTCATAAACATTTTATCACCAGTTAATTTTCTAAAATCAAATTATTGAGTTTGATTAATAGACTAATAGCTTGATATAACAGTCCATGATTTTATGCACTAACCAGGCAGATAAGATGAAATGCAGATGGTGTCATAATGCTACTTTAGCGGAGACAGAATGATATAATTACAGAAACCAAAAAAATATAAAAGTGCATCCTCTCTTGTAAATTAAAAATCCTAATTGCCACTTACATCTTGCATTTCATTGGGTAAGAACTGGAAGTAGAAATCCTCGGACAGCTTTTCTCTCCTCTCTCTGTGGTATAAGCATATTGTACCATAAAATGGCTCTGGAAAGACAGCTTCAATCAGTACCCAAAAATAAAATCTAACAAGGTTAAAATAGTATATCAATCTCTCATTGGCCCATTAAACATTCAAATTTCTCTCTTAATTGTGTGATATAAAGGACACATTCCAAAATTCTTAATTTGCTGAAATAGTTAGAGCTGAACACACTCACACTACTGCATGCAAATCCTAAAGATGATAAAACTTGAAATTCTGAAGATCTCACATATAAACCACATGTGCAGACATCGAGTTACACAAGAATCCATTGGCACATGCCCACACACAAGTTCATATATATTTTGATATTTATGACTTTATTTCAAATTTCAACAATTTATAAGAAGGGGCTATCTGACTACTTCACCAACTTACCAACAAATCCAGCTTGAAAGGCCAATGATAAAACTTTGACAGATATCTTGAGTCCACTGAACAATGTTTGAAAACGTTATATTAAATGAAGAAGAGAATAAAGACAGAACAACAGCACAAGATGAAGTATATAATTCAGGAAAATATCACATCCAATTCATTATATAATTTGCACCATGTCATAAAATGAAAACAAAGATGAGTCCATAGTAACTATGCAAATAGAATACCGCTGTATCAGGTAAACAACAAACCTGCTACATAACGTTGGTGGAACTTCTGGTGTTCTTTGTCCAAATATCATGGACCTCTCATTCTCCCAATCAAAAACAGGTTCATAAGCAGGCAAAGGAGAGGCACCAAAATGCTGCATAGACAGAACTAAAATATTGTAAAATATGATAGATCATTATCTCAAAACAACAAAGCAACATAAACAAGTATCTTCAAAATCAAAAAACTAAAAAGATAAAGCAGGACAGCTAATTAAAGAGTGCAAACAAGCACATAATTGCATATAATTTTTTACATCAATATCTTAATAGGGCACAATTGGATTGCATCATACTACCACCACAAACACTACATCAATATCACACCATAGGAATTCCACTGATGCACAACATCACATAGCATATGCTATTATACTGTCAAGTGCATCACAATTACCATCATATCGTACTTCAAAAAAAATTCATGGTATCAAATTATCAATGACATAATCATAAATACAAAATACATATTACCAAATTCACCTCATACTCATATACACAAGGACAAAGACTGTCCCCCTTACCTTTGTTATCTTCTCAGGATCTCCCCCCTCCCATACTCACCATTCAAGATTCTCCCCCTCCTGCGCCTAGTGGTTTGCCGGCTTATAATGCATATGCTCATATATATAAATACAAAAAAAAGGCCGACAACCCTTCCTCTTATTTTTGTCTGAACAGCCCTCAACACAGCTCATGATCCTACACAACTCATGCTGCAAGTTTGGTAAGTGGCCCTACATGGCTTCACATAATGGCTTGGAATTGCCCTTCACAGCTACCACCCTTCATAGCCATTGCCCTACACCACTATTGTCCTTTGCCATCAATGCCCTACACAGCTAGTGCCCTTCACATCTTTTATATTTCATTTCTCATTATATCATGTAGATTTAACAAGAAAGTTGTATCACTTCATAATTCATATTTCAAGAAAGTTTTCATTTCATTGACCTTTAGATAAACTCTTTCTTCTTATCAATGTTCTATCTCTAATCCATAGTCCAAGTTGACATGCTTGAAAGCAGAGGTGCTTTGATCTGACTCAGTTAGATTTTCTTCATCTAACACCAAGCCTACATACCCACATCCACAGAATCGAGATTTCCCATAGTTCTCCTATCTATACATCTCACACGTCAGCAATTCACTCATTCATGTTCTAGACAGTTTTTAAAATCAATTCCACGTTCCTAATCAAATTTGGGCCACTAGTACTGGTTATTGTGGTCTTTTACCTTAATAGTTTTCTTTAACTATTTCATTCTATAATATTCTTTTGTTTGTCAGTTTTTGTTTTTATTACTTTATAGTTTATACATTGTACTTTTTGAGTATTGGTTCTCTAATTTTAATAATTATATTATATAAAGAATCAAATTGATCTCTTTGTGGTCTTTTTCCTTAATAGTTTTCTATGACTATAATTATATTATTTTTTTAGAATATAAAGAAAACTATTAGAATATAAAGCTCAACCAAGGTATTGGTTCTATTATTTTAATCATTGATTCAAATAATTATATTATATAAAGAATTAAATTGATCTCTTTGTGGTCTTTTACCTTAATAGTTTTCTATTACTATTTCATTCTATAATATTATTCTGTTTGTCGATTTTTGTTTTTATTACTTTATATTTTGTACTTTTTAAATTTTTGAGTATTGATTCTATAATTTTATATTAGTATCTATTATGAATTATTCTCTTCATTGTTGTTTTTCATTTATTATATTGTTTTTATTAATTTGATTAATTAGCTCTCTTATCCAGTTTTTCATGAAGTTTATCTCATTAGTTTCTTTGTTCTTATTTTATAATATTAATAAGGGATAGTTTTCTTATTAATTTTTTGGTCAAATCTTAGACTGTTGTCCTCTAGCCCTCTCAACCCCCTCACCTATTTATCCTTCTAAGTCTGCTATCTCATTCTATCATTCTTCTCTCTTGTTGCATGCATATTGCCCTGATGATGGATCATGGAGTTTGATCCGAAACATTGATATAAAAAAATTCACACAGTTTCAATCCAGAAATTTAGCAATTGAAAATTTAAATTGTTTTCAAGAAACTGTTCTAATTTCCATTCAATAAACAAAGAGGCAAATACCGCTAACTTGTAATTTATCAAATTGCATACCTTGATATACAGGTAGAGAAGTCTACTAAACACCCAAATTACAAACTCTCTCTTGTTTCCTTCTTTACTTCCTTATCTTTACTCTTAAACTTGTAAGCGTGTAGGGCTTCTCCCAAACCTTTATTCTAATATTTATAATCCTTATCCAATTTCACAAGGGTGTTGTAATAATCTTAAAAATTGTATTTAAATTTATTAAATTTGAATTAAAAATCATGCAAACTCATGTATTTTGGCATGAGACAAACTATTTATAAAGGCAATGGCCAAATGACAGCAAACGTCAGACTTAACACTAAGGTTTTCTCAACAAATTTAAGTTGGCATGTGGATTAAACCAAATAGAAAAGTTCTCAAACTTAAATAGGTGATTTATAACATTAAAACCTACCTTACTTAAACTTATTAAACAAAACCAACTTTATTTAGTATTTATTATTCCCCCAGACTGTTCCTTCCTCACACAAAATATCATAACCAATTTGCATAAAATAGCCACTTGATTTGTCTTTAAATTATTTTACCAAACAGAATAAAATAAAACTATTTTATTCCAAATCCCTTCACGGATAATCATTGTCTTTCTAAAAGAAAGCACATCCTACCTCATATTTAGAATTCACATATTATAGCAAGTCTTGTCCAACTTCCTATAATTCATTTATAGTTAATGACCATCAAATAATACTACTTCGAACAATAAATCCAAGGTCATAAATAGAGGGCATTACATATGGTTTGTTCCAAGAAACAATGTATATTGATTGTAAAGGTAAACTACACAAAAATGATCATCAAATCCCATAGAAACTCAAAGTCCCAATCCATGAGGGTGAATATTCATGACAGTTTAGCTTACTACAATGTACATATATAAAATCACATAATATCCTGAAAAGTAATCAATTTGATTAGAACTTGTCACATAAGGCATCCCATTTCTGGTGTCCATAATCTTATTTCAAGCATACTTCTTTTACGATACTTTCAAAATATAACTTACTTGATCAATTAGAGATACAGAATACAAGCATAAAAGTAAGATTTATGCTAAGAACTTTGTTCATTAACACTGCAATGATGGATAAGTATTCATTATGTAAAATGAAACGGAATACAAGCCAGATCATACCCAAAGTGAAGCAAATATCACTTATGAAAGCTCTATAAGCACTTACAGGAGATAGCATTTTGGTACCTCTCTTTTTCCTTGCATTCAAACATTTCTATAACAATGTACTTGACAGTAATCTAAATTCCCTACAACAGACAGTAAAAAACTCTCCACAAAAACATACCTTTTGAAAGGTCCTTGTAAATGCACCTTCTGATGAACTCGTGTCTGATGAATGTCTCCCTGATGTACTGGGATCATCATCATCAGTAGCATCTTCATTTCTCCCTTGCCTTATATTGGCTAGCCGTAGCTCTGATAGCAAAGAAGTTCATGAATAGCCAAGCATGCACAAAGCTTTCACAAGAAATGAGCGGTGAAAACAACAATCTTTTGTTTAGCAAACATCCAATCATATTTCACGTAGAAGTTCCACATTAAGATATTGTAATTCTTGGTCATTTTACCTGTTTCTATGTCTGTATCTGGCCCCTCAAAAATCTGACTTTGAAATGATATAGATGGAATACTTTCATAGTGCCCATATTTGTTTTCATCTTTCACCCAGTCACCCTTGTAGCACTGCACTAATTCATTTAAATGAGGCCACTGCTCCAGGTTTTCGCTCAACTGGCATATAAAAATGATATTAAAAAGGTATGAGAACACATTATCTACTTGAAATGTAGAACAGTTATCACATTTTCAACAAGTTACATCTAACTTCTAACTTCAAGTATTAAATCCAGACATAAAACTGCAAGTAGCTATCAACTTTTGGAGATAGTTCCATAGAAAACCAAATAGTTACAGGCCATCCCAAATTGGATTTCCAATCATCCAGTGAAGAGTAAAGACAAAGGCTTCAGGGGTAACAATACATTCCTTAATTACAGACCATATCTAAGTATGGGTTTGTCCCCACCTTAGAAGAAGAGAAAGGACAGAATATTCTGAGCTTCAATGTAGCATTCAAGGACAACCTACAGAGAGAAGCGGTAGGAAGGCAGATTAAGGATAAAAGAGCCATATTCTAATGCCTTACGCTCTAAGTGCAGAAGCATGCTGTGAAGTGTGAACAATATTATGATATCCAAGCCATAATCTATTGCCTCATGATTCCCAGATCACCAGGCAATAGAAAAATTTTAATGTGAAAAGATTCATGGATGGATATCATGAGAGAATCTGAACAACAATGTAGCTAATAGACATTATGTTTGCTAATTGAAATCCTCTTCTTTTTGTTACTTTGCAAATTGGAATATCATCTTTAATTTCCTGTCAGTTATGACCTGAAATTTTGATTGAGAAACAGTACTGATTCTTCCGACCATGCCTGCAGAGCCCATGGTTCCCAAAGCAGCAATTGCATAACCTCCAACAAATGCTCTCCTAAATATTAAATAAATATGAGAAAATAGTGCATTTGATAACACAAATCTTGCTGCAGCTGATTAAGTTCCAAACACCAACAGTTTAAACTTTGATCTACATCTTCATCTATGACCACCACTTTATCTTCAGCAATCAAGCAACACTTTTGCCTTAATCTCCAAATTCATAGTTGTCGTCTTCATTTCTACCCCACGTTTTTTCCTTTAGAACACCTGTGGCTCTTTGAAAGGAAACTGATCATCCACTGTACCAGTCCATTCCCAAAGGTTTCAGATTTTTGCTTATTGAATTTTCAACAGTGTTTCAGTTTCATATGAGAAATCAATGTCAAAAGGAAACAAAGAAATTAAATTAATTTCCATGACCAACGAAAGTAGATCAAAGAGACTCAAAACTGAATGCAATTATTCTAGACAAGTACTCAGATTTAAAAAGCCTAAGGGCTGATGAAGTGACCAAGACAAACAATAAAAAAAAAGGAATATAAAACACAAGGAAGAAAACCCGAGGAGGGTAAGCAAATACAAGAAAAATTATAAATACTCATGTAGAAATCGCCTAATGGATAGATGAAGAAGAAAAACACTAGCTGAAGAGTCAAAGCCAGGGCTGGAAACAAGAGCTGTCATTTGTTTCTACTAATGCTCAGAGAAGAAGAGTAACTAACTGCCAGCATCATCATCCATGACAGGACCAATGCAGGATCTGATAATATCCTGATTGTAGCAATATTCCTAAACAAAAGAATTTAAATTTTCAAAATTAGAATACTAACAAACTCATTGAAGAATAAGAGAAAACTGTCTAGTACTTACTTTGAGAAATATGATTATCATCCTCAACAGCACCAAACAAAAGAATTATAAAGTTCATAATGGTGATGATGTAGAAAATATAGAACCTAACAAGGAGACATCTTCCCAGGATCAAAAGCCCAGAAGTATGCAATGGTAATGTGGGCAAAAGTTGGTGGGAATGTTCATAAAGACACTGAAATTCATAAATTTAATGGGGTAGACCATCGACAGAATGCAATCTTGCCATCCAGGGAAATGGCTGAAGCAATCAAGGCACTGTCAAGAAGAATTATTTCAGAGTGCTCTGTTGTGTTATGAAATTTCTCCAGAATTTCTTTCCTATAAACTACTAGGAAATATTCTTAAGAAATGGAATCAAAATTTAACCTTCAATGTTAGGATGTTAACAGGTATAAGTGTTCTAAAGATCTTGAAGCCAGTTGTTGGTTAAGCCCTAACATTGGTTCAGTTACTCACTCAACTTCACTTAGCACCAAACAGATTTGTAGCTTAGCTCTGTAGAAGTGGCTATAAAGTATACCTTCGAATCAGATCAATTTGCATTTGAGCTCTGTGAACAATGGATTGAATTATTTGAAACAAATGAATTTAAAAAAGGTAGGCAATAAGCTTATCTTCCTCAAAGCTCTTTTTTGACCCATCCTGTCCCAAATTTTGCACCTTTAATTTAAATCTACCTCCTCAAATGGGCAATTGTAAAAGCCATTGTTGAAGTTATTTCTTTCAAAATGCTGAAATGATAAACAATGTTTATATTTTTATTATAAAATGACAAGTACCATTATTATAAAGCGCTTGTCTATTAAAGAACGACGGTTGTCAAGCAAAATTATTCTCATAAGACCTTTTACATAAGCCATTATTTACCTATTATGCAACAATTTATCCCCTGAGCTTTTCAAAAAGACAGCTTGTCTCTTTATTTCTTAAGGTCATGTTTCCTTCAGGGCTCACTATTTTAAATGGTCAAGCATCTTGTTGGTATTTTCTAAGGATTCTCTTAACAAGAGATTTACAATGGAATCCTTTGATATTCATCCATTTATAGTTGGTCATTTGATTTCCATAGTTTCATCAAGTTCCAAAACATGGGAACACAGGGACAAGTTTCAAGGTCGAAGGTACCAAGGACCTTAATTTAAGGATGATGGGGGGATAGCAATACAAAATACCATCATAGATCACTATTATGCGTACAAATACAATTAAACATACCATCATAGATCACACACAACAGTCTACAAGACCACACTGTCAAGTGATTGAATATGCAATGCAGTAAAATCATTTGGATGTACCTATATAATTAGGTAACAAAATCATAACTTAACGAATTGAGAAAAGGCAAAAATAGGGAGTTGTGTGTACTTCTACTCCTTGAAAAAGAAGGGTAATTTGAAAATTTAAAAAATGTAATCAAGTAATATAGAATCAGTATTAGAATTCAAAGTAGTATTTAACAAAATCTCTCCTCCTCGTCTGCTAGTTTATCGTGTATTCATATTAAATATGAGTACAATGGTCCTTTAGAAATCTAGTAATCAGTAAAAATGAATGTAAAAAAGCAGTGAAATAGATTGTATGTATAAAACTATTCAGCAATTCAGAAATTCTAACATTTTGGATGCAAATTAGATTTAAGATGAGTCCTAAATCTCAAAATTTTAAATGTCAAAGACCTGAATAGATTTAGCACACAACAAAAAAGCTGACTAACAGCTTACAATTCACTGTTATCAAAGGGATCCTAATGTTGTTTTCTTCTAAGGTGGATAAGCAAAATTTAGCCACTCAATAAACCTTTAAAATTTCAAAAATAATGTACATTTTGTAAGCAATTCAGTCACCCTTAAAGGTCTCTAGAGCTTGGAATTTAGAAAATAGCATTTGCATAGAAGATTGCTACTGCATGGGATCAATCTAAGTGAATATTCATAGTACATCATATGTAATCATGTGGTTCTGTTGAGAGTACACCAATATAAGTACCTTGGTATACAGATATATGAGGTCTAAGTGTATTGCATCATTTAAAAACCTAATATCTAACCAAATATATCCGTTGATTTGTTGACATATCCATTCACTTCAATACTGTTGCTCAATGGATTTCCATTTTGATTCTATAATCCATAAAAACAGCAGATCAATTTCGAATGATCTGCTTGATCTTGGGAAGAATGCTTGCATGTGCATAGAAGCAAGTGTAATGTTAATAATCAAATGCAAAGTAAAGAGGCAAACCAAAGGATCAAGCTCTGAGTTTGCAGTGAAAGATAATCTGGAAATTCTCCGGAAACGCTGTCCACTGGATAATGAATCTGCCATATCCTGTTTCAATATCAGAAAAAGAAAGCTCAAGGATTATTAAAACTATAGATGAGAAAATATGTGGGATTTTTAGCAGTTAAGTAAAAATCTACAACTTCAGTTCAACAAGAGCATCTACTGGATTCCGTATATGATTTAGTGATAACCGCAAATCTTGATCTAGCAGTTGCATGCATAAAACTGTCAAAAAGATAACATAGAAAAAGCAATTCCACCATATCATGTTGATCTATAAAGCAGCGTTTGCTTTACATCCAAAATTGTCATGCCTGCCCAGGAATGTAATTGTAATTTGTAATGCAATTCTCTTCCTAGAAGATTACTACTTCATACTGTCATACAATATCTACAGACCCTGTCAAGAAACAAAATTTGAGAAAAAAGAATGATTTATTGTTAGAACTGTTGGCTATGTTTTTGTAAGTAATCCCACCTACAAAATCTTGGACAACCAAAATATTAAGTCACAAATTGTATAAACCTTACAAAACAATGGAAAGAAATTGAGAGAGCTCCCCTGATAATTGATTTGAATTTGATTAAGTGGTTCAGATGGGGAAGATTCTAAAGTTGGGAACACACTAGACCATCGGGATCATTGCGAAGATGACAGCTGCTACCGAAGATGATGATCACTAACTAAGATGACAGTTGCTGCTGAGATGGTGGCTTGCTGCCAAAGTTACGTGAACTTTCCACCAAAGTCATGCAACCTGACTGCTGAAATTCACAACTTATTTAAGCAGCATATTAATATTAATAAAGGATGTTTTGTTCCTTGGGGAAACTGATGTAGAAAGCAGCCATGTTCGAAAGCAGCCATGTTCGTCGGCTTTTCTATCCACATGAGCAGTGACAGGGTGGCAAACACCATATGATGCAGGCTGTCATGGCTGGAGATGCATGCATGGCAGGTGAACAACTGTTGCAAACCTTTGCAGAAGGCCATCAGAGCCGGTATGTAAACTGTTTGGGGATTCCATAGTAACAGTTAGATGCTGGAGTAGTCACAAGACTGCCTGTCAACATTCTAGGGCTGCTTCATCTTCCATCATTGCAAATGCAGAGATCCATTGAAAAGGACGCAATACTCAATTTTGAGGTTTTGTTAGCTAGTGAAGACATAGTGGCTTTGTTAGCTCAAGAAGACATTCTCAGACTAGTTCTAATAGGAGAGAGTAAAAAGCACAGGATTCTGTTGTAAAGAAGCTGAATAGAGGGATAGGAGACTGTGAATAGATAGGACAGCTCCAGAACGGCCTTTAAAAGGCATTATATCTCTTGCAGTTGCACTAAGAACTTGTAATGGGATTCTAGTAGAAGACTCTTCCTGCAGTTTTTTACCCGATTGGATCTTTCTCCAGAGGAAATCTAGTGTTAAGTGCTGTGTGTTCCATTTTATTAATTGCATGTCCTTTCAGTTATTTAAATATTTCTTATTGTTGCAAGTTGACAACTTAGATCAATAAGGCTGGGTATGCTGAGAGTAGAACAAGCATAGTTTAGGAATCCATTGCTAATACATCACTAGAGTTTATCAGCCCAAAAGTTTATGGATCATTAACTGACAAATTTTGCCACAATGTCAAAATTAATCTGACTTTATAACAACAATTGCACTGTGGGCTAATATTATCATGCAAACAAAAAATGTCCTACAAAATCTTTAAGCAGCCAACTGTCAATTTCATATGTTTTCAAAGCATAAAAGTAAAACAGAACCACTTAATTGTTACATAATTCCATAAAGCCATTCTCATAAAAAAGACTTGAAATCCATGTCTTATACATATGATTTCAACTCCAGCACAGGGCATGGCATTAATAGTTTATAATATACTACAGCCACTTGCCTGAGCAACAGCAGCAGACAAACTTGATGAAACTGCAGAATGAGTCATACTGAAACAAACTCCACTTCTGCTAGTTCTAATATCTTATACCTCTAAATATAATCCATGGTGTTAGTAAATTATTTATCATTAGACGAGGCATCAGCATTAAATTCTATGCATAGACATATATCAGCTAAAAAATATATTAATGTCTGCAGCAATGAACATCACATAAGATTCTTTATTCTAGAGGCACTGTTGAAAAGCCTTCCTTTGTGCACAGTTTGCGTTAACCCAGTTACAAGCCCCTCATACTGTTCTCTGTTCTTAACATGTTTCTGCAGTAAATCAAAAGCCTGATCTTAGTTGTTGTGGTTCCTAGGACGCTTCTGATGTGCTACTGTAACTTGATGTAGCTTCAAATCCCACTGACCTAATTTAGTAATTCTCATTTATGGACACATACATTTTGATTTTCATTCATTTCTATTGTGAATCTCTTTTCTCAGCAACTCCTTTCCTGTTGAAAATGGATTGAATGTGTTTGAATGCTGGATGAGTTAACCCAACCAGCTCCACTCAAATCACATCAAAGTATCCCTGATAAATAATTGGTGTCAACTGCTTGAGGCTTGAGTATGTTTTATTGAAAGTGTGTGTAGCTAAGCAACCCAACAGCTTATAAAGTGACAACCATGGGCCATCCAGACCATAACTAGAAGCAACATTTAGTTTTTCCATTAAATCTTTGCCATGCTAAATTGCAATAGCTGCGAGAGCTGTTCTCATTCGGTCATAGGCAATTAATTCTTTCACAGATTTCATTGAATTATAACGATATATATTTTATTCCTTCACAGATACATAATTATATGACATATATATTTAATTTTTATTTACTTTATTCCTTAACAGATAAATAATTAGAATTTTATAGTGTAGGTGTATGAAAGGCAACGAAATCTGTTAAGGAATTGGTTAACTAGGACAGAATGCAATATTCTCAAAAATGGTGTAGGATAACACTTACTCAATTCCTTCCACTTAAAAATGGAGCTTACTTACGTTTTGACATATCCAATTTATTTCTTCACTAATTTCATTGCCTTAACACAAAAACAACTTTTCAGACAGCTCAACGACATCAAGGTGATCACAATACTCAAATAGGTTGCTCTTATTTTAATGTGTGTCTCTAACTCTTTCATAAATTTCATTGCCTTAACACTAAACATGTCCAAAAAATGTGTAGGAGAAGAATAGCTTATTGCTTTATGAAATAAGCAATAATTTTAACTAATGCCTGCACTTCTACTTCTGGTTAAACTTCTTCGCAAGTTTCATTGCTTTAAAACAAACTTACATTATTATATTTTATAGACGATGTAGAACAAGATCAATTCAACGCCTTCCACCTAAAAGGATGGCCAATGGAACTGATAAAAAGTGCAAAATTGGAATTTCTAATTGAAATTCGCGATGGAAGGCTCAGATATCAACATCTCCAAGTTGCCAGGATGGCCAATGGAGCTGATAAAAGGTGCAAAGCTGAAGTTTATGGCCAAAATTTACAATGGAAGATTGTCCCTCCAAAAGGAAGTGACAGTGAAGCAAATTTGAAATGGTGCTTGCATTTCACTCTTTGTGGATTTGGTTTTTGGCCAAAATTCACAATGGAAGGTTGTCCCTCCAAAAGGAAGTGACAGCGAAGCAAATTTGAAATGGTGCTTGCAATTCACTCTTTGTGGATTTGAAATCTACATGACGACATAGTTTCGGTCTCGGGGTCCCATTAACAATTTTGAACTTAATACAATGATTTCATTTTTGCATTGATTCTAGGACAGTGTCTAGTACAACAGTAACAAGGACAGTTCGAATTTTCACTCATGCAATTAATTGCTTCACACATTTTACTGCCCCGAACAAAAAATACAAACTCAAATAAAAAGCATTAACGAACCTGGCGCTGCAGAGAGACAACGGAACCTATTCCATTCTACGAAATCTCAACATCTCCATCACCTCTTCAACTCTGATTAGCTCACAAAACCCTTAAGCTGCTGCATTTTCCCTCTGATCACAGCGTAAAAATCCAAAAGTGCACATATTCCCTTCAAATAACTCAAACAGAAACATCGCTCGAAAATACAAAACCTCCACAAATCATACTGCGCGGCTTAATGTACACCAACGCCTATCGTACAAACGACGCGATCTACCAGTCTCCACTTCTCACTAAAAATAAAAGTAAAACCCTTAAAGCACCTGTCCTTACTTAAAATGCCCGCAAAATCGATGACAGCACAGCGAAAAAGCGTAGACCGATGAAAATGACAACCGTACCTTTAGCTTAAAGTGTTAGCATACATTTTCCACCAAAATAAGTCGCTTCCCCACCACATTGACTGTTTTTTCAACCATTTTTTTCCAGAAAACTGTCAGATTGCAGAGAAGTCGGTCCCCTGCGCTATTAACTCCTCTCCCAGCTACTTTCAGGGCTCTGAAATCTCCATTTTCGATGCCCTCGCAGCTCGTTACTGTACAATAAATTTCTTTCATTTCCCTCTCGTCATTTCGTTTGGATTTGAACCTTTGTTTAATTTCATCCGGATTTTTGAAGTTTCTGTCGTTTCATTTAGCTTTTTGAAGTTTCTGTCGTTTCATTTCGTTTCATTTGGCTTTCATTTCGGCGAAATTTCGACCCATCTCGTCGCATTCAATTTGTCGTTTATCTTGTTTGGCTTTGGTTTTGTTGAAGGGGTTTGGTAGTTTATAATGTGTTGATGACGTTAGGCCTATGGTGCGCCCTCTCCTCAGCACATTTAATGTTTAGATGGGATGGGTTGCGTTTTAGGGAAACGCTTTTTAGGGATTCTCCTATCCCCAAGTTTTGGGAGTGGATACATAGTCGTTGAAGTTTTGTTGAAAGTCTAGTCTATTCAACGAAGTGTTTGACTTGGCCTCTAGTTTTCGTTCAAATTATAACTCGTTTCGAGAAGCAGCTAGGCTAGTCACGGTTTCATCTCGAAATGAAGAATTCTGTGTCCATAGCACAATCAGAGCACGGATAGAGTACCAATTTCTATGTGGACGACAGGGGCCTTGAACCCTGGTTGTTAAATTCAGTAAACTAATTGATTTTGATGTCTGTGAGAGCCCTCTCTTTGTTTGTATGTGTATTTTCCATAGCAGTAGTTCTTGACTTGTGAGAGCCAATGTGTCTTTTTAAAAATAAAAATTGTTATATTACTTTTAAAAATATATATTATATTAATTTAAAATTACAATATCATGAGTAAGTATATATCTAAATCAAAAGTCATTTTACAATTAAGTAGTCACTAGCAAGAGGATTATATTTGTCAAAGTTATGTAGGGGTTTAATTGCATATCTAGGGGTTTGAACTTTGATCGATAGCATAATCAAGGAACATACCATCATCTCCACCAATTGTGTTCAATCAATTGAACTACAACCCTTTGACATGAGATAATATTGTTAAAAGATTAAATAAAGTACAATTTTAAATAAATTAAATCTGATTAAATTGATTAATAATAAAAATTATTAATTTAATAAGAACATTATAATTAGAAGTAAAAAAAATTAAAAATAATAATTTGGATTCTTAATCAAACACTCTACATATCTCTATCGAATAAAATTTAATATTATAAATCCCATTTTTTTTTTTAAATTCCAAATAAAATTTTATTTTATGTAAATTAACTTTAAAAAATAGACTTAAAATAAATCATATACTTTTAGGAAATCGCCATCACAAATGTACCACCAAATACTTCATCACCTCTAGAAAATAAGTATAAATTTTGGAAGTACGTACATACTTCATTAAAAAAAATGTTTTTATATAGAAAGTTGGTATTAAATCGTTGTTTTAAAGGATTGTCATTGTCTTTTTAATCTTGATATACAATATATTTAGTTTACTTCTTATATATGATTAATCGTTCCTTTGTGTGGCTCACTATATGAATGTTATAAGACTCCTAGAGTTCTCATGCCCATCATTGTTAGGTTAATTTAATAAATGTAAGTAATAAAAGTATAATTATTTTAAATTTAATTAATGATAGTTGAAAATTTATAACAAATAAATATTTTAAAATTTGGATAAAAAAATTAAATGTTTATTTTTTTAAATTATAATGAAGAATTATTGTCAGTGTTGTATAGATTTTGATTTTTTCAATGTCAAAAAAAAGTGTTTTCAATTTGTTTATTATGTAGGAATTTTAACAATTATAATTTTTTATGTGGGGTATATTTATTCTTTATATAATTGGTCACTTATTTCACAAAGATGTTCTAATGCACAAAATTATTGTGTAACATGTGGAATTGATTTGGTAGATTCTTTACCTATGTGATCAAATGTGCCCTTATCTTTGATTTCTACTAATATATAGAAAATGGCAATATTGAAAAAAGTTGGAGAAATTGTTAAATCACAAGGGTCGTGTTCTCCTAGGTCAACTTCCTTAATGAGACTAACTTTACAAGCATATCAAAGATAACACTCACACACATGTTATGAAATGAACCACCACTAAACCATAGATAGATCATCACTGAGTGGGTTGATAGCTCAGTGGTAGAGCACCCCAATAGCAAATGGGTGGTCCTAAATTTAACTGCTAGTTGATCCATAAAAAAGTTTAACATGGTAGTAGAGCTTAGCCAACAAAGCCAGGGCCAAACTAGGAGCCCCAAGCACCTACAATGTGGCTCAAGGGGGTGCTAGAAAATGATCCACACATACACAATAGATAGACTAGTTGTCAAGTGGGTCAATAACTCAATGGTAGATCACCGCAACAACAAATGGATGGCCCTAGGTTTGAATCCTATCTAGTTTGTAAAAAAAATAACAAGGACAGTGAAAAGATAAGAGCTAACAACATTTAAAGTTGAATTTATGTACCTCAATGTTAAATTCTATGTGGTTTGGGGTCAAACTTGTGCACCACAGGATTAAACATGGATAGGAAGGCATAAATCTTGAAGTAGAGAATGAGTGTATGGATATAAGTGCAATAATAGACATATAATAAATGGATAGTAACGGTGAATCTATAGGAGTAAGTGCAAATAGGAATGTGATACTACTACACCCTTATCCTAAAGCATGTATTGAGATATGTGGTAATCCATTATGAGCCACATAAACCTTAATTAAGTCTATTATAAGTCCATAAGTTTAATTATAGTAGGTTAAGTCAATCTCACAGGGATTAGATACTAAAATATTTTATTAATACCTTATAGGAGGTAGTGAGTAGTTAATTATCATATTATAAACTATGTTCTCGTTGAAAAAATTTAGAGGTTTAATCCCTATAAGTGGTCTATTATAATCAAGTATTTGTAGCATAATACATGTATTATAATCCTCTCTTGTGCAATGTAATGACCCCTTTTTATATTTTCAACTATTTCTAATTTATTTATATTTTTATATATTCTAGAAATTAAAATCAGTCGGAACAACAAAATAAACTTGAAGATAAACAATTGAAAACACTTGACCAAACCCTCAAACACATCATATATCAAGAACCATTTATTATCAATTATGATTGTTGATATAAACCCTAACTCACACCAATTACTTAGATTTGAACCAAACATGAATTCAAAAACCCGTAAAGTCTAATTTTATTAAAATATAACTATTGGAAATTATAAGAAGGTTGGAAATGATGCTAATGATGATGTTCGGTGGTCGAAACAATAATATCTAATCATTAGTAATCCTCCAAATGATGGCATTATGTTATTTAATGATGCATAAGGCATAAACTTATACAAATCAATAGTTGATATGACTATCAGAAGGTTGGAAATGATAGATTTTGATCTCCAAAGATGGCGTTCAAGTTGTATGACTAAAAATTAGACTTATGACCTTGGCACAATAATAAATTATTTGTGGCTATGGTTAGAAACCTATAATTAGTTTTAAATTTTATCCTAACCCTTGAAAGACTATTGGAGTAGCAAATAGGGTCTGCCAAAATGGCATAAACTCTCTAAAATCAGTGAATAATGATATAAATTTACTCGTTATATTTTTTAATTAATGTAGAAACCTCCTAAAATGATGTGTCAATAAAATAGAAATATTTTTTCGCAACCTAACTCACCCTATCACTAGAATCTTATAAATTTTCAAAATCAACAATGAACAATGTAGTTTCAATGTAACAAATTGAAAATATCTTCAAATCCTCCATAAATCAACACAATTATGATTCCCAAATTAGAAGCAACAATTTTCATCCTTGATACCTAATGTGGAGTTGAAGAGGGTTTTCATCCTTGATCTCAAATATATAATCCAAGAGGGTTTTCATCCTCTTAAACCCTAAATAAATGAACGCTTTTTGTCTTTAGTTGCCCTAGATTGATGATCAACTCAACTCTAAAAATTGGATACAAAAGGATAACTTTCATGATCCTCCAATGAAGATAGGTACCTCCTTGATATACCTTTTTAAATCAAGCTCTTAGGTCCTAAATTCCCTTCCAAGTATTTAAAAATACTCTATTTATTTTATTTTAAGTATTAAAAATATTTTTATTTTAGTACTAGTGTTTAAAAACAGGTCTTTTATTTCAATTTCAATAATATTATTAAGTTTCCCTTAGAATTAGCAATTATCGAGCCCAACTTAAATAATATTATTAATTATTTTAATTTGATAAGGGAAAAATGACAATATTCCCTTCCCAAAATTGATTTCCCATAACCAATTACAAACCCAAATGATGAATCATGTTGTATGCCCATAAAGTTTAGATCTTGTACCTACCAAATAAAAGAACATTTGTCAAAAATCACCAATCAAGCTCAAATGCTTAAATACCATCATGCCAAAACTATAAATCATGTTATAGCATTGGATCTTATTTTTGTCACGTGGGATAACTGAGACCACCTTATACATCCTCTCCCCATTTTCATCCCCCTTAATGATTGTAGGCAATCTTTACAAGTTAGGAAATAATCACCATATTTTTATTGCAACTCTTGGTTCTTCCCATGTGATGGGGAATTTGAAACACCTATTTGAGCTTCATGTTCCAACTTCTAAGATCTTGTGACCTCTTCAAAGAGAATGGAATGGAGGCCTTTCAAATTAGAGTTTAAGTCACATTATGTAAGGGTTAAAAAAGTTACAAAAGTTGCAATTAACCTAAAGTCTTACCCATTCAAGTACCATGGTGGATGCAACAATGATTCCCTTTACTTGAAACCCTTTTATAACTTCTTCAATCAAGGATATTCCCTTAAATTGTGTCAACTTGCATTTGTTCATGATTTTAAATAGATATTCTAGCAACTTGTCAATGATATATAATAGTATCAAGATTGATATTCCCTCGTAAAAATCAAATGTGTGAGGAGTGTGGGGGCTTAAAAATTTCTATAAATATTCATGAATGGTAACCATCTCCTTCATATGATTGGAAACCCCTAGAAGACTAATTGTATTGAAGTGGTGTGAAGGATAATAATGATTATGATAATAACCTTAAGGCTAAAAGTTTGGTACATGGTTGTCCCAAGATGTTCCCTACTTCCTTGGGTGATAGGAGATCATCAGTACTTTTCCTCCTCCATACTCATGGGTAATCTTTGCACACCATTCCAATTTTAATGTTACCTCACCATGCTTATGTTGTGCCACTCGTATTTTTATGAGTTTCTTATCAAATTTTTCATGCGATGCCCATGAATTTCGTAATAGGATAATTGCCTTGACACACAACAGCCTTCACCTCAAAATCCTTATTAAAAATGATCTTCTCAAATAAGTATAACCAATGCATGTCAACAACCATACTCACCTCTTTTATATTAATATTATAATGATTATTGTTGACATTTCATGCCCCCTTTTATGGCCCATCAATAATAATTGATTTAAGAGACCTTACATGGGTCATCTTGCATGATATTACTCCTTTGGACCTAGCATTAACCCTCTTTGTTTATGACTTAGTCCTAAAAAATACTAAAAAATAAAAAATGACCAAGTGTCGGACTTATCGAGATTTTGGGTTATCAATGATCCCCTTAATTATTTGTATGCTTTAGAGTTTCCCCAACCCCAACCTCCAAGTCTTTCTGAAGGTCCTCTAAGTGTTAGTTGTCTCGATCTTTCGAGCCTTGGGTTGTCGACGTTCTCTTTATCCCCTTAATCTATTAAACGTATGTGTCAAGCATCATGCTTGATGCTCAACTTTCAAGGTCTTTTCGTTGCAATTATCTCGTCCCTTATGTCGATTGTCAACCTTCAATTTTTCTCCTTAAGCCCTTCCTTTTTTATATGAATTAAGTGCCATACTCGATGCCCGACATCCAACAAAAGGAAATATTGAGCGCCCAAATTTCAATCATGGGGCCTTCCCCTTTCCCTCTTCCCTTTTTTGGCAAGTATTAAGTATTCCTCTCGTTCCCCAATTGTCTAAGGAAAGGAGGATTGTTGAGGGTCGACAATGACGTCATCAATAATGTTGTCGATGGGTTGCCAAAGGAATAGAGGATTATTGAAGGCCGATGATGGCATTGTCAATGGCATTGCCAATGGGTTGTCAAAGGGAAAGAGGAATGTTGAATGCCGACAATGGCATTATCGATGGTGTTGTTGATGGGTTATCGAAGAGATAGAATATTTCTAAAGGTTGATGATGGTGCATCCTCTATGGCATTGTCAATGGGTTGTTGAAGGAATAGAGGACTTTTTAAGGCCGATGATGGCATTGTTGATGGTATTCCCAAAGGGATAGAGGATTATTAAAGGCTGACAATGAAATCATTGATGGAATTGTCAATTGATTGTCAAAGGGATAAAGGATTATTGAAGGTCAACAATGGCATCATCAATGGGTTTTCTAAGAGATGGAGGATTATGGAAGGTTGATGATGACATCACCAATGGCATTGTCAATGGGTTGTCAAAAGGATATAAGATTAATGAAGGTCAATAATGGCATCATCAATGGTGTTGCCAAAGAGAAAGAAGATTGTTGAAGGCCAACAATAATATAGTTGATAAAAATGAAGATATTATTGGGAGCATTTTTAGCCATAAATATCATTAATGCTCAATGACTCTTCTCAGATGTAAGAGCTCAACTTCTAAGGCTATGAAAATGCCTTTTAATGTGTTTGAGCATAGATCCAAGGAAGATTATGGTAGTCATGCTTCATTTATTATTTGTAAGTGTCCCTTTTGTCAGTGTCCCATCTCCAGATCATAATGTTTTATGGGGGATCTCCAACCTTCTACACTCATGCTTATAAGTCATCAATGCAAAGGTATGGAAGATGCTTGGGGAATGAGCTTCACACTTCCTTGGCATGTTTTTTGGAGTTTATCTCTATAATAAAAGCCCATTTTGGGCTCTTTTATAAGGAGTTATCCATATTTTCTCTATAAAACATAGTAGTTCTATGCATTCTACAACTGTAAACATGCTTATGCCTTTGTATTAATGAGAGTTGTCATTTTACCTCTTCTTGCCTTTGAATATGTTGTGTATATCTCTCTTACCTTCATGTATAAATGCATATTTACCATTTTATGTTCCTAGATGTTATATTAACCATGTTTATAGGTGTTGATTATGAATATTTCCTTCCTTCCAATATCTTGTCAAACCCTAACCTCCATATGTACATATGAAAACTGGTAGAATAGAGAATTATGTAATTCCTTCTAACTATTTTCATTAATGAATTGTGATGTTCTAAGAAGGAAGAAACAAATTTTATTTAGGTGTATCACCTCCTCTTACCCTTTTTATTCAATTATTTCTCCCATTTTCCTCTATGAGCTGGTGGAATAGGACTAGTGATAGGATTTCATATGTTGGGTTGGACCAACATATTTTCACCTAGTTTAGAAAAGGAAGTAAGCCTTCTCCAAATATCTAACCTCATCTACAAAGTTCCACACCTTGAGGTTAGTTCTATTATGTTATTAGAATGTTGAATCTATGTTTAGTGGGGTGCGATTTCATGTGACAACAATTTCTAGCATGCCCAAGGGGGCAAGTCCAATGGACTCTTTTCCATTTTGTCGAGAAAGTGGTGTTGTTCTTAACATATTTAGCCTTAAAGAGGCATTCAACAAGGTACCAAGTGACTCTATAATCAAATTTTGGTGAGTCCGTAGCAACTCAGTAACCTTCATTCCAAATCAAACCTATAAATTTATGCCTAGAATTCAAACAAGGGCGTCTTCTAGAGGTAATTTTCAATAAATTAAACATTCATTTTCCACTTCTAGAAGAAGAAATAGACATTCTTTATCACCAATAAGGAGAAGTGAGGTTTTTGTAGCTCCTTCTCCTATTAATTATCTCTACCACGTCTATTCTCTTACATGGATTATGGGTATCCTTGGAGTTGCTTTATCGAGAAGTTTTGTCTCTATTGTGAAAGCTGCTAATTGCCTTGGCTCTGTGAATTTGGTTGCCATGGGTGGTGACAGGAACCGAGCGAAGCCCTTCTCTTTCAATGTTGTTAAGAAGAATGAGGAGGTGTGGGCAATTCTGGAGAAGGGTGGTTTGACTCCCTATATTGAGAAGTTGCATGGGAATAATCCCCAAATGGCTGCTAATGTTGCTAAACATTGCAACAACAAGGTGTTGAAACTTGAAGGGACGAAATTTGACATTATTGAAGATAGCATCGCTCATATCACTGGCTTACCAATGGATGGCATGAAGTTCTACAGGGATAAGAAAGAGTCGCAAAATGCCATGAAAATATTTTTCAAAGGCAAGGAATCTAAGGACTTGAAACCAGTGAAGAGCAGGGGCTATCAGAGGAAATCCATAAAGGATCTTTTGGCCAATGTTGCTAAGGAGTTAATGAGGTATATTTTTTTAAAAGGTCGTTACTTTGTTGTGAATGCCTATTACTTCATCCTTCTCAACCACTTTCTTCACAAGAAAAGAATTTATTTTCCTTTCTACTTATTGGCATCGTTGGATGTTGGTATCATTGACCACAAGAAAAACCCGAAGAACCCTGTTCTTCATGTGGGGTTAATTCTCCTCATTTATGACTATTGCAAAGCCTTTGAGGTGGTTAGACCTGTTTCGACTCCTAAGGATGTGAAAATTGATAAGGGATATGATACGGTTTCTGAGGAGGAAGTGGCCTGTAAGAATAGGAAGAAATGGAAGCTGATTTTGTAGAAGGAGTTAGAGTCGGGGGATGTGGATTTTGTGTCAGATTCCCTTGCTACTACAGATGAGGACATGAGATCCCCTGCCTTGGGGAAGCGTAAAAAAGAGGGGTTGAGACCTAACAAGGGTTATGAGACCAGTAGTGGTAATCCCACGGATGAAATGCTTAGCAGAAGTAGAAAGGATGTGAAGGATTTGGTTGGCGAGGTGTCGTCTCCTCCCCCACATCTGAAAAATAGGGTTCTGCTTCTGGGGGATAGTACGAGGAAGGTGGTGCAATCTGCTCTGGAGCTGGAAACTCCTCTTAAAGGGGATGGCAGACAAAATGTTGTGGGGTCTCCGGATGGTAAGGAAGCTGGGGTTTCTTCTGGTGGGCATCGGATAGGGCAAGTTGATCGAGACACTCTTGTGGTGGACTCGGAGAGGTGGATGAAGAGGATGAGGATTGCAACTGAGATTGTGGAGTCCATTTGAAAGATCAAATCGCCGATTGTTGCTGAAAAAGGTAAGGGGATTGTTGTTGATACTGAGAAGGTTTGCTCCTTTCATGAGGAGGATGTCAAGGGTAGAGAGTTTTTTATATTGGGAAAGATAATATTGTTGATGTCTTGGGAGCTGCTAAAGAGGGCTCTATTCTTTTTATAAGCTTTTTAAATGGTCTTTCCATGAGATGAATATGACTAATGTGAAAGTGAGGGGTATTGCTAGTAAAAAGGAGGATTCCTCTATTCAGGATCAAATTGATGATTTGATGAACTCCTTGAAGATTGTGGCGAAGGAAATGCTTATGATGAAGCAAAATCTTGAAGGAAGAATCCTTAGTCTGGAGAATCTCATGGAAAGGATTATTGTTAGTATGGAGAGAGGTAAAGAGGGGAATAAATCTGGCTTTATTGTTGAATCTATTGGTATGACATCCCCTGTGGATAATGTTACTAAGGGTAAAGATGTTGATGATAAGTTGATGGAGGGCGAGAAGCCTACTGACAAGGGTGTGAGTTATGTTTTGATTGGGGAGGTAAAATCGGGTGGACCTGGGGTTCGAACCTATAACAAGACCAAGGTTTGGGTTGGTGCTACTGGTAATGAGATGCTTGTTGTTGGGGATGAAGGTGGTAAGAATGTGGCATGTGACGTTGAATTTCCAGATATCTTGAATAATATGTAATGTCGATGGGTGGGTTTCATCTTTTTGGCCGATTGTTTACTGTGATCTTGCTATGGTTAGGTTGTTTTGCTTATGATGTATTTTTCTCTCGTTAACAACTGCTTTTTGTTGTAAAGGGTTTTGGGTCCCTTTAAAACCCATTTTTTACCTTTAATCAAAACAAATAAAGAATGCTAACCTAAATTTCACCACATGGGAGGCTTTTTCCATCCCATCTCAAAGTGATTTTCTCCAACAAGAATTAGAAGAAATTGAGTTGTCAAATGGTTTGTCAATACAAGGAGGAGCTATAATTCCAACCAGCTTAGTGCAACCTAATGAAGAAGGGAGTTCAAGTAAAATTAATAAGTCAACTCCCTTCTATTTATCTTTAATTTTGAGATCACATAGTGCATATTTGTTTGATAGATTTAGGAGTTAGTAGTTCTATTATGCCCAAAAAGGGTAGTTGATATGTTTGGCATAGAATATGAACCTGTGATTAAGGGAGTTGTGCAATTGGATGGCACTGCTTTTAAGACAATGAAAGTCATCAAGGATTTAAAATTGACCTTGCATACATGTCTTGGTTGCATTGTGTTGCAAGACATTTTAGTCATAAAACTCCCTAACTTCTTTTTTATCTATTTGTGAAGAGATTTCACTTCTAAAACACGTGGGTACCTATCCTTTGATTGGTTACACATGTTGTTTAGAACAAGGTATGGTACCAAGATGACCATAAAAGCATAGCCAATTTCCAAATACCATATTGAGCCCTACACTAGCAATCTCATAAATACGAATTGCACATTACACGATCAAGGGGAAGAAGCATTGCTCACGAGCCCGCTACTCTTTTGGAGGAGGTTCTTGATTGTTTTCTAGATGAATGGGGTAATGCATTTCAATTTGACCCATTTAGTAAATCAAAGGAAGTCGATCTTGGCACTCATTGCATACATGAGGAGGATACCCCTATTCTTAACCTCATATAAACTCAAGAAGACACTAAGGGATTATGACAATTGTTTTTGGTGGCTCAAGAAACAAGAATGATACATGTGTTGGTGTAATGTTGGTATCCTTGAGTAAGGAGAAGTATTCCTTCTCTTTTAGACTTTAGTTTAGTTGCACTAACAATGTGGCTAAATATGAAGCCCTAATATTAGGTCTTATATGTTAGTTTAGTTGCACTAACAATGTGGCTAAATATGAAGACATGATCCTAGGTCTTAGACTTTAGTTTAGCTACACTAACAATGTGGCTAAATACGAAGCCCTAATCCTAGGTCTCCAAATAGCACATAGAATAAAGATCATACTACTACAAGTCTTTGGGAATAATGAGTTGGTTGTCAACAAAATCAAAATTCAAATCATAACCAAGAATAAATTTCTCAAATCATACAAACACAAGGTTTGGGATTTGATTAAAGGTTTTGAGGGCTTTGGAATCCAGCCTATCCCTATAAGTCAAAATAAACATATTGATAGACTTGTAGTAGTTGGTGCTCAATTTTACATACCAACACATATTGCAAACAAAAATATTAGTGTATCAAGCTAGTTGTGAGGTTTGTTATTTCAAAAAATAAAATAAGTTGGCAAGTTTTTGAAGATGATCAACAAATTGTCAACTTTCTTCAAAACAAGGCGATTTTTTCTACTAAAACTAGTCTATGTTGCAAGACCAATATGGAGACCAAATCATGTAGATCAACACCAACAAATTGCTTGGGGGACCAATGAATCTAGAAGGCATGTTCAATTTTGATTACTAGATGAAAGCTAAGAAGATGAACCTCATTGCAAAGAAGGGTGACTACAAACCAATTATTATTACAAAGGGAAAATATTTGAACCTAGGAAAGGTATGCTATAAGTCTGAATATGGAATACTCACTAAGATTTTTAATAAACATAGTAATGTAGTTGCATGGACTTATGAAGATTTAAAGGGTTTTGACCCAAACCTCGCCTAACATAACATTAAGCTAAACCCTAATGCAAAACCTATGAGAAAAATGAAAAAGATTGTAAGTCCCAAGATTGAACCCCTAATGAGGAAGGAATTAACTAAATTCAAGTTGTGTCCTAGCGAGAAAAAAATTTAAAATGACCCAAAATAAAAACAAGCCAACAAACCCCATAGCCACAAAGGGCAACCTTCCAACCTAAACACTTGCATTTAATCATTTTGATCGTCATGGAGAATCTGAATCAACATTTGACTATTTTATAGATCTAACTAACTTCATTCTACCAAATCGCACACCCTCATTCCTTTAAGGGCCCATTTAGTTTTCCCTAGGAATATGAACAAAGGAAATAGTGACAAATTCCAAAGCAATATTGATGACTTATTTAGTTATCACAACCAATCTCCATGAAAAATTCTAGAAATATCTCTTATTAAGAAAATAAACCAAAATCATGGAGTCCATTTCACGAACCACCTTCTTCTAGCCCAACTCACAGGCTTTATGCAAATCCTTAACAATAGCCCAAGCCTCAATTTGATTATCAAAATGCACCCCCATGTAAATGGAGAAAAAAAACTAAATAGAACCCCTACTATCACATCTCACTCCACCAATTTCAACAACACTCGAGGTACCACAAGTAGAACCATCAATGTTAATTTTGAAGAAACCCTCAAGAGGAGGACTCCACTTTCCCAACTAATTCACCTCCCTAGAAGGCTTCTACTTGTATCTCGAACGAGCTTGAGAAGCAATGGGAAAAGAGAGCTCAAGGAGGGTAGTAGTATAAGCATCTAACAAGGATAAAGAATTACCAAAGATAAACTTAGCCTCGATAGTTTCTTTAAGCATACTATTTACCTTATACCAAACTTGAAGAAACACCTAACAACACTCTTGGAAGATCCATCGATTTCTCTCCAGCCAGATCTGTCAAATTATAAGAGAAGGGTCGAGCCCCAAATTCTCCCATAAGTCATGTAAGTAAGAAGCTTGCATAAAATGTTTCCTCCAAAGCTTCCACCAAAGTCTCCAAATTTCCATTGAGAAATAACATTGAAAAAATATGATTTGAACTTTCTCCACTACAACCACATAGGAATCAAAGCGAAGGGCCATATAAGCCTCTTTTCCTAATATTCTCCTAGGCGAGGCATTCATTTTGACTCAACAACCACATTAATATATTTCACTTAGGCCAAACAATTTTATTCCAAATTCATTTCCACCAAGGTCACACTCTCAGGTTCCCTTTAGAATCATGGCCCCAAACAAGAAAATCCCTATCCTATGAAGAACTACAAAGTTGTTCAACAAGAATAGATTCCAAAGAATTTTTCTTCTCCTAAGAACCACCTCTTGGCAAATTTATTGATTTTTTCCATTAATACACCAAAGAGCTCTATAATAAAGTAGAGCATTTAAAACTATCCACACTAAACCACCCAACAACAATAAAAATCTCACTTAAAGCATGAAGATGGGGGTAAGAAGAAAGGATAGGTGGGTGACCATCCCAAGATTCATTCCAAAAAAAGGGCATGCTCACATGTACGAATAATCCAAAAGAGACCATCCTTAATGAGAGTGACTCCCCTTTTCATAGTGTTCTAGATCATAGAACCCTTTCTCGTTGATTCAATTTGTGGATTATCCTCATTTTCAACTCTACATAAATATTTGTAGTTAAGAATGCATGTCCAAAGTTGATCCAAAAATGTGCACTACCTCCAATATGATTTTGTAGCTAGATCTTGACTGTTGAGCCTAGATTGACTAAGACCCAAACCACCATTCTCTTTTGGTTTGCACACTTGGTCCCAACTCACTAGGCTCTACTTCTAATTATCAATATTTCAAGCCCAAAAAAATTTCTTGACAAGGGTATCGTACTCCCTAAGGAAACTCTTAGGGGTAGATAACACCATGAAACTATACAATGGAAGAGTTTGTAGGATAGAGGTTGAAAGAGTCAACCTTCTTACAGAGGATAATCATTAGAAAGTCCAATGATTAACCTTTGACCAAAATTTGTCGAGGATCTTCTACTAACAACTCTTATTCAGGGTTTCAACATATAGGGGGATACCTAAAGACTCTACAGGAAGTTTTCTGATCTTAGTAATTTTTTTCTAGATCAACACAAGAGTAGTGAAGAAAATGGTGTTAGAATTACCCTCATCAATATGCTAATAAAACATAGTCAAGTATATATCAAGATCTATCCTAAAATTAACTTCCTCATCTATTTTAGCAAGACCCATTAGAGCAATGTTATCCACAAACTAGAGTTGATTATGAGAATCCAAACCCCGAGCCCAACTCCAACCATGAATGAGGCACATTTCCTTATGAAGCTTCAACAACCTACCAATACCCTCGATAATTAAAATAAATAGGTAAGGGGATAGAGGGTCTCCTTTCTTGAGTCCCTAAGAAGCAAAAAAGGTAGGTGAGGGGGTACCATTAACCATAATAAAAAAGGATGAAGAAGACACACCACTCATGACCCAAGAGATCCACTCTAAATAGAAACGAAAATCCAAAATCATACATTGGAGGAAGAACTACCTGACCTTGTCATAGGCTATAAACATATCCAATTTAATGAACATGGCCTCCTCTTTGGAAGAGGATATGGAATGGGTAGACTCTATTGCCACCACAATACCATAAAAAATTTGAGGACCTTTGACAAAACCCCCTTGTTTTAGAGAAATCAAGGGAACCAAACAATTTTTTAGCCTTTCAACAATCAACTTAGTTATAATCTCAAAGGTCACATTACACAAATTAATAGGTAGAAAAGAATCTAAGGAATTGACACCTTCTTGTTTTGAAATTAAAACATGAAGGGGGGAATTAATGGCTTTGAGCATCTACTTGTTGGTTTGATATTCACGAACCACCTCCAACAAGTCTAATTTATGGGTATCCCAAGACCCTTGGAAGAAATCTACAGGAAAACCATCAGGCCCAGGGGCCTTACCTTTCTTCATTTGAAACACAATAATTTCAATCTTCTCCAAAGAAATAGATACTAAAAGGGAGTTATTCATCTCCCTTGAGACCACAAAAGGAATACAATCTAGGACAAGATTTTCCTTTGCCAAATCTAGTGGATCATCCTCTATAAACAGAGAAGATTAGAATATTACCACCTCCTCCAAGATAGCTTGAAAATAATTTAACTACTCCCTTTAGGTTGATATAAGAGAGGCAATAGTATTATCACTTCTTCGCTCTTTTACCAAATTATGAAAAAAAGTTGTATTTTTTCCCCTTCATGAAGGCAATCAATACGATATTTTTGTTTCCAAAAAATCTCCTCTTGTAGCTCCTATTTAGTAAGTTTCGGGGAACATCTAATCTCTTCCCAAAGAAAATCCGCATTCATTCCCTCTTTCTTAACTATGAAAGTGATATTGTCAAGTTGATCCTGCACCTATTTCTTCACAAGAAAGAGATTACCAAAAGAATTTTTATTTCATTTTTTAATTTTGTACTTAACAAACATGAGACTCTTGAAAAAATAGAACATATCAGTACCAAAGGTGGGCTTCCCTTCATACCACCACTCCTCAATCAATTGGTGTAAATTAGGATCATGGACCCACATAAGCTAAAATTTAAAAGGAGGTTGTTCGAACATAAAGAACAATGAGGAAGAGAACTTATTTGACCAATAATCTAAACCTTTCCACCATAATATTTCAAAGGAAGAAGTCCAAAAATTTCCAATCCAAAACTTATAAACAAGAAACCTATGAAGTCTCTTAGAAATAGAACCCTCCATATACCTTCCGTTATGCGAGGTGAAAGTGTCATTATTTGGTTTCACATCCACCAACTTAAGAAATTAGATATTATCAGACATCAAGGAAGAAGACTCCAAATGACTAACTCCCCTATATTTCCCCCCCAAATTGCAAATGGGTAAAAGAACAAAGTTGTGTCACACTTTTATAAAAGAATCGACTAGCATTGGTCCCAAATTTTAAATTGGATCACAAAAAAGTTGCATATATGTTTTGAATTTTGAAATGATGTAAACTAATAAAATATTTATTTTCTAGGGTATTTTATGTTTGTATTTAAAAAAAATGAATATATTTTTTTGTAAATTTGACACTACAATTTAGTTGGTGATAAAATACTCAAAATTTAAGTTAAATGGGATGTCAAAATTTATGTAATTTTATTTCCTTAATTTTTTTGTGTGTATTTATAAGTTAAAACTTTAGTGCATAGACTCATTTTTCTCAATTTTGATAAATACATTTTTTTAAATAAATATTAAAATGTGCATTATTGATAAAAAATAAAAATTAAGATGGTTGGATCGTTGAGCGGGAAACGCCCTGGAGCAGGCATTTTGAATTTTCCTGAGGGTTTCGACGCTGGGGATTCAGAGGATGATGGTGATCCTGATTGGGGGTTGCTATTCATTTCTTGGCACTCTGGGTTTTGGACCATTTCGTTGGTCATTGGGAGTTCTCCGTAGTTCGTTATGGGCATTTGTGGCTCTTTTGATGATGTCACTTTTTCCTGTTTTGGATTGTTGGCATTTTCTGTGTTTGGTGGTTGCGTGCCTGGTGGATTCGTTTCATTTGAGGAAGTGGACGACTCTACATTTGTCATCTCTTTGTTGTTTCTCACTTGGAAGGAGTTTCATGTTCTGGTCGAACCTTTACTCATGCGTGTTTCTGAGGAGACCATTTTGCTAGTTTCTGTCATGGTTTGGGAGCTTGCTGAGAAGCCCTTTAGGGTTGACGTGGTTGTCCTAGTCACTGGCCAGCTTGGTTCACTAGAGTATGTGTGGGGAAGGTTCTCCTAGATTTCTCCTTGCTCTACTCCTTTGTCCTCTATTTTGCTCGTGTGGTGTGCCTCTTGGTTGGGGCTTCTCACTAAGTGTGAATTTGATTGTCCTTGGGTCACTTGCTTTGCTGGTGGTTGGGTGTGGTTTATTCAAGTGGACTGGTTGCTGCTCGAATCCCCTGTTCCTTCCCTTGTGGCATGACTGAGGGTTGTTTCATCCCTTCTTAGGCTTTCGTGGGCTAGTGGTATTGTTGGGTTGGTCTTATGTTTTTACTTCTGTTTTTCTGGGGTGGTTTGGGCTGCTCCTCTTTGCAGAAGACGTGTTCTTGTGGTCTCTGGATCAGTGTGATGTTTGCTTTAGGTTTGGTCCGGGCTTTTCTTGCCTTGTGTAAGTTGCTTTGTTGCTCATGGTTGAGAAGTAGATCTTTGTGTATGTTGCTCTGCTTATCTCGTGTAAGCTACTATGTTGTTCTTACTCACTCTTTGGTGGCTTCGAGTTCGACTATCTGGCCCTGGGAGTTTTGGAGTTGGTTGTTCTTTTGGGCTACTTTGCCTATTGAGAGGGTTGTGTTGGTTCCTATCATAACTATTGTTGAAGCTCCTTTGGAGAGTTGGTCCCCTCATTATGTGAATCTACAGATGGTTGACCTCCCTCGGTGGAGGAGTTTAGTGGGAACTATATTGTTAGCTCCTTGGTTTTTTGGTGGTTTAGGAGACCCTACCCTATTTTGTTGGGTTGGGTTTTGTGCTTCAAGAATATTTCCTGGTTGGTAGAAGTTGTTTTGGTGATCGTGTGTGGTGGGGGGAGAGGTATCTTCTTGGTTTTGGTGTTACCTTCTCTCTCTAGTACTTGCTACCCTGATGTGGTTGGGTTTGGCCATGTTCCTTTGTGGCTGGTTATGGGTCTCCTGTTGGTGGGGATTACCCTGGGTTATTGGTTACCACTTGTGGAGGATAGTGCTCTGTCTGAAGAAGGTGATGATTATTCAATGCTTTGGGTTATTTTTGGTGTTGATTGGGAGGTTATTGTTTTCCTTCCTATTGTTTCTTTCTCTTGGATACCTTGGGAGGAGGTGGTTGCCTGTTCTATGGGAGTTCTTGTTTTCTACCTTTTTCTACATTTGTTGTATTCTATTGAGTTGAATATTGCTCCTATCAAGGTGGGGCCCTCTCCTATTGAGGTGGAGCTAGTGGATGTAGGATTGGTGGGAAGCGCTTCTCTCCTTTGTGGGTTCCTTTTGAGGTGGAGTGTGCTTGCTCTGGAGGGAGGTTTCTTTGGTAGTTCTGGTCCCCACTTCTTCCTCTCCTATAGAGGGGAGCCCCATCCTTTTGAGGTGGTTTTAGGGATGGTGTTTGGCTGGTTGACTCAATTTGAAGAACATTTATCTACTGCTTGTTGTATTACAGGTTGGTACATTTTGATGTGTTGAAGGTTTGCTGCAGTCCAGTTGTTGCAGGGGTTTGTGTTCTGGTTGGTTCAGACATCCTTAAGAGCTTGTTGTGTTATGGGTTGTTTCATGGCTCAAGGCCTTTGTTGTTTCTCTGTCCTTGACCTTGGATTGTTTTATGTCTTAAGTAATTTGTGTCTCTTGGTTATGGTACAGGAATGGGTGGTTAGTCTTATTTGTCTTAGGACTGTTGTTGTTCTGACTATTTTGTCTCTCTTGGTTATCTGTTGACCAAGTGTTGTTTGTCATTTTGTTGTGAGTCTACGGTTTCTCTGTTTTGCTGGCTTTGTAAAGGTTCTCGGTCCTTTCAAAACCTTTATTTCTTGATCTTTCTTGGCCCTTGAGGCTTGTTTTGTAAAGGGTACGACACCCTGTAAATGTTGCTTATCTTATCAAAAACTATTCTCATGTGACATCACCTTTTATCTTAACTATTTATCCCAAATAGAAAAAAATTATACCATCTTGACATAGGATCTTCTATGTAGTGCACCATATTTTTTTCAATTTTCTTTAATTAATTTTAGTATTTTTCTTGATAAGAAAATCAACCTTATATTTTGGTGGTAATAACCTACTTTTAGTAAAAGTAAAAAATAATTAAAATATTTAAAACTATATATATTTGAAAACTAAACATATAGATCTATAAAATGGAATTTTTATATTTTGAAAAATAATTATTCACATGAGTAAGAGTCATTGAAACATCGAGTTTTTTGAATAATTATATTTTTCTGGTAAATTGACCTCAAAATGGTGCTACATATATGCATTTAGTGAACATTTTTATTTGTAAATTTTTTGGCCATATCTAACTTAGTTGCAATGAATTTAGGTAGATCATGTTTGAAAAAAATGATTTTAGTTAGAAATACTTAAATCACTTGTGCTAATGAGTTAGCTTAAAGTGTGACACAACTTTTTACTTTTACTCTCTTCCTAGAATCCAAGGGCAAGAAGGAACAAGATAATGAATGAATATAATATGAGACCAAAACAAAGTATTACTCGGAAGATCATTAGACACGTAAACATTGGTAAGAATAATAACTGCTCTTGAATCGAAACAATAGACCAACAAAGAAAGCAAGTTCCTACTAGCTAGCCACCAAAAAAGTGTGGTCTAACAAGGGTCCCAAAGACAAGAAAAAACTCCAACAAAAACTTTGGCACTGACACATTAGCAAAGACCCCTCTTCCAAATTTTGGAAGATGTGTTCTTTATATCATCCACTAAAAGTTTAGTTTTTGGATAAATACAATATCGAGTTTATGATCACGAATCAAATCCCGAGTAGCCTTTTGTTTAGGGATGTTACTCAAACCCCTAACATTTCATAAGATCACAATCATTTTTAGGATGAGGCAAAGTGAGTGTCTATTGTCTTAACAACACCCAATTCCACTAAGGACTCTCCCATTATCTTCATCTTCTCAAGATCCTTTCTTCTTTCCACCTTAGCCATCTTATCCATAACCCCTGTCTTTAAGCTCCTCTAGTTGATTCCTATGAGGGGGGGGGATTTTTCTCTTACCATATTTCTTATTCCCTAAATCAAAATCCAGATTAGTCGTTAACTTAGTATTTTTATGTTGTCGAGGGAGATTACACAAATTGTTAGCAACCATAACTATCTCTAGACCCCCCACACCCTCCTGAACATTAGCCTATGTCTCAACAAGAACTATCTGTATGTTGTCGAGGGAGATCACACAAATGGTTAGCGACCATAAATACCTCTAGACCCCCAACACCCTCTCGAACATTAGCCTATGTCTCAACAAGAACTGATGACAATGCAACTCCTTCCTTTGAAGCCTCAAGTGAATCCATTCTTGGAATAGGGACTTGAGGGATATGACAAGCCGACCCCGTGCCTTATATTTATTGACTCCCAAAAGTATGATCATGCTCCATTTTGTCTAATTCTTAAAAAAAATTGAGAACATCCAACCTATTACCAAGAGCCCCCTAGGAGTGGATTTATTTATATGGGATGACACCTTTACCTTTGATCGAGCTTTCATAGGTATAAACCAATTTTAATTAGGCTCCTCATAAAGTGTCATGGCTTTATCCTTTTATTTAGAGTTGGTTGCATGCATCCCAACTAAAGGTTGTTGGGTTTTAGCTCCCACTTAGGATGATTCCTTTGTAAGTTTCATACTCATGACAAGAATGACAACAAAATGGTAGGGTTCATAGTCTACTTGTTGAATCCAACACATGCTCCCTAACCTGATTTCAAGAGACTCTAGCAAAGGGTTATTTATTTTAATTTCCACTCAAAGACAAGAAAAAATGGTTACCCTATGATCAATGGTTTGTTGAGACAGACCCAAGGGCTTTCCCAAATTCACTGCAATTGGGTGTAAGAACAAACTACATTAGAACTTGAGGCAACTGAATCCAAATAGGAATCTTAGATGGGAGCTCTTCCATAACATCAAACCCCAAACGCCATGGCTTGATGAAAATCTATGCTTGATTATGAAAGTAAGGACCATCTTCGAAGACCATATTTTGATCTACTAACTAGGAGAAAACCACAAAGAAAAACTATTTTCTCCCAAGATAATTTCCATATCCCCTTCTGAATTCTAGTTATAATGGGTTGAGGCCTCCAAAAAAGGGACAGAAATGAAAACTCCCATAAATTTACAAATTAATGCATGCTCTGAAAAATATAAGACATCATCAACCATCGTATCCTAATTGATCATCGCCACTAGGTGATCCTTGCTTCTTTCTAGACACCCATTGGTATTTGAATGCAACCCCCGAAAATGATATTCTTGGATTCCTCTATAATATGCAAGAGGAAATTAACCACATGTGTGTGCCTAGATGATGAGGATTCTCCACCAATAATAGCATCCTTAAATGATATAAAAAGGGGTCCCTTAGACCCCTAGAGGATGCCATGCAACCCTCCATAGGATATAATCCAACAAAAAACTCTTAAGAAAATAGTTTAGAATAAAAAAAGGGGAAACCCCCAAATTGTAACCATGAGATCAACACCCATGCCACTCGCCACCAAAGAAAATTCCACACACCCACACCCCACCCATGTTGACTGCACAAGAAGCTCAAGCTACAACCACACTCTTCCCAAATGTGCAAGGCACTCATGCACAAGTTGATGTCATTCGCCAACTATAGCTCTCCATCGCCTCTGCCATAAAATATTACCTTCTTGGTGAAGGAAATTTTCTGTGAAGTTTAGGAAAATTCTTATTTTCAATCACATAATTTATTTGGAGAAAATTAAAATTTTAATTATATTAGCCATTTAAAATTATCCTTGCACTATAACCTTAGTATTTGATATTTTACGTGCAATTGTATGAAGAGAAAATGATATTGAGGGAGCAATTTGATCCAATCTGTATAATTTTCTTGGAATCAAATCCAATCTTTTTGTTAGATGAATTTGATTCCTTAGTAGAGGAGCACTTGATCCATCCTCCATGCCCAAAATGAAAGATGAAGCATCAAGGGTTTAAATCCCACTTTATTGCCTACTTTTGGGCCGAATGTTTATCAAGAGTAAAAGGAGACTTCTTTGTTGAGGGTTTTGGCTTTGTTTTAGTTGTTCTTGTCATTGGTTATCGGGGATGGAAACTATAAAAGAGTTAGCAAGACAACAATAATGATGGTAATGAGATTTAGTGTTTAGGTTTTAAGTTTTTTAGCAATTTAGTTAATAGTTTATGTGTTGATTTTATTTATTGTGAATGGATGCTCATCACATAAATTTACCTATAGCTTTTACTATCATTATTAGTAGCTATCATGATCAACAATATGCAAAATATGGAAGCATAAAAAGATGTGGGATTTATTTTATATAATACCCCAAAATAAATAAATAACGAGATGTGGAAACATAAGAAAGGATATATATGTATATATGTGTATATAGGTATATGTATGTATATATAAATATAAATATATGTAATGCCCTATTCTAGAACATTTTTTTTCCTTTAAATAATATTTCCAACTCAAAATGATAGTTTCATTCTATTTACAAATATGAGTTTATCTAAAATTGTAGTTCTTATTATAATATACAAACCTTTTTTTTTTGGCAAAAGGCTAGGGCCTATATTATATTAAATATTACTGAAAATAAAGGATTACATAAGCCAAAATTATAGTACTGGTGAATATACATTTTTCTAATTATGTATAAAAAAGCCAGTCTCTGTAACAAAATTAACATAAGTAACTTAAGATCATTTAAAGCCCAAGACCAAAAATACACATTATGTGTAAGGGAATCCAGATATTAATATTTATTCCTTCACTATTCGGTAGTAGCCGCAGCTTCCATATATAATTCCTCCATTAAACTAGCAACATTAGAAATATCAAATCCCTCCTTGTTAGAATTAAGTCCACTATTCCATTGACCAACAGTTACCTCCATTGAACCTGAATTGTTGAGATCTTTGTTCCTCTGATCAGTAGCCACCTCCATTGTACCAGTGTTCGGTGAAGTAGCATCGCTGCAGATGGTATATATAAATGCACTAGTTACTTGCTCCTCCTCCAAAACAACATTTTCAGGAGACCCTTCAAAGTTTATGGCTAATGCAATTGCTCTCGGGCCATGGCGAATATGATGAGACTGAATGAATGAAATTGCAAAGTATGTTTCCTTGAATTTTTCCACCATTAAAGGACCAAGAGTTTGTGCATGAGTTTTTAGAACTCTATACATTGTCCAAGGGTCATCATTATAGAGACCCTTTTTTATAGCTATGTAGACTTCTCTGTATGCTACTTTTTTCCCTGACATAATTTTTAGGAAAAAGTCCTCCAATGTACACTTTCCCTTTCAGCAGCTCATATGCTCGAGTGGCCTAAAGGAGCTCATCATCATCCATGAAATTCAATGTAGTTGCTTCTTTTACCACTATTTTCATCAAATCAAAAGACTTTATCTTGAACCCAGTTGTCAGCATATACTTACGATGCCACTTCCATACTGGCAACAAACAGAGAAAACCCAAGCTTCTGAAACAGCCTACAAACTGGAATGAATTAATCGACACCTTATAAAAGGAAGGAATTATACGATGGCAATCAAAAATCATCATGATACTAATACATGACTCAAGAGCTTTAATTTTTCCCGTCATAGTGACCATTATTTCGCACAAACCAAATCGAAAGCATGATCTTTGAAGGATGAGGACCATTAATATAGGAAGTGTTGTTGCATACTCCTACTCAACCACATACATCACATGTATTAGGTGTATTTAGTGCGAATACAAATTTTTTCCACCTGTTAGTACTCTATACAAATTTTTTGCCAACTGCACAAAAACCACACACCTTGACAGGTTGATAAGACTACTCCTGTGCGAAAATTAATACTTTATATTTCAAATGTGTCGTGGTTTA
>CM021101.1:63435019-63478807 GCA_007115665.2 Sequoiadendron giganteum | reverse complement strand
AACCACAATGTCTCCTCCATAATAACATTCACTCAACTTGTAGGGTCAACTAAGACTCCTATCACAATGTTTCCATTGAGGTGAGCAAGAATGTATAGGGGAGAGGGCTTGTTATTTATGAGCAAGTCCTGTGAGGTGAAAATCACATTTGGGGAACTAGTTGCAGGTTGCGAGGGAGGAGTAGGAGTAAACGAAACCATATTAACATATGTCGAGGCCTTAGGAGAGACATCAAAAGGATCAATAATCAAGTTTGCAAAGTGAGATAGAAATGGGTTCGTATAAATCTGTAACTCACTATTTTCCTTCGTTACTGACTTATTCGTGTTTTGCTTCTTTCCATCGAGACAGATGGTACTGTCGTCGATGTGATCTTGTATCTCATGATGCAGACACATTCAACATTTAGTATCATGCCCGTGAACACGATGGTACTGGAAAAGTGTGTTTCCATCGTACCAATTAGGTTAAGGCTCCTTCAAAAGTTGAGGATTTTCCAATGTTATAATCTTATCCTTCAATAAATTTTATAGAATTAAAGAATAAGATTTAGATAATTTTGTAACCTTTTTGTTGTGCTTGAGGCCATGATCATTAGTTGTGACAACTACATTTGCGATAGCCTTTCCTTTTCTTGAAATTGGCACAATATATTTTCCTTAAGAACGGGAGCATGAGGAGGATCCCACAAGCTGAACCACCATTTTTTTATACTCCCACAATGCAACACATAGATGTGCGAAAGAAGGGTATTTCATTAAGGAAAATTTCTCCTGCCAGGCTTGCTACAGGTTGCCTATGAATACCTTTTGCACATCTGATTTAGGCATTGGGTACAAGATTTGTGAAAATAGCGCTTGATATCACGCAATGAAGTTAGTTATCTTCTCATGTTCTACCTGCTTACATCAAATGAGATCTAAGAAGGTCATCTTTGAACTGATGTTAGCTTGGAATTGATGAAGAAACTGATTGATGACCAAGTCAAATGAAAATATAGAATTGTCAGGCAAGGAACAGTACCACTTGAGTGTTGTATCCTTTAGAGATCGAGGGAAACTTTTTTCCATCAGGGCATCATGGTGAAATAAATCTGTGCACATGGCGTTAAAAGATGATACATGTGTCTATAGATCCCCTTTACCACCATACTTTTCAAAATTAGGAATCTTCATTCCCTATGGGAAAGGAGTGCTTAAAATTGTCACCGATAATGGACTATGTCGGGAGAAAGGCTGAAAGATAGGCTGGGAGGAGGCTTGAGACAAGTTCGCCAACTAGCTTTACATTTGGCCCATGTTCTGAACAAGAGCATTCAGAATAGGATCTGAATATGACAAAGGTCCAGTGGAACCTCCCCTAGAACCACCAACACCAGAACCACTTTCAGAGCTACCTCCATGACCATCGTCGAAGCCACCACCGAAGTCACCACCATGACCTCCACCAGCACCACCACCGCTACCAAAGCCACCACCACTCCTTCCATCAGATCCCCCATCACTAGGGTAGTAGGGGGGTGAACACCACCAGGGGTAGTAGGGGGTGAAGCTGAAACCAAGGGGTATCCTACTCGCCTCGATAGTGCGAGGTTTCTTAGAAGAAAAGGAAATGTTGATCGAGGGGCCTGTTTCAGCCATGCATATAGATGTGGTAGGCATCAGGACACCTATTTGTCTCTCATGGGCATCAAATACCTCCCCTCAAGTGGTACCCAATCTAGGGTTATATGAAGGGATGTATGCTTCGGTTAGATTGGTGAGGCCGCGTAAGAACTCCACACTTATCTAATCCTTACCTAACATGTATCTCACCTCGCAAACAAGCCTAGCGACTCTTGTCATGTTTGGTGCTTTCTCTAAATGATTCACAAGGTCTAACAACCTCCTATCTAATGCCAAAAGGTTTTCTGTAGGAATATATACATCATCATGCTCATCCAGGGACGAGGCCATAGGGGATGTTGGAGGAGTCAGTGCATGAGTGGTCTCATCTATGAAACCCATCTCATTTGAAAATCTTGTAGAAAATCCAGTGTAAAACTGGAAGTGAACTTCGTCTTTTCCATTTGCAAGTGTCAGACACTTCTTCTAACCACGTACTTAGAGGTCATAGACTGGGTTGTGATGTTCATAAAACCTCACAACACCCGAGTTTACAAGAGTCATAAGATGTGAGGGAAAAAGTCTTAAACACCAAGAAATGGATAAACATTATTCATGTCAGGTCCACCAAAATGTAGAGGGGGACCAACCACACAAAGGCTCCAAGTCATGGAGAGCCAAGAGCGGAAGGCTGCCCTGATCTACCTCAAGTTGGACAAGTTTTTCAAGTCAAGGATAGAGAATGGAGAACACTCTCAAGTGCTTATGTCACTCTACTACCCCGAGAATTTGAATAGGGATAAACGAGCAATCTTTTGGAACAAAACTGTACCTCAGACAACTCTTTACCAGAGGACAACAATGCAGGTCAGGGGCAACAACACAACACACTGGTGTCTCACTAGGGCATTGGCATCTGTATGACCAAAAAGTGAAAAAGTACACTAAAAGGTACAAAAACCTACTAACAGCTTAACAAATGAAGTTTAAAGTCCTAACTAAAATAATAACAAACAAAATAAACCAAATAACTAGAAAGGTGATGTAGAAGATGGAAAAATAAAGGGCGATGAAGATTAACTCATAAGGATTCTAGTTCGCCAACAAGCTCCAGATGAACACATACCTACACACAACCGAGAGAGGAAAAATATTGGGGTTGTATAGGGGTTTGTCGTAGTCAAACCCCCATTTTCGTGTTTCCACCTCCATGGACAACCAGATAGAGAGATAGATAGAAATATGATAAAGAAAAAGATGCTAGAATGGAAATGGAGCCAAACACTACAAGAGACACTAGCTTGCTCAAATCCAACAACAAAGTAAACAAAAGCGTTACCACCCTCAACCAGAGGCACTCAATGCCAATGGGAGAGGAAAGCAAGCCCACAATAATGGTAAAGTTGATGTAGCTGCAACAACATCAAAAGAAAACTCACTAGACACTAAGCTACAACTTTTGTGGTTGATGCGTAGGATGTTGCGATTTTTGGAGTTATGATGCCAATAGTGCAACAAGTGGAAAAAGTATGGAGCAAGAATTGCCAAGAATGTGAATCAAGATCAAGAAAGCATGTAGAAACATGAAGAAGATGGATTGAATGAGAAAGATAGCCATTTGGAGATGAAAAGGGAGGGAAAGAGTTGTTCAAAGGTCGACAAGAAGGTGTAGGGGTGTTACGTTTCGTCACCAATGGAGAATGTAACCCCTGTGAAGATTCCAGAGGCAAGAATCCTATCAGGATGGAAGCATACCGCGTGCTTGTGCTCAACATAAATTCCCCCATTGACACTAAAAACAAGTGCCAAGTGGATGGGGTACAGAATGAGGACATGGAATTACCTAGTCGGATTTGATTTTTTTAAGGTGGAAGATGTAAAAGGGGAATTTGCGAGAGGGTTCAAATTCACTCCTATAAACCATGATAAAACTAATTATTCATGACATAGTATTTTGTACAAACACAACCTTTAAAGTAGGTCTCTAAAAATTGTATATTTACTTTATTTAATTGTTATGTCTAATTTCTATTTTCTAATCAACACATGTTTATCACCAAACATAAGGACCTATGTTCAACACACATGGAAAAATAGAAAACAATATTTTTTAAGAAAAATATAATCACTCTATATAGTGATATATTTTTTTCAACCAAAAATAATTTGGATATATACATAAAAGGTATGCATTAAACAAGGAAATATGCATCTAAAATATAATTAATTTTATTTAAACACTTAATAATTTAGATAACATATACAATAAAATATTACCAAAAAAGTGTGTCGTAAACATCAATGTTACTTATTTATAATTAAGGAATCACGAAAAAAGATCGTATTTCTATCTCAAGTTATGTGTTATGGGGAGTATTACTTATCAAAAACACTATGAAGTATAAAAAAAAATTATTAATAAAATTAAAAAATATATAAATTATTTTCTTAAAAACAAGGGTTTACAATCTATATAGAAAACCTCAAAAACCATTAGTTTATATTATCTTCTATTTTTTAACAATTTGGTAACTATATTTACATAAGATAATTTAAAAAAAAAATGATTTGAGTGGCCCACTAAGGCCAAAAAGTGAGACACAAATTTATGTTTTCATCATCACATGTTAGGTTAATTAGTCTAAGGAATCTCTTCTTGTAATGCATCCACTATTTCTTCTCCTCATTATCACTAGGTTTCAAAATGGATCCATATAGATAGGGAAAAATTTCCTTCAACTCAAGATGTTTTAGGAACCCTTCTTTCTAAACCTTATAACCATATATGTGAAACTCAATGTAGAGAAAGATGGAATAGATAATCAATACATGTGATGGAATCGTGATAGTCCCTTACAAACAATCACCTAATATACCAATTAAGAGGCCCCTAACAAAACATGACACTTTTAAATAGTGTGATTACAAATGAGCCCAATAAGAGGAACTCGTAGAACATCCAATATGAGATCTCCCAAAAGTTTAAATAAAATTGATGCTTTATAAATAGTGTGAGTATAATTGCTACTTGTTAAATCAATAAAATGGTCTTGATCTTAGTGCATTATAAATGCTAAAAAAGACCATTATGTTGAAAGCACAATTTGAGACACGATGGGAACAATGAAAATGTATTAAGAGAAATATGATAAAAATACATCTAAAAAATATTTTTTTATGAGCTCAAATTGAGCCTTGAAAGGTCCTAGAATGAGGATAAACTATCAACATGTGAGGATTTATAGTTTAAAAAAAAATTATACCAAAATCAAGAATGGATTACAACATTGTGAAGGCACTAAATTTTTATCTCGGATAAAAGTACTTTAAGACCTAGGCTCAAATGGCTAAGGAAGAAAATATTGATGTCACTATGGCAAAAACTCACTGAAAATTGCTTAGATTGCCTCAAAACTACCAATGCATGGAAAACCACCCCTAGGAAGCCACTTATGGGCCAAATCACAAAATATTCCTATAATCTTGTGAAGATTTCAAAACCACTCATGAATAAGTCCAAAATAGTCATTACAATATTAAAACTACCAATCCAAAATTTTGGAAATTGTTGTTATAGGTGGAGGTGGTATTGTTGATTTTATGTGTGGAATATGTTGAAATGATGTAATAAATAGCCAAAGAAAATATATTAATGGCTAGATGAATTCTCATTAACTATTGGTATGGGCTTGTAGTTCCCATGTGGGTGTTGACCCTAGTGGTATTACTTGGTACTAGGGTTAATGGAATCATGGGGGCCCTCACTTGCAACTCCCCATATAGGGATGCAAGTGGGGATACCTCCCACACCCTCTCTTAAATAAAACAACCTATGATTCAAAAGAAAATAAACCCACAAACTTTAGTAAATAATTTTCTCTTATATTATATCTTCACTATAGAAATGTTTTATTGGTGTAAATAGAGACACTATCTAGCTAGCTAGCTTTTAGCCCACCTAGGAGAGTTATATTCACACTAGTTAAGTCTCTACTTAGGGAATTTTATCTTTTTGTCTCACTTCATGTGGTTTAAACACATGTTCTCAACTTTTGAGACACTTATTGCATGCACACTTTACACATGCTCACACACTTGTCATATGAGCATACACGTGTTGCACCTTTGGAGGGGTAGTCATAGTTTCACTCCTACCTTCTCACCTCCTCATCTTTTCCTATCTATGTAAGGATCTCCTTGTATTTTTATACACTTTTTTGTAGCTTCTTTTGGAGAAATTTTTAGTGTAATTTATCATCTCGACCTTTGCATATCTCTCAAAAAATTTGGTTTTCTTTTGTTTTGTATTTTCAACTTTTTAAGCTTAGAATCTCTCTTAAAAATTTCTTGGTTATACATCTATTTTTTAGATTACTAACATGCTTGACCATAGATACTTGCATATATAGATCTAATGACGTAGAGCTTGCACTAGTGAATAGTATGATTCATCTAATAGGGGCTAAGAAAAAAAATAGATCTTTGGTCAAAGTTCTCCATCTTTGATGATTTGATAGGAAATCCTTATGGTTTTTGGCCTTTTGATAACAATGGTGGGGTTCAATTTGACCTAGGAAGCTCCTAAAGGGATTATCCACCAATAACCCAAAGTGAAGTCTTAATACCCTAAATTGATATAAGCATGCTTCAAACCACTAGATAGTTCTAATACCATGTAAGATTTACCAAGAATGCAAATCACACAAGCCTAGATCTAGATTGAAGAAGAAAGTTACAATAACACAAATCACCCAAACAATATAAATTATAGCATGCAACATATAACACTATTCCAAGGTAGAGGATTACAATGATTATTTCAATCACCAAATGGATGGATGCATTACAAGTAAAATAAGCCTCTTGGATACACAATTCAAGATGAAAAGTCCAAAATATTATAATTTATCTCACAATTAGAAGGTAAGATCACTTAGTCAAGTGAAATAAACATGGCCTTGAATAGATTGAGAATGCATCTAATTGTTATCAATCAAGGACTAATGAGGTAGTGGTGGAATTCAATGCCCTTAACTTAAGGTAGACATGTGTCATTATCAATTCAACTAAGTAAATGAAAGCTACCTAAGTAGATATCTATCCAAGTAAGCTTATCCTAGGTTCATAATATGCAATAAATTAAATAACTAAATGTAAGAAATAAAATAATGCACAACAATGAGCATAACAAAAATGGCAAATTATGTGCTAGAATCATGGGTGATCCCACAATAGTGTGTTACAATTATGTTGAAGACCGGAAAATGCATTTTGGGTGGGAAAAGACTTTGAGAAGAACCCCCCCTTTTTTGCCCTTCTCCCCCTCCTTTAATATTGTTTTACATAATTTTGTGTTTTCAGGCTTAGGTTGAGGATGAAAATGGAGGCAACTTCACAGACCCAACTAGATGATTGTAGTCCTCAAAATGACCTATCCATCAAGTATAATTTTAATATATTTTGGTTTTATTATGTATTTTTTTAGTTTAATTAAACATAGGTTTTCATCGAAAATCAAGCTCTTTATTCTACACATGTGGAAAAATGGTATATTATTAATTATTTGTTTAAAGACTATCTATATACTAGATATTGATGTCCTTGATCCAACAAAAAAATTGAATTTCAATACATATAAAATAAGTTGTGTTAGCAAGTGTATGTCTAAATTGTAATTGATTTGACTTCAAAAGTTAATTCAGAAAAATATTCAATAAAACACTATGAAACCAAATGCATGCACTAGATATCGTAGTTATGAATCTAAATTCGAAAAAAATAGAATTTTATCCTTCATAGAAAAAAAGTTGTGTTAGCAAGTACATGTCACTCTTTAAAAATGGTGTTTACTGTTAAAAACTAGGTTTCGAAAGAGATGAAAAAATAAATGCAATTTGATTCCAAAAAATTTTAAAAAAAATATATTTTGAATCTACAAACAAAATGTTAGAAATCACTAGTTTGCATCATCTTCAAATTCCTCATGGTTTAACAGCTATAGGTGCTCGAAAGTGAAGATTTAGTTAAAAAATTTTAGCTCAATGTCAAGTTTGGCCAAAAAGTGTAACCCACTATTGTGGGATCACCCTCATACATAAAAAAATCCATACAAAATGATGCCAAACAAATATACATGTTGAGTACGGTGGCCTTGAATAGATAGAGAATGCATTTAATTATTGCTAATCAAGGATTGATGAGGTTGTGGTGCCATTCAATGACCTTAAGTTAAGGTAGACACATGCCATTATCAATTCAACTAAGTAAACAAAAGCATCCAAGTAGATATATATATCCAAGTAAGCTTATCCTAGGTGCATAATATGCAATAAAGTAACTAACTAATTGCAAGAAATAAAATAATGCACCAATGATGTGCATACAAAAAAGCCAAATTATGTGCTAGAACCATACATAAAAAATATCCATGTGTAAAGTGACACAAAGTGAAGAAATGAAAAGAAATAAGAGTGCAAAGGAAAAATAAATGCATCCTAGTGTGTAACCTAGTTTAATCCAATAAAATGAATACAAACAAGCACAAAGTAATTTAGGTTAATAAACGATTGTTGGTAATGAAAATTTGATGAGTGTACTTTTTATTCTAGGAAAATAAATGAGAAGATAGAGGTACTTAGCTCTATTATTGAGGAATAAGTGCCAATGAAGAAGATTTTGTGACTAGAATGTGAATTCTTAGAAAATGGTGCCTATCTAATAGTGAAATGTTTGTGTTGGTTGGATCTGTACTTTTTCGGAGGACAAGTTTATAGATATATGGTGAAATGATGACTGCAAATTTATACTCTGAGTTCAAAATCATCCTTACACATGGTAATGTTGCATTTCCTCTACTCACTTGATGAATGGGTGTTTTTTTTTCTCTTTCTAAATACCCAAAGACTTGTATTTAGAAATGCCTTAAGGACTATCTATTTATTGCAAAGAGATAATTTGTAGGTCAACCCTAAAAAATAAACAATATGAAAAATAGCAAGCAAGGACCCTAAAATGCAAATGTGTATCTCATTTCTAGTACACCAAAATAAAATGTGTCATTATTAATTTCTCTAGTGCTCTAAAATGATTGTTTGTTCCTTGATGATCACAAGATTCTTGGATTGTTAGAATGAATGCATTGAATGTGTTTAAATACTATCACATAACATAAAATTACATTAAACATGTGTTTAGTTGACTCAAGATAAGATGATTGATGGACCGATCAACCAAATTTGAGTTTTAAAATGAAAGGGGATAAGTCTCTGACTATAGAAGTAGTCTAAGAGTGTGAGAAAACAATTAAATCCAAGTGAGTAAAAAATAAATGAAGACATGTTCATAGTTGAATGTGATAAATGAGTGGATAAGGTGAATGTATAGGCATGCATGTATATAGATAGCATATGGCTAAGAGTACAAGGACATGTGTGTATGTGAGTGGATATAAGTTGGGGAAAAATCCCAAATTCTCACAAGAACATGCCACTCATCACTATGTACATACATCGAGACATTTCCTTGAAATGGTACAAAACTAAATGACATAGGTATACAAATTTCATCATTATAGATTGTGAACAAAATATTATTTAATGTTATGTAGGCTAATCTAATAAGATGCGTGCAAACAAGAACTAGTCAACATATGTACATAATTGATAGCTTGTTATTGTTAGTGTTTCTTAGATCAAATTATTTAATCAATTGAATAAAAGAAATGCAACACATAAGACAATGAACACAACAAGATACCCTGGGAAAACCCTCCTCTTGAGGGAGAAAAACCCAGCAAATATATCTCTTATATATTGAAGGAATAAGAGCAGAAATCTGCTTGAACTCAGGCCCAACACAATGCCGAATTTGATACAATGAATAATAGCATCTCTCTTAGATGCAAAGATACAAATGAATATGTTTCTCCTTGAAATCGGTCTGCTGCTACAAAATGATGATCTGCTGTTCAAGTATGAACTTCTTCTAGGTATGCGAATCCAAGTATGAGCTTCTTCTATGACTGCGAATTCTGCTCTGCCAAAATAGCGAACTTCTTTTGTGTATTCGAATATGTGTTAACATCAAAAGGTGACTTTGTATATATACCTTCTTGGCGCCTCTTCATATAGGTCGGCCTTTTGATAAATATTTAATAACAAATAAAGTCGGCCAAAATAAGTACATTGTATAACTTAAATATAAGGTCGGCCCATGTACTAGTGAAGACCGACGCTGCATTAACATCAACACTCCCTCTCAGCTAGGGATGAACTTCCATCTGCACAAGACACATTATGTTAGAATGAAAACAAAATAAAATATCACCTCAACGTGATATTAACCATTATGGCTACTCCCATAGATGGTAAAAACTCATCACGGATTCTCTCACGTGATGTTGTCATGGAGTCACACACATGACATCCACCATAGCTTCTCCCAGAGGGTGGAAACAAGGGCTTTCACCTCAACTCTCTCTCATCAGAGAATTGCATTATCAAGGACTTACACCTCAACTCTCTCTCAGCAGAGAATTGTATTAACAAGGGCTTGCACCTCAACTCTCACTCAGCAGAGAGTTGCATTCTCAATAAGGATCACTGATTACTGAGACTCTTTCTCAGTCAAGGCTGCATTCTCCACCATACCAAGTTTCTCTCGGAAGTATACAAACTTCATCCTGGCGAGAGGCTTGGTGAGAATGTCTGCCGTTTGCTCTTCAGTGCTGATATACCTCAACTGTATAGCTTTCCTTTGCACCATATCTCTAATATAGTGGTACTTGATCTCAACATGTTTTGTTCTGTCATGAAACACAGGATTGACAGAAAGCTTCACACAGCTTTGATTATCACAGTGTATGATAGTAGGCTCCATTGATTGACCAAACAATCCTGCAAGGAGCTTACGAAGCCACACTGCCTCACGAGCTGCCACACAAGCTGCAATATACTCTGCTTCAGTTGTACTCAAGGCCACTGAAGACTGTTTCCTGCTACACCAGGAGATCATAGCAGTCCCCAAACTGAAGCAACAACCAGAAGTACTCTTCCGATCTGAGACACATCCTGCCCAATCAGAATCAGTAAAACCATGCAGCTCCAAATCCACATTTGAAGAATATCTCAACCCATATCCAATTGTGCCACATAAATATCTCAGGATATGTTTAGCTGCTACAAGATGTATTTGCTTTGGTTCACACATAAACTGGCTAAGTGCACTCACTGCATAGCAGATATCAGGTCTAGTGTTAACTAGATACATCAATGAACCAATCAACTGTCTATACATCGTAGAATCCACTGGTTCTGAACTAGCTGCAGCTTCTTTCAACTTATCTAAATTAGACTCCATGGGTGTAGACATAGGTTTGCAGTCAAGCATACCAAACCTTTTGAGAATGTCAACAGTATACTTGCCTTGACTTAGAATCATCTCATTTGGCTTTTGCCAAACTTCTAAGCCAAGAAAGTAATGCATAAGACCTAGATTCTTCATCTCGAACTCTGAAGCTAATTCCTTCTTGCATTTTAGTATTAGATGTTCTTCACCAGTAATGATCAAGTCATCAACATATAAAACTAAAATCAATGCTTCACCATTTACTACCTTGAAGTAGAGGTTAGAATCTGCATCATTCTTTGAGAAACCCAAACTTGAAAGGTACTGATCAATTCTTTCATACCAAGCACGAGGAGCTTGTTTAAGACCATACAAGGCCTTCTTCAACTTGCAGACATGAGATTCTTTCTCATGTACCTCAAATCCTTCTGGTTGCTCAATGTAAACCTCTTCTTCTATTATGCCATTCAGAAAAGCTGTCTTTACATCCATTTGGTGAATCTTCCATCCTCTAGATGCGGCAATAGCAATGATGGTTCTAACAGACGTGTAACGAGCCACAGGAGCAAAAGTTTCTTCATAGTCAACTCCCTCTTTTTGTGAGAACCCTCTAGCCACAAATCTAGCCTTGTGTTTCTCAATGCTCCCATCAGCTGCATGCTTGATCTTGAAGAGCCACTTAGAAGACACCACAGATTTGTCTTTGGGTCTAGGAACTATATCCCAAACATCGTTCTTAAGTATAGACTGATACTCCTCAATCATGGCATCTTTCCATACTTGTTGACTAGAAGCTTCTTCAACATTTGAAGGCTCTAACTCAATAATCTGACTCATCAAGGCAACATAGCTAGAGAACTTGTGAGGTCTCTTGCTTTCTCTGAAGGTTCCTCTTGGAGCTACAAACCTTTCTGCTTCCTGCATTGTCCTGCGAGCCCAAAGGGGTCTTTTCTTTCCAATCACAATGTCTAGAGGCCCATCAGTAGGATCCAAAGGCTCAGCTGGATCAATATCTTCTTTAGGTTCTGTATCCTCCTCCAGATTCTCTGGGATATGGTCAACTTCCATATCTTGAGGAGGTTCTTCTTCATCGACCTCCATCGGAGTGCCTTTGGACTTTCTATAAGCAACATCTTCCTCAAATGTGACGTCTCTACTAATCTCAATAGACTTCTGTCCTGGAATGTAGATCCTGTAAGCTTTTGATGTCTCACTGTAGCCTACAAGAATTCCTTTCTTCCCAGAAGGTTCTAGCTTTGTTCTCTTTTCCTTTGGAATATGAACATAGACTGGACAGCCAAAGATCCTCAAATGACTAACTTCAGGCTTCACGCCTGAGAATGCTTCTTCAGGAGTTTTATTCTCTAAGATCCTGTGGGGACTCCTGTTTTGAACATAGACGGCTGTTCTTGATGCTTCAGCCCAAAAAGAGATTTGTAAGTCTTGATCATGGATCATAGCTTTCACTGCTTCCACAATAGACCTATTCTTCCTTTCAGCAATACCATTTTGTTGTGGATTATAGGGAACACTGAACTCCCTCTTAATCCCTGCTTCAATACAAAAGTCTCGAAAAGTGCCAGAAGTGTATTCTCCACCATTATCAGATCTTAATACTTTGATCTTCTTCCCAGACAGATTTTCAATCTGCGCTTTGAATTCTCTGAATCTTACTAATACTTCTTCTGATTCTTTCGATCTCAAGAAATAAATCCAAGTCTTTCTAGAGTAATCATCAATGAAAATAATATAATACAAGAAACCACTAGATGATGCAATAGACATTGGACCACATAAATCAGAATGAATGAGATCAAGAATACATTTAGATCTACTTTCACTGGAATGGAACATACCTTTTGTGTTCTTGCCTAGGGCACATCCCTTGCATGTACCTTCATGTTCTTGATCGAATTTCGGAAGACCGGTGACCATCTTCTCCATGATAGGTAGAGCACGAAAGTGAATGTGAGCCAATCTTCGATGCCAAAGTTCACACATGCTGGTACTGTTATGCACAAGTGCTTGAAGAGGACGAGTGCACAGCATGTAGAGACATTCATGTCTAACTCCAATCACTTGAGCAGATTTGAAGCTGGAGTTCTTTGCCCATATAAGAACTTTCCCTTTAGAGAAGGCAACTTGATAACCTTTGTCTTCTAATGCTGAAATTGAAACAAGGTTCCTCTTTATCCCTGGTACGAACAGTACATCATTCAATTCCAAAGAAATTCCAGAATCCAAGTGAAGAGTGGAATTTCCAAACCCTTTTACAGAATATCTAGCATCATCTCCAATAACAACTTGATCACTAGAGTTGCTTTCCATTAAGTTTGAAAGGTGACTTCTGAATCCGGTGATGTGTCTAGAAGCACCACTGTCAATCAACCAAGTGTAAGAGTCCGTAGAAACATTGCTAGACAAGGCTGAATAAAATAGATAATTACTGGAGTCCTTTTGTGGAGTGACTTCTTCAACATCTGCAGTGGCAACTTGAAGCTTAGGTCGTTGAGGGCACACCCTCGCAAAGTGACCATACTTATCACAACGAAAACATTGAATCTTGGACATGTCTCGTTTTCTTTTGAAGGTAGGAGCATCATCATTTCCATCTTCTCGATTCCTTTTGAAGAATCCTTTCTTAAGTCCTTTTCCTTTGTTTGATGAATGAGAGGTAAGAACTTGTAATTCTTCATTCTTTGAGCTTTGACCAATCCCCCTTGCTGTTAGTCTTGACTCTTCTTGAATGCAATCAATCCTCAATCGATCAAACTTAGGAAGTTCGGATCTTGCACTGATTCCTTGGATGAATGCCTCCCATGAAAGCGGAAGACCATTGAGAGCAAGCATAGTCAGTTCTTTATCATCAATCATGTGTCCAATAGTGGAGAGCTGATCTTTTATCTCTGAAATCCTCATGAAGTATGTAATAACAGATTCTCCTTTCTCCATTTTCACATGATGAAGTTGTTGCTTCAGAGCAAGGGCACGACTGGTGTTGTTGATTTCGTACATCTCTTCCAAGGTTGTAAACATCTCTCTTGCTGTATCTAACTTGAAGATAATTGGTACAATATGATCTTTGACGGAATCAACCAATGCTTTCTTTGCCCTAGTGTCTTTCTTCCTCCATTGCAGCTTCTCTTCTTCCCCCTCAGGTTCGGGAACTTTTGTTTTCACAAACTCAGCCAAATCATTCTCTTCCAAGGTTAGCATGAACCTGAATCTCCATGATATGTAGTTCGAGATCCCTTCGAGTCTATCCTCGATTTTCAGACCGTTCACCATCTTGAGAAATTTGGAAGATAGACTGAAAAAGAATAAGTGTTTGCGAACTAAATCTGATCACGATCTTTTTCACACCCGCTCTGATACCATGTTAGTGTTTCTTAGATCAGATTATTTAATCAATTGAATAAAGGAAATGCAACACATAAGACAATGAACACAACAAGATACCCTGGGAAAACCCTCCTCTTGAGGGAGAAAAACCCAGCAAATATATCTCTTATATATTGAAGGAATAAGAGCAAAAATCTGCTTGAACTCAGGCCCAACACAATGCCGAATTTGATACAATGAATAATAGCATCTCTCTTAGATGCAAAGATACAAATGAATATGTTTCTCCTTGAAATCGGTCTGCTGCTACAAAATGATGATCTGCTGTTCAAGTATGAACTTCTTCTAGGTATGCGAATCCAAGTATGAGCTTCTTCTATGACTGCGAATTCTGCTCTGCCAAAATAGCGAACTTCTTTTGTGTATTCGAATATGTGTTAACATCAAAAGGTGACTTTGTATATATACCTTCTTGGCGCCTCTTCATATAGGTCGGCCTTTTGATAAATATTTAATAACAAATAAAGTCGGCCAAAATAAGTACATTGTATAACTTAAATATAAGGTCGGCCCATGTACTAGTGAAGACCGATGCTGCATTAACATCAACAGTTATTGATTATAATTGAAGAAAAAAAAATTAATAGAAATTTTTTCTTAGCTCAATGACCAAATATGGTTCTAAAACATACTATTTTTTGAATAAGATGTATCTCAAAATCTAGAATAATATCTAATAGTCTAGTAGTCTTCTTATGGATAATTTTTTTATGTTGTGGTTATGTATGGTTGAGTCAGACTATCAAAGATGAATCCATGACCATGATTCTTTTTTTTGTGCCTACAAACTTGGCCTATGTAATTATGTTGAGTATTTTTCTTTAGTTTGCTTAATATACCTTGATCTCTATTATGTTTCTTGGTATATGTAGGGGCTATTAGTATTTATAAATACCTTTGTTAGGTTTTTTTACGACTAAGTTGTGAGGTTAGCACCTTGACCAACCCCTTGAAATCAAACTATATAAATAATAATAAATTTTAGTCTTGCAAATGCTCCTAGAACAATTGTGCAACACTAGTTTCCTTTTAGAGCACTAATTGAAGCATGAAAATATGAATGATATTTAAATTATTCACTTAGTTTCCAAATGATTAGAATGAGTCCATTAAATACAAGGACATAACAATATATCAAGGCGGGAAGGGTAATGGTGGAAAGTCAATCAAATTTAGATCTAAAAATATAAATTAGGGTGGGACAAGTTTGTGACTATAGGGATGACATCACGATTGTGAACTAGTCCCAAGATAGAAAGGGGCTAGATCATAGTGCATAGTATGTATGGAAATAAGTGCTAGCACAAGTGTATTAAATAAGTGAATAGAACATATGTATGAAGGTGTACGATCATGAGAAAGGGAATAAGTGGTAGGTGCACACATAAAGATCTGTACATGGTAGGTGACTACCATTAGGTGAAGGGACTTAACTTTTCACAAAATTATAGATTTATTATTATATTGTATCAAAATGCTCCACTTAAGTCATACACAAAACTAAATAAAAATGAATGACATGGATTTGCATATTTCATCATCATGCAAGCATCTACCTATTATCCCTCTGAAAAGGACATATAGTTAGAGAGGCTAGAATAAAATTAGTAGCAAAAGGGAGAACTATAACAAATATGTAGCTAATTTTTTTGGCCATATTTTTTTACTAAATAAAGTAATTTAATTAATACAAAATTGTGTAACTAGCCAAACTAGTTGCTATGTAGCCCTTATTTTTTGTTAGATATTTTGTTTATTAAATTGAGTAATTTAATTTTTTTGATGAATTATTGCTATATATATTACTTTGTATAAAGAACTATAGTACACAATAACCATGCAAAAGGTGGATGAAATAATCACACCCCAAAGTCTATGCAAGGCCAAGCTTTAAATAAGCATATCAAAAGAGAAAAAATAACAAGCGACTAAATTGCCAAGTAATAAGAGCTATAAATCTAGCACAAGGCGGGTCTTAGCCATCATGCTTGCCCCAAACATCAAGAAGGTTTTGGTTATCTATAATTGGCTCTCAAATTGTAATAACACCTTCATTTGGTGGTTGAGTTTCATTCTTGGTGGAAGAAAATTCCAAAGCTAAGTGATGTAATTTATTGATGTTTGAACAACTAGGGGGTGGGCTATCGTAGGGAAAGGAAAGGTAGAAAGTGGATGAGAATACTGAGACTAACCATGAGCATTGTGACCCCTAGTTGTATAATGAGGTGGTTGAGAACCATGAGAATCATGCCCACATGCATTGTGGCCACACCCGCATTGATGCACTCAAGGAGGGGAATGGCCCTAGTTGGAAGGAGAGATTGGTCTAGACCTCTAGTAACCATACATGGTGCATTACCTAAATTTTTCAAGAGGCACATGTAGGTGGTCAACTTTATTAGCTTTCACTTGTATCTACATAAGAACATTAAAGCAAATAATGAATTTAATGTACATAAAGAAATGAATATCAATAAAAATTCTAAAAGGAGCATTGAATTTCAATCATTCCAAATACTAAACAAGATTTTCACTTTAAAAACATACTATATTTGAATAAATTGTAGGAATTTTGGACCCATCCCATTTGTTAAGAAAAAACTTTGATTTAAATACTTAAATAAATCATAGATCCAATTCCAAGTAAACTGAACTTCAGTACAAAATATAGTTAAAAAATAACGAAAATAGATAACTCTCAAATAAATTAATGAAAACATAATATGTGTTGCTATGAGCCAATTGAAGTCTATAGGTAGCATTTTTACACTGGAGGAATTCCCTCTATGAACATAAGTGACTTATTTTTGTAGATCTATGGTTGTCTCGACGTCCATATCAATGCAAGATGATTGAACAAATCACGGTCATCTATCTCCTCACTTCTTCATTGATTTTCGTTATGTGCTGCCACATGAATGCACACATTATTAAATGGAGGACTTCCTTCTTTTAACTGCGTGTTCATTTGTGCTGTTTAAATTTTTTGTCAATAGTTTCATCACATAAACTACACATTAACAAGCCAACCATGTTTGATGTGGTTTAACTCAGGAGAGTAATGCAAGGTTAAAAGGGTGATTAAGTGCTTAGATCTTATTTTTTGTTTATCAATTGTGGATTGTGGGTGACCGACTGTGGTCTATTGTAATTTGTTGTTTTAAATAACAGTTAGTTCCTTTTATAGTGCATGTGTGTTGGTGGAAAATAATGTCAACGATTGTCATATTCTCAATGTCCTTCCTTGCCAAGAATTAATTAGTTTCCCAACGTAGGCTTTACGTAACTATATTTTTGATATCTTACTAAAATAAAAATATTATATTAGATATTTTATTTATATTGTATGTTTTTGATTAAAGGATAAAATAGGTTTGAAAGGGACCCAAAACCCTTCTTACAAAACGTTGCTAAAATAAAAAGCATAGCCAAACAACAATTGACTATTATATTGTATGTTAAATAATATAATATATATATTATTTATTATATTTATATTTATATTACATATTATATTGTATAATCTTATATTTTATTTTTTGATTCCTAAGCTAGGCATAAGAGAATTGTACCTCATATATGATTTAAAAAGAAAAACAAAGAATAAAGTGCATGCACTAAAAGATTAGGGGGTGCCAAGAACAACTATGTTGAAATTGTCAAAGAAGTCACACATTAATAGAATTTTCGAGGATGAGAAAACTTATCTCAGAGGGGGGCACATATTTGTTAGATTTAGGATCAGAAATGAAAGTAATCAAAAAATGCAACACATAAGACAATGAACACAACAAGATACCTTGGGAAAACCCTCCAACAAATATATCCCTTATATATTGAAGGAATAAGAGCAGAAATCTGCTTACAACTCAGGCCCAACACAATGCCGAATTTGATACAATGAATAATAGCACCTCTCTTTGCTTTAGGAGTCTTCTCAATATGCACTTGCTTTTTGACCTTCTTGTTTGACGTATCCTGATAAGGATTACCAAACTCAAGAGATCAAGCTGATATGAAGGATTTCGCCTTCGTCTTCCCAAATACCTCTCAAGCCAACACGAATGATCAATGTTATCCTCTCGAGGAGAAACTGCTTCTGCTGTGTCAACCACTAGTGGATCAACTGGTATGAAAGTCTCATGAACTGGAAATTTTGGCTCCGAGTCAATATCAATAGGAGATGACCATGGAGAAGATGATGGACCAGGAGATGATGAACCGACTTCGGCTTGCACCATTGGCTCTATTGGGTCTTCTAGTGTCTTTTCAATCTACTTGTGTTTACTGATGCTTTGTCCCTTTGAGTTCCCACTAACTTTGACACCTTCAGGCAGCCTCAAGATAACTTTAATCCAAGGCCTCGACCTAGAAGTAGAAGGTAGTGAAGAAAACCCTACTGGCGGCTCTGAAACTGGAACTATCCTTCACCTTCTCTTGTTGTCCAAGAAGTACATGCTTGTCTTAATAACTGATCTCGACGGGTCCTCAATTGAAGTACTCTCCTTGGCATACCAATTTGGTTGGCGAAGTGGCTGGCGAGCAGCTTGGTCTTTGACGAATGAACTAAGTAGTACCTCTTCGTCATCATCTGGCAAACCCTCAACATCTTCTTATAGGAAATCAGCAAGCTAAGGAAGAGTAAGTCTGTGGTAATGACATTGGCGCAGTTCAAATTCATCTTCGTAGTTGGCCCAAAAGTCCTCAAGTGTTGGCTTGTGTGAATTACTTCGCTCCAACCGTGTTGAGTAATGACCCAAAGGATCATAAGAATGCCTCTCGATGAGATACTTGAGGTGAAGTTTTTCTAACTGGTTCGTCATTGACTTACAATCAACTTTTTGAGGATGAGAAAACTCATCTCAAAGGGGGGCATATATTTTTTAGATTTAGGATTAGAAATGAAAGCAATCAAAAAATGCAACACATAAGACAATGAACACAACAAGATACCTTGGGAAAACCCTCCAACAAATATAACTCTTATATATTGAAGGAATAAGAGCAGAAATCTGCTTACAACTCAGGGCCAACACAATGTCGAATTTGATACAATGAATAATAGCACCTCTCCTAGATGCAAAGATACCAATGAATATGTTTCTCTTTGAAATCAGTCTGCTACTACAAAATGATGATCTGCTGCTACAAGATGATGATCTGTTGCTCAAGTATGAACTTCTTCTAGGAATGTGAATTATGATGAATGAACTTGATCATCAAATGAATGATCATCACCTTGTATTTATACAAAACTAGGTGACTCTTCATTTGGGTTGGCCTTTTTTAAGAAACAAGGTATATCTTCATAAAATTATTATATATAGCAAGTCCGACTTGCGTTGGTATTATTTATCCTTATTTTTAAATTTGAGAGAAAGATATCTCCCACTACTATAACATTGATGAGAGAAAGATATCTCCGAGTGCTATAACATCAACAATATTACCCATTCCAATCGCTTTCTTCTCTTTTGATTTACATCTTAAGACCATTTGGTGCTTAGTTTTGGGGAGAGCGAACCTCTTTTTCTTTACTTTAGTCCAACCCAAGTCAACCCATGAATCTGAGTTACTTGCAGCCAGCAAGGATGGTTGAGGTTCTTGAGAATGTTTAGGAGTTGTTGGAGTTGTGGGAGAGGAGCTAACGAAGTTATCAATCAACAATTTGGTAGAAGGGTCACTCCTTCCACAAGAATTGACTTGAGTCCTTGACATTCAGAGCAACATGCTTTAGTGTGCTTATCGGGGGATTATCTAAAGTTGTCTGTGAGCTTGGAGGAATCACATAGTAGTGAGGCTCGACCCTTATCCACCAAGTGGGTTTATCCCTGGAATCTGTGTTGTGCTCTTGAAGAATCTTCTTCATACATTGAGAGGTAAAGTGCTCAGTAGAAAAAAAAATTCTACACTTGAAGGCCACCTTTATCATAATCCATAGGCTGAACCCATTGACGACCTCCCACCTTCATCAAAATCTCAGCAGGTAATCCGCCAGATAAATCCATTTCCACACATATTGGAATGCAGTTGGAGCTTTGATAGTTAAGAGTTTCTTCTACACAACAATGGAATTTTCCCAAACCATTGCCAATTTCCTGCAAACAATCGAACTCCCAAATTTGGAATGAAAGATAGGGTAACCGTACCCAAAAAAAGGCAGACAAGAAGGGCTCAGATCTGGGATCAAATGAAGGATACCAAGGCTTCGTGCACATGAAGTCTCCCTAAAAATCCTTGTCAGCTGTAGATTCAAATTCAAGGATGAAAAAACCCTTGGCACAAGGGAAAATGCAAATTTCATCTTCCAAATTCTTTTTCTAGCATGCCAGAATCCAAGCATGCAGATCAGTTAATTTTGGCCATAGTTTGGTAAATTTGCAGATTAGGTCATGGTCCCGCGAAAACTTTTCTCTGTCACAAGCCAGTCTGTCCAGGATGATTTCGAGGGTGTTGGAAGAGCGACTGATTGGAATAGTTGATTCGGTCACGCCAGATCCATTGGGCGAATTATTTAGAGGGTTAAAAGGAGGAGCATTCTTTGCATGCCCCAACACAAGTCCTTCAAAACCCCCATCCATGGTTAAGGTGTCACAGGCTAGGGCGACCTTTCCCTGTCCATTTCGTAGGAGGGGCATCACGAGCCTTGGTGTAGCGCAAGGCGTTTCTAAAAGAGGGCTTTCCAGTCGCTAGGGAGGAGTGTTGTGCACCGTTTGCATCCAGACCTCCAAGAAACGATCCATCCGAGTAGGAGTTTTCCTTTGCTGACGAAGCCCAAGCAACATTTGAAGATTTGCGAAGCATTACAAAAAAAACTCAGACCTTATTGATCCTAATCTTATCTAGAACATTAGTATTTATATTGTATAATATTATATTATATTATATAATGTAAATATAAAAAATAATATATAATCATTGACACAATTTTAATATTTTTTGAAGTCTCTGATTCTGCACAAGAGCCCATCTACGATCTATTCATTGCATCCTCTCACACAATGTTTTTACCATAGATTTGTCCCATGTTGTTTCACTCATAATCCTTGGGGCTTTACCTTTTGCCAAATCTATCGGGAATCAAAGAAACAAACCACCAACAATTTTGCAACTTAAAGGTTTTAAATGTCCATCTCCTTAGCTGTGTCAGCCAAATGCAAACTATGAGCCCACATTGAAACTCGTAATGCATGTAGAGGGCACGATAGTTGACATGAAAATTTAAATAATATGTAAAAAATTGCATAGGTGCCCAAATGACAAAGACAAAGAATGAAGCACTATTTTTTCATGGTCATGTATGCCTCAATAGGAGGCATCACTTTAACGTAAGGAAGAAAAAATGCCACATAGCTTGAAATGAAAAATAAATGCCTTCACTGCAATTTCCCTATGACAAATTAATTAGATTATATATATATATAGCATATCTTTATATGCTATAAATTATATATTTAAATTGAATATATGTATTTTATGTATACAATATATAACATATTTATTTGTTATAGTAGATTATGTTCTATAGAATTTAAATTATATAAAGAGAGAAAAAAAGAGAGATACACCTTTGGAGTGCGTATTGGCAACAAACAGCTATGCACAGTGCATACTGACTGCTCTTCAAATTAGGAGGGGAAGCTCCTTCTTTTGCTGATATACGTAAAAAAGCGAATGATCTAAATCTTATCTTTTTTACTCAGTTGGAAGAGGCACAAGGTTAAGAAAACCAATACATTGCAGCTAAGGTTTTTCTCTGGTTTTGCAGATCTTAACTACAACTAACTTACTACTTTGATCTATCTTATTTCCTTAAGAGAAATAGAGCATGAGGACTTAGGAGCAAGGAATGTTTGGATGATAAGCTTTATAGCAAGATTCCCAAGGAGGTAAAATACTCTATCCGAGGTGTAGGCTGAAATAAAGGTTATTGAAAATGACAACAAACAGTAAACTAGGATTTAGGATTCCCAAGAAGGTAAAATATGCTATCTGAGGTGTAGACTGAAAGTAGGTTATTGGAAACAAACACTAAATGACAAGCTCGATTATAGGATTCCCAAGGAGGTAAAATACTCTATATGAGGTGTAGGTTGTAAACAAGATTACTAGAAATGACATCAAACGATAAACTTCATCTCTAAATTCCCAAGGAGGTAAAAAACTCTATTCGAATTGTAGATATGAAACAACGCTTATTAGAAACAAATATAACCTATCACACAAGTTATATTGAGAAAAGACAAACCATTACAAGTAACATTGCACGGCAAGGTGGCTCAACAATTTGTTATTACTAATAAAAGCTCAAAAGTGAACCAATATTGAGAATAGGAATATTTTCGACAACACAACAATTCTCTATCCTAATGATTTTTTTTTGAACAGATACAAAAACAACAATACTAGAGGCAAAGTAGGCTCAACATGTATGCTATCAGGAAAAAGTTAAGTACAAATGAGCAAGGGTGCTCTTATTTATAGAACTCAAAAGGTGTAGGGAGCCCTAAAATCACCCTGAGTTAACACGAGTCTTGCAAACATGCAAGATTTTATTCTCTAAGTCTAACCAAATGAAACTATACAGTTAACTAGAAAGCTACCATCAATTAACTGAAATAAAAATAAAATAAATGGACATGTGCAACATGCAAGTCCTTATTGAAAGTTAGCCGATCACTAACATTAGTCAACTAGATCCTAACTGAAAGTCCAACCTCCTCCAAAGATATCTCCAAGGATGAGATAGGCGTGTATAAAATCAACAGTGAGAACTCAAGACTGATGTCGAGTTAACTGATGCTTTTGACTCTATCCTCAAAAATAACATGTAGGATCTAACTGGCTATCTACTATAAGCCCTCTCGGGCTATCACCTCATCTACGAATTTGTCGACTGTCTCATCTTCTGGCACTTTGATGCTATCCATGATGATAGACAGCTGACTCAACTACTTTTCTCCATCTTTGATCATCCTTTGACATTCTCTGACATCTTCAGTTGCCTTATTGAAACCAGTTGTCATCACTAAGAAGTGATCCAACTTGGATGCCATAGGATCTCTATTAAGGCGATCACGAACCGACTCCTCAAACTCGGTTTGCACTGCATTGAAGCTCATCATATGTGTCATCTTCACAAAGATAGTGGCATGGGATGTGAGTGATAAATCCACTGATAAGTTTGAGAGCTCCAACAACATCCTCTTTGAGTGTAGCCATCTTTGTAGAGATTCTTTCATATGTTTCCACTTTGAAGAGATGTTGTTCTCTCTAAGTGAAAACCTTCTTATCCTCCTCTACTACAATGGCATCATATGAAATTGCCAACTGAGATATGAGTATCAAGTCTTTCGACTTGCCCTCTGCCATGGACAACTCATGTCATTGGATCTCCTAACAAAGATTATGTGCCCCGTACCTCAATTGATATAACTCTGTGAGGAGGTATCAACCTACAACAATAAAATCCTCGATCCAATTCTCCAAGAGCTTCCCATGATTGACTAATTGATCAAGTCTCTATTGATTTTCAAGTGTCTCTCAAAGTTGTGGGAGCATAGGTGCCTGACCTGCAGTTCCATGAAGAATATCTGAGATGTATTGTCAGAGCTGCTAAACCTCAACCTTGAGGGTTGCCTTGTCTTCTTCGTTCTTCATGACACGCTCTTCAAGATTATTTGCGATGAACTTGAAAAAGGCTCATGTCCACGTATCGGGTTCTCCTGCAAGATTTGCTTTGGTGAAGGTGAAATCACCAACTTCAACTTCGTCTAGACTCTTGCCTTCTGGTGGTGTAGCAACCTCAACAACGAGCTTTGCTTCATGAGTCTTCTCAATATGCACTTGCTTTTTGACCCTCTTGATTGACCTATCCTGATAAGGATTACCAAACTCAGAGAGATCAAGCTGATATGAAGGCTTTCGCCTCTATCTTCCCAAATACCTCTCGAGCCAACACGAATTATCAATGTTATCCTCTCGAGGAGAAACTGCTTCTGTTGTGTCAACCACTAGTGGATGAACTGGTATGAAAGTCTTATGAACTGCCAATTCTGGCTCTTAGTCAATATCAATAGGAGATGACCATGGAGAAGATGATGGCCAGGAGATGATGAACCAACTTCGGCTTGCACCATTGGCTCTATTGGGGCTTTTGGTGTCTTTTCAATCTAATTTCGTTTATTGATGCTTTTTCCCTTTGAGTTCCCACTAACTTTGACACCTTCAGGCAGCCTCAAGATAACTTTAATCCGAGGCCTCGACCTAGAAGTGGAAGGTAGTGAAGAAAACCCTATTGGTGGCTCTGAAACTGGAACTGTCCTTCACCTTCTCTTGTTGTCCAAGAAGTACATGCTTGTCTTAATAATTGATCTCGACAGGTCCGCAATTGAAGTACTCTCCCTGGTGTACCAATTTGGATGGTGAAGTGGCTGGTGAGGAACTTGGTCTATGCCGAATGAACTAAGTAGTACCTCTCCATCATCATCCGAAAAACCCTTAACATCTTCTAATAGGAAATCAACGAGCTAAGGAAGAGTAAGTTTGTAGTAATGACGTTGGCGCAGTTCAAATTCATCTTCGTAGTTGGCCCAAAAGTCCTCAAGTGCTGGCTTGTGTGAATTACTTCACTCCAACCGTGTTGAGTAATGACCCAAAGGATCATAAGAACACCTCTCGGTGAGATACTTGAGGTGAAGTTTTTCTAACTCGTTCATCATTAACTTACAATCAACTTTTCGAGGATGAGAAAACTCATCTCAGAGGGGGACACATATTTGTTAGATTTAGGATAAAAAATGAAAGCAATCAGAAAATGCAACACATAAGACAATGAACACAACAAAATACCCTGGGAAAATCCTCCAGCAAATATATCTCTTTTATATTGAATGAATAAGAGCATAAATCTGCTTACAACTTAAGACCAACATAATGTCGAATTTGATACAATGAATAATAGTACCTCTCCTAGATGCAAAGATACCAATGAATATGTTTCTCCTTGAAATCGATCTGCTACTAAAAAATGATGATTTGCTGCTACAAGATGATGATCTGCTGCTCAAGTATGAACTTCTTCTAGGAATGTAAATTATGATGAATGAACTTGATCATCAAATGAATGATCATCACCTTGTATTTATACAAAACTAGGTGACTCTTCATTTGGGTTGGCCTCTTTTAAGAAACAAGGCGACTCTTCATAAAATTATTATATATAACAAGTCCAACTTGCCTTGGTATTATTTATCCATCATTTTAAAATTTGAGCGGAAGATATCTCCCACTACTATAACATTTGGTATTATTTATCCATCATTTTTAAATTTGAGAGAAAGATATCTCCCACTACTATAACATCAATATTACCCATTCCAACTGCTTTCTTCTCTTTTGATTTAGATCTTAAGACCATTTGATGCTTAGTTTTGGGGAGAGCGAACCTCTTTTTCTTTACTTTAGTCCAACCCAAGTCAACCTATGAATCTGAGTTACTTGCAGACAACAAGGATGGTTGAGTTTCTTGAGAATGTTTAGGAGTTGTTGGATTTGTGGGAGAGGAGCCAATGAAGTTATCAATCAACAGTTTGGTAGAAGGGTCACTCCTTCAACAAGAATTGACTTGAGTCCTTGACATTCAGAGCAACATGCTTTAGTGTGCTTATCGGGGGATTATCTAAATTTGTCTGTGAGCTTGGAGGAATCACATAGTGGTGAGGCTCGACCCTTATCCACCAAGTGGGTTTATTCCTTGAATCCGTATTGTGCTCTTGGAGAATCTTCTTCATACATTGGGAGGTAAAGTACTCAGTAGAAAAAAAAATTCTACACTTAAAGGCCACCTTTATCATAATCCATAGGTTGAACCCATTGATGACCTACCACCTTCATTGAAATCTCAGCAGGTAATCCGCTAGATAAATCCATGTCCACACATATTCCAATGCAGGTGGAGCTTTGATAGTTAAGAATTTTTTCTACACAACAATGGAATTTTCCCAAACCATTGCCAATTTCATGCAAACAATCAAACTCCCAAATTTGGAATGGAAGATAGGGTAACCGTACACAAAAAAAAGACAGAGGAGAAGGGCTCAGATCTAGGATCAAATGAAGGATACCAATGCTTCGTGCACATGAAGTCTCCCTAAAAACCCTTGTCAGCTGTAGATTCAAATTCAAGGATGAAAAAACTCTTGGCACAAGGGAAAATTCAAATTTCATCTTCCAAATTCTTTTTCTAGCATGCCAAAATCCAAGCGTGCAGATCAGTTAATTTTGGCCATAGTTTGGTAAATTTGCAGATCAGGGCATGATCTTGCAAAAACTTTTCTCTGTCACAAGCCAATCTGTCCAGGATGATTTCGAGGGTGTTGGAAGAACGACTGATTGGAATAGTTGATTCGGTCACGCTAGATCCATTGGGCGAATTGTTTAGAGGGTTAAAAGGAGGAACATCCTTTGCATGCCCCAACACAACTCCTTTAAAACCCCCATCCATGGTTAAGGTGTCACAGGCTAGGGCGACCTTTCCTTGTCCATTTCGTAGGAGGGGCATCATGAGCACTTGTGTAGCGCAAGGCGTTTCTAAAAGAGGGTTTTCCAGTCGCGAGGGAGGAGTGTCGTGCACCGTTTGCATCCAGACCTCCACAAAACGATCAATCCGAGTAGGAGTTTTCCTTTGTTGATGAGGCCCAAACAACATTTGAAGATTTGCGAAGCATTGCAAAAAAACTCGGACCTTATTGATCCTAATCTTATCTAGAACATTAGTATTTATATTGTATAATATTATATTATATTATATTATATGAATATAAAAAATAATATATAATCATCGACACAATTTTAATATTTTTTTAAGTCTCCAATTCTGCACAAGAGCCCACCTACGATCTATTCATTGCATCCTCTCCCACGATGTTTTTACCATAGATTTGTCCCATGTTGTTTCACTCATAATCCTTGGGGCTTTACCTTTTGCCAAATCTATCAGGAATCAAAGAAACAAACCACCAACAATTTTGCAACTTAAAGGTTTCAAATGTCCATCTCCTTAGCTGTGTCAGCCAAATCCAAACTATGAGCCCACATTGAAACTCATAATGCATGTAGAGGGCACGATAGTTGACATGAAAATTTAAAATAATATGTAAAAAATTGCATAGGTGCCCAAATGACAAAGACAAAGAATGAAGCACTATTTTTTCATGGTCACGTATGCCTCAATAGGAGGCATCGCTTTAATGTAAGGAAGAAAAAAATGCCACATTGCTTGAAATGAAAAATAAATGCCTTCAGTGCAATTTACCTATGACAAATTAATTAGATTATATATATAGCATATTTTTATATGTTATAAATTATATATTTAAATTGAATATATGTATTTTATGTATACAATATATAACATATTTATTTGTTATAGTAGATTATGTTTTATAGAATCTAAATTATATAAAGAGAGAAAGAAAGAGAGATACACCTTTGGAGTGCGTATTGGCAACAAACAACTATGCACAATGCGTAATGAGTGCTCTTCAAATTAGAAGGGGAAGCTCCCTCTTTTGCTGATATATGTGAAAAAGTGAATGATCTAAATCCTATCTTTTTGACTCAGTTGGAAGAGGCACAAGGTTAAGAAAACCAATACATTGCAGCTAAGGTTTTTCTCTGGTTTTGCAGATCTTAACTACAACTAACTTACTACTTTGATCTATCCTATTTCCTTAAAAGAAATAGAACATGAGGACTTAGGAGCAAGGAATGATTAGACGATAAGCTTTATAACAGGATTCCCAATGAGGTAAAATACCTTGTCTAAGGTGTAGGCTGAAATAAAGGTTATTGAAAATGACAACAAATAGTAAACTAGGATTCAGGATTCCCAAGGAGGTAAAATACGCTATCTGAGGTGTAGGATGAAAGTAGGTTACTAGAAACAAACACTAAATGGAAAGCTCAATTACAGGATTCCCAAGGAGGTAAAATACTTTATCCAAGGTGTAGGTTGTAAACAAGATTACTAGAAATGACATCAAACGATAAACTTCATCTCTAAATTCCCAAGGAGGTTAAACACTATATCCGAGGTGTAGATATGAAACAAAGTTTATTAGAAATAAATATAACCCAGGACAACAAACTGTATGAAGGACCTATCACACAAGTTATATTGAACAAAGACAAACCATTACAAGTAACATTGCACGACAAGGTGGCTCAACAGTTTTTTATTACTAATAAAAGCTCAAAAGTGAACCAATATTGAGAATAGGAATATTGTCGGCAACACAACAACTCTCTATCACGATGAAAAGTTTGTGAACATATACAAAACCAACAATACTATAGGGAAAGTAGGCTCAACATGTATGCTATCAGGAAAAAGTTAATTACAAATGAGAAAGGGTGCTCTTATTTATAGAACTCAAAATGTGTAGGGAACCCTAAAATCACCTTGAGTTAACATGAGTCTTGCAAACATGCAAGATTTTTTTCTCTAAGTCTAACCAATTGAAACTATAGAGTTAACTGGAAAGCTACTATGAATTAACTGAAACAAAACTAAACTAAATGGACATGTGCAAAATGCAAGTCCTTATTGAAATGAAAGTTAACTGATCACTAGCAGTAGTCAACTGGATCCTAACTGAAAGTCCAACCTCCTCCAAAGATATCTCCAAGGATGAGATAGGTGTGTATAAAATCAACAGTGAGAACTCAAGACTAATGTCGAGTTAACTACTACTTTTGACTCTATCCTCAGAAATAACATGTAGGATCTAACTGACATCTACTATAAGCCCTCTCAGGATATCACCTCATCTAGGAATTTGTCCACTGTCTCATCTTTTGGCACTTTGATGCTATCCACGATGATAGACTGCCTGCTCAACTACATCTCTCCATCTTTGATAATCCTTTGATCTTCAGTTGCCTTGTTGAAACCAGTTGTCATCACTGAGAAGTGATCCAACTTGGATGCCATAGGATCTCCATCAAGGCTATCACGAACCAACTCCTCGAACTCGGTCTGCAGTGCATCAAGCTCATCCTACGTGTCATCTTCACAAAGATAGTGGCATGGGATGTGAGTGATAAATCCACTGATAAGTTTGAGAGCTCGAACAACATCCTCTTTGAGTGTAGCCATCTTTGTAGAGATTCTTTCATATGTTTCCACTTTGAAGAGATGTTCTCTCCAAGCGAAAATCTTCTTATCCTCCTTTGCTACAATGGCATCATATGCAATTTCCAATTGAGATATGAGTATCAAGTCTTTCGACTTGCCCTTTGCCATGGACATCTCAAGCCACTGGATCCCTTGACAAAGATTATGTGCCCCGTACCTCAACTGATATAACTCTGTGAGGCGGTATCAGCCTGTAACGATAAAATCCTCGATCCAGTTCTCCAAGAGCTTCCCATGATTGATTAACTGATCAAGTCTCTATTGATCTATAGGTGTCTCTCGAAGCTATGGGAGCATAGGTGCCTGACCTGTGGTTCCGTGAAGAAGATCTGAGATGTATTGTCAGAGCTGCTAAACCTCAACCTTGAGGGCTGCCTTGTCTTCTTCGTTCCTCATGGCACACTCTTCAAGATTATTTGTGATGAACTTGAAAAGGCTCACATCCACATATTTGGTTCTCTTGCAAGATCTGCTTTGGCGAAGGTGAAATCGCCAACTTCAACTTTCTCTAAACTCTTGCCTTTTGGTGGTGTACCAACTTCAACGACGATCTTTGCTTCAGGAGTCTTCTCAATATGCACTTGCTTTTTGACCTTCTTGTTTGACCTATCTTGATAAGGATTACCAAACTCAGAGAGATCAAGCTGATATGAAGGCTTTCACCTCCGTCTTCCCAAAGACCTCTCGAGCCCAACACGAATGATCAATGTTAGCCTCTCGAGGAGAAACTACTTCTGCTGTGTCAACCACTAATGGATCAACTGGTACGAAAGTCTCATGAACTGCCAATTCTAGATCCGAGTCAATATCAATAGGAGATGACCATGGAGAAGATGGTGGACCAGGAGATGATGAACTGACTTCGGCTTGTACCATTGGTTGTATTGGGGCTTCTAGTGTCTTTTCATTCTACTTTCGTTTATTGATGTTTTTTCCCTCTGAGTTCCCACTAACTTTGACACCTTCAGGCAGCCTCAAGATATCTTTAATCTGAGGCCTCGACCTAGAAGTAGAAGGTAGTGAAGAAAACCCTACTGGCAGCTCGGAAACTGGAACTGTCCTTCACCTTCTCTTGTTTTCCAAGAAGTACATGCTTGTCTTAATAACTGATCTCGACAGGTCCGCAATTGAAGTACTCTCCCTGGCGTACCAATTTGGTTGGCGAAGTGGCTGGCAAGCAACTTGGTCTTTGACGAATGAACTAAGTAGTACCTCTTCGTCATCATCTGAGAAACCCTCAACATCTTCTAATAGGAAATCAACAAGCCGAGGAAGAGTAAGTCTATAGTAATGACGTTGGCGCAATTCAAATTCATCTTCGTAGTTGGCCCAAAAGTCCTCAAGTGTTGGCTTGTGTGAATTACTTCGCTCCAACCATGTTGAGTAATGACCCAAAGGATCATAAGAACGTGTCTCAGTGAGATACTTGAGGTGAAGTTTTTCTAACTTGTTCATCATTAACTTACAATCAACAACAATCTTGCACTTGTATATACCTAATCGAAATGAATAGGTGGATGTTAACCTGTGTCGATTATGAAGAAAAGAGTGAACTTCTTGAGCTTGTCTCAGAAACTCCATGAATAGGACCTTGTCTGACGGGTACGTAGGTATAATTAGAGGTTCTCCAGTGTAACCATACACTCAAATAAATGTGAAAGTGGGAAACTAGATGAACTAGTCCGCCCAACTCTCCATTGTTGATTTTGCCTCTAGTGAAATCCTGAAGTGCATCTCATTATTGAGGTCTCTAACTATCTTTATGAGGAAGTGATCATTCACCACTTTGAAATCTTGTTTAGCCTTTGAGAACTCCAATTGTGAGTAATATTTGTGAACATGTTGAACGCCAAGAGTTCCATTGGTCTTCAAAGTTCTAAAATTTCCTTGAAACACAATTAAATAGACCAAAAAAGAAACCATGTGAAACTAGTGGATTTTGAGGAATCTTGTGATTTGTTGGTGAATACACTCATTGATCAACATGGCACGGTCAAAGTGTTCATTATTGTCGATAATCCAAGAGATGGAACAGAACATCCACAGTCGGAAAATATTAGCTTCCTCTTGAAATGTAACCCAGTTGAGCAAAGTAATCAAGATAACAATTTCATCCTTGAACTCCCCACACCCAACCTTCTTTTGCATGTTGGTTTTTTGCAATTTTAGCCACCTTTCTTTGTGATCTTTCTTTGTCTCCTTCCCATATTTTGTTGCAATCCTCAATGACTATGGTTAAATTGTTTGAGCGAGGAGGAATAACAAATCACTTTTCAACGTCCCTTGGCTTGAGGCTACAAATGACTCTCCCATCGGCTGAACTGATTTGTCTTGTAGATGAGTCATAGTGCTTAATGCAAGCAATGATGAAATCAAGATCAAAAACCGTGATAGGAATAGATGCTGCTACCAGCAACTCGAAACACTCAAGATTTTTGATTGTCGTGCTGCTAGTGCCTTCCAACGTGCTCGAATTGACCACTGGATATACGTGACCCAAGTCTGTATCAACAATTTTCAAAAAGTCGTGTACTAAGAGCAATTTGGCCTTGTAATCTATTGGGTTGAATTGCATTTTGAAAATCTGGATTTTTGGTTGTAAAGTCGGATATGTATGGACAACTTTCAGAAAAAGTTGAAAAATGGCTCTAGGATAGGCTATAAATAGCCGACCGAGGTAAATTTTTTTGGAAAAATTATAAAATGTGGGTTTGTAGAGAAATTAATTCTTAGCAAGCCCAGATTGTCATAAATTTGAAAAGATGAGTTTCAACAAGACATGTAAAGGGTTTTCAGTTGAGAATTGCAGTGGTTGTAGGGGCCTCTAGGGGCAATTTTTCCCGAGAAAAATTGAAACATGGGTTTTGTAGGCAATGTAATTCTAAGCCAATCCAAAATTGAGTTTTTGGCCCACATGCAAAGGAATCTTCAAAAAAAAGCACAATGCTTCAGAATGTGAAGTAGCGAGACAATTTTCTCGAAAAAATCGAAGACATGGGTTTTGCTGCTGACGCTAAAATATGTGAACCCAAATGATCTGTTTCTGAAAATTTCGTCGTTTACTTTGACATGCGGGAGAAAAACTAAGACAAGAATAGAAGAATTTTAGAGAGAAATAGAAGTTTATCATTCTATCTCTGAAAAAGTCGCCTATGCTTGAATTGGATTTGATGAAGTTTGCATGCAGTCGAAAAATGAAGTCTAGAAAATGTATCTTCTGAACAATCTGAACCTAACATTGTGAAGAACACTAAAATATATCACTTGTAGTGCCTTCAGATCTTTATTTGCTCAAGGAAGGTGTGCTTGCTCTCACTTGTGATAAAAAATAATGGATGCCTATGCCTTAATAAATAAAATTTATTAAGAAAGGCATCATAAATGCATGCAATTGCTTTAAAATTGGTGCTAGCTTCTAATTGGACCTCCATCATAGTTAATTGACTGAGAAATAAGCCCTAATTAGGGTGTCACCTCCAAATTCTTCAGTTAACTTTACATGAAAAAATAAATTGACCAATTGCAAGCAAAAATCAAGTCTAGTTGAAGTCGACTTGAGAAGTTTAATGAAGATTTAATATTATTTAAATTCAGTTAACAACCTCCACCTTTGTAGGGCGCCACTTCTCTTGAGTTCAATAGTCAAACTTTGACTTTAGGTATCACTTTCCAGACTTAGCTAATTTGTTGAAAATTTGAATTTGCAAACGTCACCATAGACCATGTTCGATCACTGATTCTGATTGACTGACATGTCGAATAAACCGACTGATAGTTTCATTGAAGAGTAGGATTAAAACTGACAGGAAAATCCATGAGGCTGCAAACCTTAATTCTGACATCTAAGGCTTCAAATTTCAGGGTGCCCTGGCCTCTAGGGGTGTTTTTAGCTTCAGACTTCGAAAATTTTTAAATACATTTTCATCATTTTGAAGGCAATTTTGACCTTACTTCATCTCTAACAATTGGCAAAACTTCAGAGCTGGCTGACAGGCTTACTGCAAAGATGATTGGATTTTGAACAAGAGCTCTCAGAGAGCACTTTTCTTAAAAACATCATCTGGCAGCTAAAAATCATGGGTGCCCTTGGCCTTCAGGGGCGCTTTTCTTCCTAGAGAGCCATTTTTGCAAGTGGCTAGAAATTCACTTAAACCCCAACTATAGACTATTGTCAAGTCTTCTGTCCCAGCTGAGGTATGCAATGAAAATCTAGAAGTGTCACAAAGAGGATGAGTATCTAAGATTACCCAAAAAACAACATTTGAGGCTTGAAAACCTTGGGCGCCCTTGGCCTCCAGGGGCGCTTTTGCTATTTTCTGACATTTTTGACCATGATAAAACCTTATGTTTGACTCCTGATTTCGACAGTTCAACAACTTAGATTAACCCGCTGAAAAATTCGTTGCGAAGCCAGACCAAGTCTGAGACAAACATCCTAGGTGTCATTTGATCAAAAACCTCCATCTGGTGCTTCAAAAAGTTGGGTGCCCTTGGCCTCTAGAGGCATTTTTCTACTATAATCTCCCTCATTTCACATTTAATCTCTAGTTTCAAGTGCTAGACATATCTTTCAGACTGGCTATTAGGCTCATCACGAAGCTAACAAGATTTCGGAGAAGTCCTCTTGGAAGTGACAAATATCAAAAAGTTGATCTGGGCCCCTGAAATCAAGGGCGCCCTTGGTTAGCAGGCGCTCTTTGTCTCTAGAGAAAAATTCTCATTTTTTCTTTGACGAAAATCCCCTCTGAGTCAAAGCATCATTTTGGACATAACTCACCATAAAATCTTCACTGAAGCATTTCAAGCTTAGATGTCAACACCTGGCACCTGGACATCTACCATTGTTGACCTCGAAGATCCTAACTTTTCACTTGAAAAAACAAAAACTACCCACCAAATTTAAACTGAGTTTTAATTGAATTTGACTTCACCAGTGTGATTATGAAGCAAAATAAGCCAATCAAAACAATTTTTAGTCAATTCTAACAAGTTTCAATTTTTAGGGTTTTTTGCCCAAAAATAAGGGTCCAAAAACCCTAATTTTCAAACTTTTCAAATTTTGCCAGTATCTTCTTGACATCAAACTAATTAAAAGCCCATACTTAATTTACCCAAAAACCATGTTTTGACATCAGTTTTACAAGGTTTAAATCATTTTAAGCAAAATGCCTTAATGAAGCAAAAAATTTGGTTTCGATACAACATATACAAAGATAGAAGTAGAGATATAGAGGAATAAATAGGGAGATAGTAAGAGAGATATAGAAAGAGACATAGACAAAGTGAGATAGAGATAGAGAGATAAAGAGAAATAGGAAACATACATAGAGGTAGAGAGATCAATAGATAAGGAGGGAGAGGGGAGATAAATAGGGCTAGCAAAAGAGAGTAAGAGAGAGAAAGAGGGAGAGGGAAAGAGAGAGAAATAGGAAAAATGATAAAGATAGATAGAGGAATAGTGAAGGGAAAACAAATATAGAGAAATAGGAGAGAGAGGAATAGACATATCGAGAGATAATGAGAAACATAGAGATAGATAGGGAGACAAAGATATAAAGAGCTCTTTCTCTCTCTTCCCATCTCTCTCTCTCTCTATATCCCTCTCTAAGTCGCTCCACATAACTTTGTATCTCTATCTTTCTACCCCTCCATCTCTCCCTGTCTCTTCATCTCTCCTTCCATCTCCCCCTCTCTCTCCCTCTCCCTCTCCCTCTCCCTCTTCCTCTCTATCTCTCTCACCTATATTTATCTTCTTACCTCTCCCTACATCTCTCCTCTCTCCCCCCTCTATCTTTCCCATTATATCAATCTCTTTATATCTCCTTCTTTCTATCCCCATCTCTCCCTCTCCCTCTTTCTATATCTCTACTTCTCTTCTATCCTCTCTCTATTTCTTTGCATGTCTTTCCATCCTTCTCTATCCATATATATATATATATATATCCCTCTCTATCTCTATCTCCGTATTTCTTTCTCACTTACACACACACACCCTATTTCTCCCTCCATATCTCTATTTCTATATCTCTCTTACTCACATAAACACACATACACTCCTTGTATCTCTATCTCTATCTCTATCTCTCTATCTTCCCCTCTGTCTCTACCTTCCCATCTCTCCTCCCTCTCTATCTATATCTCTTTCTCTTATTCACTCCATCTCTTTTGCTCTCTCTCTATCCTTCTCTCTACCTCTTTCTATATATCACTCCCTATATCTTTATCTTTATATCTCACCATCCCCCCTCTCTCATTGTCTCCCACTTTCTATCTCTATTTCTCCCTCACCCTCTTCCTCTCTCCTTCCATCTCTCCCTCTCAATATATTTATCTTTATCTCTCACACCCTCTACCTTTCCCAAGTCATATCTATCTCCCTATCTCTCTTTTCTATCACTCTCTCCCTCTCTCTCCTCTCCCTATCACATTATCTTTCTAGATCTCTCTATGTCTCCCTCTCCTCTCCCTATTTCTCCCCCCTCTATCTATTTATATATAGATATCCCCCTTTATCTCTCTCCATATCTCTCTCACTCATATACACACACATGCTCCCTATTTCTCCTTCTCCTTCTCTATCTCTTTATCTTTCCCCCTTTTTATCTCTCCCCCTCTCTCTCTCTTTATCTTTCCCCCTTTCTATCTCTCTCCCTCTCTGTATACCTTTCTCTCTATTACTTTTCTCTGCCACCTTCTTTCTCACTCTTGCTCCCTCTATCTGCATCTCCCTATCTCCCCCCCCTCTCTATCAATATCTCATAATCTCTACCTCTCATTCACTCCATCACTCCATCTCTCCTGCTCTATATATCTCTCTCTCTCCTCACTTCTTTCTTTATCTCTTTCTATTCATATCTCTCTACCTCTATCTCTCTCAATCTTCCTCTCACTCCCCTCTCTCTATCAAAAAATATCCCTCTTGATCTCTATATCACCCTTTATCTATATCTCTCCCTCCCTCTCTATATTGAACTATCTCGCACTCTCCCCCTATCTTCTTTCTTTCTCTCGCCCTCTCTACGAATTGACCTCATGTAGTATATCAACTTACGAAAAAAAAAAAAGACCAATTTTTTTCGTAATTGACCTCTTCGGCGTACCCATTGCACACCAAGGTGCGATTGCTAGTACTATGTGTTGCATGCAATTGCAGTCACTTCAAGTTAGTGGCAAACAATCGGTAAAGTGCAAGTCGAACAATTTAAACGAATTCCTCATAAATTCAAATGCTTTTGGGCAGTTCTTGATTTTGTGTTGTAGAACTTTTCTTGGGTGGAAGCGGGGATGCTCAGTTCAAAAGCATACAACAGAGGTGAAGGTTGATTGATCTTCGAAGAGCATACTCAATTTTGTTTTCAAATGGAGTTGGGGAGGAAGTTGATGGCACACATCGTTTCAGAATGGTCATATTCTTCTCCCGTCAATGTGGAAAGAATCTGTAACATATAGAAACAAGGAGGACTTTGAAGAGGACAATGGCATTCTGAGCTTCAACACAATTAAGAACCAGTTATTTCGGTAACAATAAACTCCATGGCAAAATTCCCTTCCAAGCCGTTTTAGACAGATACTTGTTTTTTGGTGTTTGATAAAACGTGGGCGAGGCTTTAATGTGGTTGGGTTTAAGCTTGGACAATTTTCTTGAAATTTTTATAATATTCAGTTCCAGTAGTTGCAAATAATAGGGAAAGTGCAAGTCGAACACTTCAAACGAATACCTGAAATGCTTTTGGGCACTTGAGAGCTTTTCTTGGGTGGAAGTCGGGATGCTCAGTTTCCAAAGCATAAAACGGAGGCGAAGCGTTAATTGATCTTTGAAGAGCATACTCAGCCTTGTGCACAAATAAATTTAAGGAAGAAGTTTATGGCACAGATGGTCCCAGATGGTCCCAGATGGACAAACAGCTTATGTGAGACAAGAAGGACTCTGTCGACACTTGAAGAAGACAATGACGTTCTGAGCTTCAGCATAATGAAGAACGAATAATTTCGGTAATAATAAGCAACATAGCAGCTTTCCCTTCCATGACGTTGTACTCAGATTTTTGTTTTTTGGGGTTTGAGAAATCTTGGGCGAGGCTTGAGTGTGGTGTGAGGTTAAGCTTGGACGACTTTCTCGATTTTTATAATATTCAATTATATTAGTTGCAAACAATCGCAGTTATTTCTTCTTCTTCTTATTTCAAGTTAGCGGCAAACAATCGGAAAGTGCAAGTCGAACAATTGAAACGAATACCCGAAATGCTTTTGGGCGGTTCTTAGTTTTGTGTTTTGAGAGCTTTTCTTGGGTGGAAGTCGGGATGCTCAGAGTCGGAAGAATAAAACAGAGGCGAAGAATTGATTGATCTTTGAAGAGCATTCTCAGTTTTGTGGCCAAGAAGTTTGTGGCATAGATGCTCCCAGAAGGGCAGCTTATTTGGGCTGTATTCTTCTCCCGTCAATGTGGAAATAATTTGTAAAATATATAGACGAGGAGCACTCTGGCGATACTTGAAGAGGACAATGGTGTTCTGAGCCTCAACACAATGAAGAACAAGTTATTTCGGTAATAATAAACTACATAGCAGAATTCCCTTCCAGTAATAATAAAGTACATGGCAGAATTCCCTTCCAAGCCGTTTTACACAGATTTTTGTTTTATGGGGTTTGATAAATCTCGGGCGAGGCTTTAATTTGGTGAGGGGTTAAGCTTGGACGACTTTCTTGACATTTTTATAATATTCAATTCCATTAGTTGCAAAGAATCGCAGTTATTTTAAGTTAGCAGCAAACAATCTGGAAAGTAATAGTCGAACAATTTAACGAATATCTCAAATACTTTTTGGGCGGTTCTTAGTTTTGTGTTTTGAGAGCTTTTCTTGGGTGGAAATCGGAACCCTCAGTTTCGAAAGCATCAAACAGAGGTGAAACATTAATGATCTTTAAAGAGTATACTCAGTTTTGTGTTCAAATGAATTTGGGGAAGAAGTTTATGGCACAGATGGCCCCAGAATGGCCAACAGCTTATGTGGGCCATATTCTTCTCCCGTCAATGTGGAGAGAATCTGTGAAATATAGAGACAAGGACTCTGTCTACACTTGAAGAGGACATTGACGTTTTGAGCTTCAGTACAATGAAAAACAAGTTAATTGGGTAATAATAAATAAACTACACGAAATTCCCTTCCAAGCCGTTTTACTCAGTATTTTGATTTTGGGGTTTGATATATCTTGGGCGAGGCTTTAATGTATTGCAGCGTAAAGCTTGGACAACTTTCGTGAGACTTTCAGAGACGGGCCATGCAACAATGTATCCTCTAATCCACACCGAGGAATTTAAACCTGGGCCACAATCTTGAAAGTGCCTTATTGCCTGTACACGACAACCCTTCGGATCAGACTGTTTAGTTCAGTAACTTAGTGATCTGATCTTTGAATCAAGGGATGGGAGAGACACACAAGAGTTTTTGGGCTATATAAAGGCAATCAGTAATTTTTTAAGCAGGTGTGCGTGGTGGGTCCGGCCGGCAACAGGTTTCTTGGCTTTGTGCCTCTCATCAGGGACAGGTGTGCCCCACATTGTCTCTTGTCTCTATTTCTTTTCTGCCCGGTATTTTTTTTAAAAAACCAGCTCATCTTTAAACAAAGCAAATAAAGTATAAGCAAGCCAAGTAAACAAAGTTCTCAAACCGAAACATCAAATCGGGTGTGCCCTAATGCTAGGGCATGACGAAAGGGTTGAGGGTCTCGTAGGTTTGGAGGGGGCAAGCAAAGCAAATATTGTTACTGTTATCAGTAGTTCATATAAGGTTTCGTAGGTTAGGGCATGACGAAAGGGTTAAGGGTCTCGTAGGTTCGGAGGGGGCAAGCAAAGCAAATATTGTTACTATTATCATTAGGAAAAATGAAGTTGGAGAAACAGATCCATTGGCAATATCTGAAAGGGCATGATGGAAATGTGGAGGATCTGCTAATTCCGGGGGATGCAAATAAAGAGAATGTTGTAACTGACAATAACACTATTTCAACCCAGTCTGAAGTAAATGGCTCAAAAGAATCCAAGTCAGATAGTGTTGAAATAATTGGAAAAAGACAAATAGGTACACAGTGACCTATGAATGGCATGTTAGCTCAGGGGAATTTTTTAATTCCTTTCAACTTTTCAACACACCTTTTGATGGAATCTTCAGCATTTGCTGGTGCAACAAGTAACATGTGGGGAGCATGTGTGTTAGGCTGCCCGCAAATAACCTTTTAAACATGGGGGAAAGGTGTGTCTATGTAAACGCAAAGTAGAACAAGGGGATTCTAAGGCGTAGGCAAACTCGAAAAGTGAAGTTGGCAAAGAGGGGCAAAATTGCAGCAATTCTATTGAGGTTAGAACCTAAGAATACAACTGTCACAACATAAATTCAGCAAGGGCAAACAATGCAATCTAAAGGAATGGGAAATGTGAGCTCTATAGCTCACATAGTCTCAGGCAAGAAGCAAAATGGTGATGAAAACATTCATGTAGACAAGGTGTTGGGGGAGGAAGTTAACTCTGATACCTACAGCCCCACCACAACGCCGCTCATGTGGTCCTCTGATTTATATGTCAATGAGCTAATGGACATGAAGAAGAGACTCCAATCCTTGGAGACAAGAGGGCACTATGAAGGCACCAAAGTGAAAGAGGTCATAGAAGCCAATTGGCAGTTAACAAGGGAGAACAATTTGCTGAAAGAACAGATAAACAAACTGCAAATCTCCGTGGCACAAGGGGAGCAAGAATTATTATCGATAAGACAAGTTTTAGTTCAAATGGACACAACAAGCACAAGCAAGCCAAAAGAGGTAGTTGAAAGCGATAATTCATAGTTAAAGGAAATACAATCAATAATGGACAGCATGAAGTTAAAGGAAGAGCAACTAAGGGTTCAATTAGAAGAGGCCAATTTTTGGGCTCATGTAGTAAGAGGCCCATCGGATACACAAAGAGAAATTATAGAAAAGCAAGTCAAGAGGTAGTTAAGAGAGGAAAATGAAATAAATGATAGGTCTATGAATGCCATTGTTAAAGGGCTAAAAGACTATGGTGAGAAAGAAACCACAGAAGAGTTGGCAAGGGATTTCTTTAAGGACGAACTTCAATGGTCAGGGGTTATTCAGCAAGCAAACAGGATTGGAAAATGGGTGGAAGGTGGTAAGAATAGGCATGTAAGAGTTACTTTGGGGAAACTTGAGGACAAAAACTTGCTACTAAGGAACAAGAAGTTCCTTAAAGGTACACAAATTTACCTCGATGAGGGCCTAACCATAACACAACAAGAAGAAAGACGAAAAAGAGTGGGAAAAGGTAGAAACAGAAAGAAGTGAAGGTAAATGGGCTTGGTTGCAAAATGGAAAAGCCCAAGTTAGTGACAAAATTACACACCAAAAATAGGAATTCGGCCCCCCCCAGGAATATTTATCTATAGTAAGTTGGAATTGCAGAGGTTATCCTTGTAGAAGAGGACCTGGTTTAGGGCCCATAGTAGCAGGAAAAGACATTATCATTCTTACTGAGACTCATGAGCATGAAGGGTGTAAAATTCTAGATTTTGAAGGATATAAAAAGGCCTCAATTTGGAATGAGAGAACAAAAAATGGCGAAGGACATGGTGGTGTTGCAGTCCTAATTAAAGAATCATGGGATAAAAAGATAAGAGTAGAGAAAGAAGATCCAAACAAACAATACATATGGCTAAAAATAATAGAAAATCAGACTACAATTAGATTGGCTGCTTGCTACTTCGCCCCAAAAGGCTCCAAATCATATAAGAAAAGAAGTCTAGATCGTGAAGACCCCTTTGCCTCTCTAAAAAAAGATATTTCAGTGTTTAACACAATGGGGGAAGTTATATTAATAGGTGATTTTAATGCTAGGACAGCTAACATTCAAGCTCTTAACCTAAAAAGCAAGGATAAAGAGAAAGATGATCGGTTATGGCTGGATGAAGAGAACCATCAACTTTGGGAACAAACCTCTCAAGATAATAAATGTAATGTCACTCATTATGGGGCATAATTGTTGGGAATATGCAGCTTATTCAACTTGGTAATATGCAATGGTATGAGATCATGGCCGAGCTCGGGCAACATCACTTGCAAGACCTATAATGGGCAAAGTGTGGTGGATTATGTCATTTTATCTCGTAACTATACAACTAGGATAATGGAGCTAGTGATTGGTAAATGTCCAATAGAGTTGAAATCGGATCATAATCCAATATATGTAAAACTTGACATTCACATAATTAAGCAGCAAGGGGAAGAAGGCCTTATCAGCAAGAAGAAAGTCCCCCCACAAGGTAGAATTCTCATGACTCAAGAAAATCAGGAAATCTTCAAGGCTGCCCTCAAAAATCTTGTTCAAGAATCTGAAAACAAATCAGCTTTCATAAAGAAGCACCCAATAAACAAGAACACATTGATTCCTCTAGTGCACAAAGCCTTGGGTGAGTGTAAGAGGATAGACCCAAGAGAGGAAATACAAATACTTTCCCAACAAACCCGTGCTTCGATGAAGAGTGCAAGTTAACAAAAAGGAAGCTCCGTGAGGGGGAATGACAATGGAAAACAAGAAAGAATATGAAAGGGTGATACGAAGTAAAAAACAAAAGTACGTAAGTACAAGAAGAATGGAGCTGATTACCCTTAGAAAAAACAACCCCAAAAAAATTTGGAAGGAGCTACAGCAGAAAATAAAACAAATGGAAAATAATATTACAAGCTCACAATGGCTAGACTATGCAAAACTACTTTAAGGCAGGCTGGGCAGGATAAACCCTAGGTACCTCCAGCTAATCAATCATACCAAGGCTTTCAAGTGCAAGAGAAGATGTGGTCAGGCATGGGTTCTGTGGGGAGAGAGGAAAACCTGAATATTGTTCAAGACATTCCAAAGTAGGAATGAGGAGTCCTTACACCTTCCTTCAGTATTAAGGGCATTTTTCAATAGAAAGGTTATTCAAGAAGCGGAAGGTTCGGACCACCAGTGTTGTTAATCTACATTACACAAAGGAGTGGTTACCTCATCTTCCTCCAAAATACACAAAATCTCTTTTAGGAAAACTTTTGGAGAAACATGATTAAGACACTTGGGATTAATAAGTTGGAATGAAAAAAAAAAGGAAGGAAAAAAGAAGCAGATGGATACAAAACAGGACTTTTAATTTAATACATTCCCTAATGATCATGGGAGTTGTTACTTGAATTCTTGATTAAGAAGAAGAAAAAATTTAGGTGGAACCAAGGCAATACAAGAAAGCTTATTATTTACTTTGAAATTTAGAAAAGAACCTTGAAACTTATAGTTCTAGGAGTAAGATTATAGGAAGAATCTCAGAGATTTAGGAGTCCCACACTGAAACTTAGAGTTCAATTTCATAGGCTCCCACATTTGATTTAAAACTAAGAAATCATAACAATGATAGTTTGTCCGAATCACTTTAGAGTGAAAACATTATGTGAGTGTCAGAAACAAGGAGTTGCCTTTCCCCAACGTTGTTTGGGCTTTACATTGATAAACTGGAAGAATGGATAGACAAGGTTGGTGGGGAAGGCATTCATTTGGCCAACTTTGTAATAAAATTACTCTTATATGCCGACGATCTCATATTAATTGCTAAAACTGTATCTGATTTGAGAAAACATTTGAAAGCTCTTGAAAGCATTTTTGTCAGAGTTTGGGATGCCAGTGAACACTGGCAAAACCAAATAATGATCTTCTCTGAAAAAAGCAAACAAATTCGATTCCTCTTTGAAAGCAAAGCGGCTGAGTAATTGGATGTTAGAGTACGCTTGACATGGTTTTCACGTATTTCTAATTTTGGGGCGATGAAAAAGATTCAAAGGGAGGTGGGAGAAAGTATATATTTTGCAAATAGATCGTCATGAAATGTAAATTATGGGGTTGGAAGAGCTAAAGAATATTTGGGAGACATGCTTGTCACTCAGGGTGATTCTCTATGATTATCCAATTTGAGGTAGCGTGGTCGATGTGAAGAGCACAAAAGATTTATTGAGAGGGGGGGGTGAATCAGTAAATCAATTATGAAACTTTTATTTCTTAATTTTTTAACTTGTTTAAAAAACAACCTTTTGATTTGAATCAATTTCCCCAAGTTGACACAATTTATTAAAATAATAATTTTCAAAGTAGGCTCCAACCTACAAATTTACAACTAGATGATTTAGTAGATTGAATTCCACAAGGAACACCTAGACCTCTACAAA